>JAPKLW010001182.1:0-27390 GCA_026898455.1 Plectranthus barbatus
TGTTTTAACTGACTTGACTCGAAGTACTATTTAAGAATGCTTTTATCTTTTCTTATATATAAGTCTTCCGCTTGTTATTCTTAAATTTTGATTGTCAAAACCTGAAACATCAATGTAATGTGGCCCCAAATTGGGAAGGTCAGTTGGGGGCGTTACAGAAAAATAGTATTGTGTGGATTCTTTTGTGTAAATTATTTACTATTGATTTTACTTCTGTTTAATTAGTGGTGACAATCTCCTACTCACACAATAATCCAATACAAAATAAATGAACTGCGACATATTCTTAATCCAATCATTTATAGAATGTGTTTTTTTTTTACTAATATAAATAAATATTAAATAAAACCCTATCACAAAGAAAATTAAAGTAAATCTCAAAATTAATCGTTAGGATAAAATTAACAATTATTCCTATTTTTAGGATAAAACTTGATAGCCCAAAAAATTAGGCTAAATTTAAAAATTGATCGTTAATTTCCTAAATATTTGATACTTAACCTTTATTTAGAATTAAAAAAATGAAATTAAATTTCAAAATACCGTTAGAGTAAAATTAATAATTATCTCCTATTAATATACTCCCTTCGTTCCGGGTCATTAGTCTCATTTTGACCCAGCACAATAACAAATGTGTGTGAGTGTAATGAAATTAATATTTTATTGATGTGAGAGGATTTTTTTTCCATTTTAGGAAATGAGATTAATGTAATGAGACATACGAAAATGAAAAATGAGACTAATGAGGCGAGACGGAGGGAGTACAAAATTGAATTGAAAATGCGGCTGACGGAATCATGTTATCAATTATCACGACGGAGCCACCCACTCTCCATTCAATTCAATCATACGGGAAGAGAGATTTATTGACTCGGCTCTTCTTCTTTTTAATTTAATTTTAATTATTTATGTACTTCCTAGTACTTGCAGTTCTATGTGTAAAAACTTGCATCATTAGGTATACTTTATTGCAGTGTTTTAAGTCTTATCCAACAAAAGGCACAACAATGATGAGGTTAGACTATCAGTTGCTAAAATGAGCCAAGGTGCGTATTCTATACACAGAGGGTTATTTATATATTTTATAATCTATAAATAAATAAGTTCAATAATAAAAAATTACTTTTCTTGTGTTTGACTCGTGAGTTTTATATGTCAGTATTTTTACTTGTTACATTGATTTTGACAATTTGATTTCATACTTTATTTTCTGTGTTTAAATAAAAAAACTAACTACCTTAACTGATTACACATGACACATGATGTATGATGTATTTGATTCTATGTATCAAACCAAAATGAGATCAAATGGAGTTCCGCTTAAAATTAAGGAGCAGATGTTCGCATTGAATTTGCATCAAAAATTTATAAAATGAAACTTATCTATATCAAGAAAATGTTAACATAAAACCAAGTATCAAATACCAAGCTTAAGAAAGGACCATCGAGTAGAATAGCTGTTGTGAACACCAATAAATTGGTCTAAAGTCAAATCGATTAAATCAAATTAATTTGGCTAGTCAATTTGAAAATTCTCAAATTAGAAAATTTGGTTAGACAATGATTTGAAGTATGAAATTCGATAGAAGTTTCGATCAGGCTTGTTGTGTATTAATAATGTTATTTTAAATATAATAATATTAATTAAATGTTATTTAATATAAAACTAAAATATCAATTATATTAATACATATATACAAGGTTCCTCTATTTCAAATTGTACTCTTATAAATCAACATATTCTTCCTTCTTTCTTATAGTCGTAATCTCACTTCTCTTTGATTTATATTTGATGATAAGTGAAATATATTTATATTAGACTTATTCTTGATATCATTAGTTGAATTAATATTCAAATCGATCAAATCAATTTATTAATCTCATTGTTTGCACTAGCTATTAATCAAATAATTTCTTAAACTGTTTAAATCGGCCAAACTAAATTGCTTTAGCATACATTTGGCCAATTTGGTTTTAAATAATTATTTGTATGATTTAATTTATGAGTATTTCAAATTGTATCTATTAATTTTACCAGTACTCTACTAATTCAAATAATATCTTTTGAAGTGGGCTCATTTAATAAGCAAATTTAGCATAGCACATAAAAGAAACAATGTATAATCGCCATATCATACCCAACTATATCTAGGGATCTATTTATAATGGTTGAGGACTTGAGCTAGGATTTTAGATAAACATGAAAAAATTTAGAAAGATAATTTTTTTCTTAAATGAATAATTCTCTCTTGATTTTCGATAAACATAATTTTCACAGTTCAGAAATATTAAATCAATAATTTTATTAGGAAAATTGTATCAAATTTTTGAAATAAAATAAAATATTAAATTGTTGCAACAAGAATTCAAAATAACAAAGCATATTAATTTTCATGGAAGCATCAAAATAAACAGAAAATTAGTATAAATTATTAATCGCAAACACAGGTTTCACAGTCATTTTATTTTTCTTCGACCTTAAGCATGCTGTAGCAGACCAGATAATGATGTTAACACATGATTTAATAATGTAACATCACACATAATATCATAAATAAAAAGTTAATATTTATTCATATTATGAATATGATAATTTATTGAAAATAAGTCTAAAGAATTTTGAGATGGAGATGTGGGAGTGTTGATGGCCGGAGGTTCCGAATAAGTTGATTCTTCACACGAGCCTTAACAACATTAATTCCTTCTTTTTCTTGGGTAGAATCATACCCTACGGGCAACAAACCATGAACACTATTAGGCCAGAAATAGTTAAAAGACATTTGTGGATTGTCTCGTTTACGTAAATCAATAACAAATTCCTCAAGTGCACTGCCATTCTTCAAAAGATGCACAACCAGATCTAATTCGTCCGATGTACCACGATAGCCAATAAACTCTACCCGCTTTAGATGAGGATATTGATATGCCCCCACCCTTTCATAAAGGCGGCCACTCTTACGCACCTTACCATATGACTGCGACAATATAATGCAATTGTTGGTGAACTCGACATAAACAGGATATCATATGCAAGTGCAATAATATATAATTAGTTATACCTCTAATATAAAATTTTGCAACATAGGTGAAGCACGAATAAAATAAGTTATTGGTTTGAGACTCCAAGCCTGAGAAAACTTTAATATCAATTGTTGAAGATTGCTCAATTTGATATTATTGTAGAACATCTTAGCGGCCTGCGCATACAAACAAACAAAGATTAAGAAACAACACCATTTTGACATAAAACAATTAACACTCCACCATTTTTACCTTCTTTTTAAAGAAATCCATACAAACTGCATCCATGGTAAGTTTTTTCAACTGCGGAAGGTAGCTCGAAAACATCAAAAGGAAATCTTTCATGTGCTCTAGTATTTCATCCCCTAAGTGCATCTCAACGAGATGAGGGACATTCTTCAGAGCAAACTGTTGCAACCTTACTCCATAGTACATAAAAAATACAAGGTTTACATCATGAATCTCGACTGAGGTAAGGTGGATGCAATGATTGATCTCCAAGCGTTTGAGTGCCAGAGATGGACCAATAATCTTGAGCGTTGTAAGTGTCTGGGAGTAAGAAATAGATAGTTCTTCAAGCATAAGGCAGGTGTCCAAGAGTAACTCAAGACCTTGAACACTTATATTTACCCATTGCATACGCATTGTTCGGAGGTGTTCGAAATTGATCGACGGGAAAGTATATCCCTCAAAAGAATAAAAAAGATTCCACCTTAAATTTAATTCAAGCCTCCGAACCTTCTTATCTGAAGCATATCGAAGCCATCTGTCTATATGCCTTTTATGAATTTCAGCTAAAAAGAAATCTACTCTGAATTCATCAATATTACAACCCTTGTGAAGTCTTAAAATATTATTCACCCATACTATATACTTCCAACTTTCCTTGACATTTTTTGATATTGACCAAGCTTTCTTAAGAAAATACGTATCCATGTACTTGTAGTGTTTCGTCCTCGACCAAATTCTCTGGTAGAATTCTAAGCCATCGAAATCGAGCTTATTAGTCAAGGTCCATAACCACAAGTATCTCCAACGACGACAAATTATACTAGTTGCAGCGGCTTCTTTATGGCTCAGGAAAGACAATATATGCACTAATAATTCATCAGGTAGTACATTGATTCCATAGCTCAATTGAGAATAAACCATAGTTTTCTACAAAGTAAGATAAATAACATATTAGCATAATTCAAAGACGACATCTCAAATTTTTAATTAGCAATTCTATCTTTGAAAACGACCGTACATTAAATATTCAAACAAATTCAATAAAAAAATAATAATATATAAATAAACATTATGAGCATGAACAGACCTTCATACGAGCCCGTTTCGCCATTTACACGCCCAAAATCAAACCTTTTATTTGAAAATAAAAGAAAGTGAAAAGCAAAATCATAGAATTTGTTTTTATAGAATAGAGTTGGCCCATGGGCTTCTCTTTCGGCCTCTTTCTCTCCCATTTAAAAAAGGTGAGCGCCGCAGCAGATGTAATCACCAAGAATAATATGGGTAATAATATAGTAATTTAATTCAAAATATAAAAATTTTATGAGTATCCATGTTTTTTAATTTATAGATAGAATTTTATTTCCGCTATATTTTATAATCTAATTTTATTCCGTCTAATTAATACTTTATTTTTTTAAAAATCTCGTGACCCTATTTTATTTTTAAAAAACGTACTGATGCTGCAATCAATTTATCTTTTGTTAAAAATTAAATTTAAACCACAGTTAACTAATAATGTACGATTACAATTAACTAAAAATGTAATCACGTGAAATATTAAATTTTGTAAAGAATTGTGTAGTTAAAACTATATTTTAATACCTTAAATATCTTAGTTACATAATTTATTGTGATCAAAATAATTCGACCTGAAGACTCTCGATTCAGCTCACAAAGGTCATATAAGACCAAGATTTGGATTAGAATAAGATTAAATAGAATCCATCAATGGAAGATTATGCAGAGATACATACAAATCTAAGAAATTTATGTGATTTCATTATCTTATTAGTTTGATATATAGTAAATATATAGGCCCCATATCTATAATTTATTCATTTAGTTTAACATAAATAATACAACTTGTATTTCTTAGGGATATACACGATTTGATATACGCTTTAAGATTTTACACACCAAATCTATCAAATTAATCTTTCAAACTAAAGAGGCCAAATCACATTAAAATTTATTTTTTTAAAAGCAAATAATTAATGAGTTGGTCTCCTGAGAGACGATCTCACTATTTTTTTATTATGAGACGGACCTTAATACATCATTTCATTTTTAAGAATTACATTATTTGCAACAAAGAAATACATCATTTGCAATAAAGAAATACATCATTTCATTAAACTCATATCACAATAAAAATGGTGAAACATCATTTACAATAAAGAAATACATTATTTCATTAAATTCGTCTCACAATAAAAATAATGAGACCGTCTCCTCTGAGACTTTGCCATAATTAATACATGACAAAAACTTGCGTTAGGCAGACCTAAACGGTTTAGGCGGGTTTTATCCTATTCAAATGGGTTGACCCATCCCAAATAGGGTTTATTAATCCCAATTAGAGTATATTATATGGATTTGGGCTTGGATTAATGGATAAAACCCGCCTAAATCGTTTAGGTCTGCCTAACCCAAGACCTTCCCTTAATACATTTATTGGACATGCAAAATACTAATTCTTTTCATAATTCTCAAACGTAACAATATAATTTATAAAATATTATTCATACAAAATCATCAACACCATGTCACACCAATATAAATACAAGTTGGATATATCATATATATATATATATATATATATATATATATATATATGATCATTTAGACTTCATATGCAAAATAAATCAAACTATACATTATTACAATGATTATTAATATCGAAAAAGACATGAACAATTAATAATATAAAAAATTCATTATTTTATCAATATTAATATCAAAACTGTCCTGTGCTATTGCTACTGCAATACTTGTTTAGATGTTGCTGGCAATAATATGTTTTATGTTGATTGGTCACTTTATTGACTCTTTGGTTTGTTCTCTCACTAATCATATTTTTGGCTATACAAAAGAGAACCATTTTTTTTTAAAGAAAAAAATAAGGATACTTTAATTTTAAAAACACATATCCAATCCCACATCTAAAAATTTTGGGAAGTTCGAAACTGTAATCTCTCAATCAGAGGGTGCTCGAATCAATTTTTTTGATATTGGGTCACAATTCTTTAACTCTCCTTGTGAAATCTTGTCATTAAGTGCATTTTATTTTAGGCTTAATTGCGTCTCACTAATCGACAAAATCTAAATAATAGACAAAACTTGAAAGGTATTGCTGAAACAATCCTCCAAATCATATACTCTCCCTCTCAAATTAATAGTCTCAAACTAAAATGAAACAATAATCAATGAATGTGAGTGTAATGGAATTAATAATTTATTGATGAGTGTAAAAAAGTTTGTCATTTTAAAAAATGAAACTAATAAACAGGACAAACCAAAATGGTAAATGAGACTAATAAATTGGGACGGAGGGAGTACATGGTTACTACTTAATACAAGATTGTATCATATAAATCTCAACAAAACTGGCACTTAGTAGAATTGGAAGGATTATTAAGGGGTCAATGAAGCTTATTACAAAATGCCATTAACAAGGAAGAAAAAGACTAAGTATCCATATCATAGAACTATACACCATGTAGCCAAAGAAAGTTTTAACAAACTATTTAAAAGTGAAACAAAAATCATTTTCTCACTACAGTCTGCACAAAAGAACTGTTTCACTACATTTTGCTACATTCTGCACCCAAAAAAAAAAAAAAGTATTTTTAGATTATGAAATAAAAAAAATTTAAAATTGAATTAATAATAATAATAATAATAATTACCTCCAGTGCTGGATGAATTGGAGCTTGTTGAGTGGTGAAGTGCAATGTGTTGGGCGTCCATGGTTACGTGGGTTTTTAGGAATTTCTGGACTTTGAAGTAAGCTTTATCCCTTTGCTTCCGAATGTAGTTCTTGGTTGCCTTTGAATTGCTATACATTTTCTCCAGTTTTTTGGATTTCTGTATAAGAATACACAATTCCCTTTTCCTGTGCGCAGGGAGCCCTGCACATTCCCCAAATGTTTCTAATATCAACTTCTTCATCGAATCTGATAGTGATAGTTTCTTGGCCTGCCTTCTTTTCTTCACCATCGCAACATCTCTGAATTTCATTCTTTCACGTTTCTGTACGAGTCTATATGCTGCAGATTACGGGAGATTGGAATCAATATCAAGATAAATAGTAAGTAGCAAGATCGAAGAAAGAAACAAGATTTACCCAGAAATACAAGGAAGTAAACTGAAACTTGGAGGAAATTTCTTGAAAAACTAATGAGAAAAGAGAGAGAGAGAGGGGGGAAGAAGTGAGGAAATTTGCGTATCGATGTGTATTTATACTAATTAAAGCGTGAGGCCATTTTCCCGCTCATTCACACTAAAAAGTTTGTTCTAACCTCCCTAGACTTTGTAGTTTTATAAAAGTGCCCCTAAAATAATTATAATTATTATATACTCTTTCGGTCCCACTTCAATTGTCCACTTTTTTTTTGTCCGTTTTCTATCTTTATTTGCATTGATTATTGTGACATAAACAAAGCGGACAATTTAACCGAGACGGAGGGAGTATATACATTGGAGGCAATTAAATGATCAGCAGAATCAAGATGAAGGTACAACGACGATTATCAGTTGCTAAAATGAGCCATGCTGCGAATTCTTTACAGACAGAACGCTCTTTATCTATTTTCTTATCTATAAATTCGATAGTAATAAAATGCTTTTCTTGTTTTGATGTATTTTTATTTGTTACGTTGATTTCGACTATTTGATTTCATGCTTTATTTTCTGTGTTTAAATGGAAAAAACTAAATACCTTAAATTTGACTTGCCAACTGATTACATATGTCACTCGATGTATGATGTGTTTGATTCTATGTATCAAGCTAAAATGAGATTGAGTCAAGTTCGAGCTTAAAATTAAGAGTAGTTGATGAATGATAATTTGGGGCTTGTAACTCTAAAAGATAAGGCAAATCGTAGAGATGATGAGGGGAAACAGCCCACTCTTTTATATACATTCATGGATAACACTTCAGCTCTTCTTCTAAACACCAAAGTTTAAGAATGCTTGATCAAACAGTGATGCTACAAATGTGTGAACTTACGCGGTAACTGCAAAATCTCCATCAGAATGAAACGATAGATTTAAGATTGGATGAAGAAGATTGATGCTGCTGCGATGAAGCTGTATCTGATTCTTCACATTCATTGAAATTCACTGCTGGTGGCTCGATCATCTGTTTCCTGCAAAACCATACTTTTGAAATCAGAATTCTGCAAACATATCAGCTGTTCTTTGCTTTCTGAAGGCGAGTGAAATCATTGAAAATGCAGTATTAGTTGCTAGATCTTTGCTTGGTTGAATTCTTAAGAGTTCTAACACAGGAATATTAGTGCAAGTTCTTGAGAGAAAGGTGAACTCATTAACAAGCAATCAACTACAAGAAACAGAAACGACCATGAACCAATTGTTCAACCAAAAAAGGCTGTGTTAATATGTAACTTCAGACTAAGTAGATTTCAAGTACAAGTAGCAAATCATACCTCTGAGAGATAAAGTTATCTTCGGATAATGCCTTTTCAAGTCTCTCCTCAAATGGAGTCGCGTGCCAACTAACTTTCTGATCCTGCAACCAAAGGCATTCACAAGTGTCAATGTTCAAACAAGAGCAAAAGAAAAACTAAAGATGAATGGCAAAATGAAGAAATAAAAGAGAAAGGTGATTGAAGCAAAGCTTGCCTCTTTGTACTTGGTAGTAGTATTGGGAATCCCATTTCCACCACATCGTTTAGGAGAGATATGTGTGGCGTCTTCTTCATTCCAGTGGGCTGCCACCAATCCCAGAATAGGCCTATCTCCGGGAGTTCTCCCAAAATGAACATTTTCACCGACATGTTCATTGCTTCCATCCTGATTGGCTGAATGAGGTATAAGCCACTGAGACAAGCTCAGCTCATTCCTCTTGTCATTTGCAACTGAAAGATTGCCCATCAATGTTTCTGACATTGGGGTTGATATCAAGGTAGCTTCATCATTTCGAGTTGGAGATTCTCTCTGTTGGTTGGAAGCAGAATATTCTTCGCCCAACTCCTCCATCTGGGAGGGATACTGAATCGGGTTCAAGACAGGATACACGTACTGAGATCGGATTTTGGCATTTCCACCGGCAATATTGTTCGAGTATGCAGGAAATACAGTCCCTGGAGTTTGCATCTCATCATTCAAGTGTAGTGGGGTTGGATATGGTGACGGCATTGATACACTAGAACTACCCGATCCAGACGGTTTTATACCAGCATTTTCAGACGAAATCCCAGAGCTTTCAGGGTGGCATTCAAAGCGTACGGATTTATTCGTGCGCTGTAACGTGGTGGCACAGGCTTCAGGTGAAACAGATGAAGTTGCAGAGCAACGTGTTCCATTACCAGGCACGGCTTTTGGAGTCATTGCGGCATGATTATCACTGCTTTGACTGGAGATGATGGAGTCTCTTCTGGTGTTAGTTTGGGTAGGCATGGAGCTAACAGAGAGTTTAAAAGTAGGGAGTAAGTAAAGAACTTCTACCAATATAAAAAAAACAAGAATTTCCGAGTCCTGAAAGACCCAACAAGCAAGCCACTCACAAATGCCTTGACAACAAACAGAAACTGAGTGATCGCTCAAAAAACCCCCAACCAATCAAGTATTATCATGCAACATACGCTATCATATCTGATATCAACTTATCTACTGAAAAAAAACTATGACTCAACCTAGTAAAATAAAATAGGGCAGCACGGTTGAGAGCCAGAACCCAGTGGTTTCAAATTCATATAGATAAGCTATACCTGTTCGGAGTGGCCACCAAAAAACCTGCTCCAGACACCCATTCTCCACAAGATTTAACAGGTGTTGAAGATTCATCAACTGGCTTCTTTAGTCTCAGTTTATCGATGGATGCACTGTTTATCAATGAGTTTAGTTTTTCACTGTGGGTAGATTTACCCACACATTTACCAGAGACTTTTCGAATTTCAATCGGAGTCTCAAGTAAAGTTCCACATGCTTTCAGGAACTTGGCCTGCAGAATAACAACTAATTTTAATGTATAAATATGTAATCGAGTATCCACCAGTGAAAATTTTAAGCTGTTATTCTCTTATTTCCAAAGAAAATAGTGAACAGCCAACAATATGCTTGCACATATTGTAGCAGAACAGCAAAATTATTTTAAGAAAAGCAAAACTGAGGGCATACTTCATCTAATAACTGTGATCTTATTGATCTAGAACTCACATATCAAACAAAAAAAAAAAAACTAATGGACTGTAACTAAGCTACAAGCATATTTCATTGCTGAAAGCTATCAAGGCTACAATTTTGAGTTCTGACTTTGCGTGTCTTAAATGTAAAAACAAACCAAGAATCACTCAAAAGCTAACACTCCTGACCTAAATGAATGCATTTATCTGATGTAGTACTCACATAGTCACATTCCCAGACAAGTTAACATACAATGAAGGCAGATGCAATATCCCAATAGAACTTGAAATAACTACTGCATTCTATATTCCAGTTACAGGAATTTTCAAGCTCACAAGCAACAATTATTAAGCTTAGCTCGGCTGATTCGTAAAACATATGATCAATGTAAAAATGTTTTGGTATATCATGAAGCTACAGATTCAAAACCAAAGAACTGTCATCCACAAACATCAGGAAAAGAAACTCATCTTATCTATGAACTCATCCATCAATCGACCTTTAACCTCATAGACACATATAATCATATATGCTTACAGAATTAATTAGATATGGATAATTTATCACAGAAAATGTATATCAGGATGCTCACAGTTGACAAGCGACAGCAGGCTCAATAGAGACATATCAAATTACCCAAAAATTATATTTTTCAAGAATGAAAAAAATTCTGACCTCGTCCTTGAGCTCTCTGATATCATTTTCTTCATATTTTGGACCCCAACCTTCTTCTGTTTTTCGTAACAAATCATCTTCTGAATCTCGTAAAACCGATCCATAGAAAGTAGCATACAGTCAATTGAGAAATTTGACGAAACAAAACAGCACAAGAAATTCACTTTTAAAATGATCTTGATCTTCATTAGTAACTAATAAAAGTAAGATCCCCCAATAACATCATCCAATACGAAAAAATGAAAAGGAAAATACCATCAGGCAGAAATAGAGACGAGAGTGCATTCCTATCGCGAGAGACTAGGCGCTCCTTCTCCTGTAATTGAAAACGTGATCAAATCAAAATCACACAAAAAGGAAAAAAAAAATATGTAGTCAAGTAAAAAACTAAATTCTTAGTTATAATGAAACAAAAATTGAAAAAGTAAAACCATACAGGAGTGGATTTGAGACGAGAACGTGAATCTTTCATTCCAAAACAGCCGAAAAAACAGCCCATCGTTGCAGCCACCACTCTCCTCAGAAAACCCAACACTCCCAATTTGCCACCTTCCTTCTTCACTGCGGATAGCCACGCCATACCATTAACTTGATCTTGATGCGAGTTTTCAATTTCTGTTTGAATGCGAAATCGTTGTATGAAATCTTGCAGAAATAGAGAAAAGATACTGAGATCTGTTGCGTTTTGAAATTCGAATTAAGAGGGAACGGAATTCAAACCAAGAAACTATGAAATTTGTAATTAACTCCCCTGGACTCTGGATTTTCACAAAAGTACCCCTGAAATAATTATAATCCTTTTAAATTGGTTTTAAAAGATGTAAGGGTGGCAATTCATTTCGTATAGACCTTATTGTGTTCATGTTATAAATTTTGTGGCGGGTTTGTGTCGAATTACCATGTCCTATACAAAAGTTTTATCTCTAAGTATAGTGCTAACAATTTGCGTGTGCTTGATTATTATTGTGTTTTGGATCAAGTTCATGTCGTGTCAGCAATTGACACTTCTACATGTAATCTTTATTTAATTTTATTTTCAAAATTAAAATTAATAATTATAATTAAAATAATAAAAATTATAAATTGTTGTAAGGAAATAAAATTAAAATTAAATGTTATAATTAAAATAATAAAAATTATAATTTTTTAATGGAATTAAATAAAATTATGAATGATGGATATCAAATTGACATAGATTGTGCTTTCTACGGACGGTTCTGATTGATTATTTTTTATGAATGGTGTATATCAATTAATATGATTTAGTATATATATTACTTTAAAACCAAAAAATAAATATATCAAAATTGGTCTCTATTTGTAGAGAAATTTTTTTTAATGAATTTTGGTATTTTTTTAATTTTTTTTATGATATTATATAAAATATATATTAATTTTATTATTATTCTCTAAAAAAATAAATATAATACACTTGTTGAATTTGATTGATTAAAAACAATAAATAAATAAATGTAGTGGGGCCGCATGGTTGGATTGAATTGGGAAGAGACCTCCGGTCGGTCCATTTGAAGGAATTAAACCAATTTTTTTTGTAATTGCTTATTTACTACATGGTGGCAACCGACCGCTACATGTGGTTGCCGCAAGGGATGTCTTTAGACTATGTTTATCAGTAACCGGCCCAACCATCCAACCACCCAACCACCCAATCTTTATTATATTTTATTAGTTTCTCGCACTTCCATATCACTCCAACTCAACCACAATATTTTATCAAGTTTATCCATGACCACTCAACCACCCAACTACAATATATATATATATATAGGGAGCGGATCCAGTGAGAAAACTCTTAACGTGAGAAAGTGAGAAAGATGCTTGATTGCATTCACGACATTGCTTGATTGTATTCAGGTCGTTGCTTGATTGCAATGTTGCTTGATTGCAATGTTGCTTGATTATTTTGTTGCTTGATTGCATTTTAGTTGTTGCTTGATTCAATATCAACCATTAATTTTTTTAGATCTGATGGATATGATTCATTCTTTTTTCTCACATGTGGATTTTTTTTTACATGATCCCTCCTCTATATATATATATATACATATTTTATTGAAATTTATTTAATTTTTTTAATAAAAATAAAACAATTAAAATAAATATATATTAATTCCAATAAAAAAATATATACAAGTTAAATACCTTATCAAAACTTAACAAATATTTTATTACTACAAACTTTGCATTTTAAATATGAGAAGATATGAAAATTAATAATAACTCACACAAAAATATATTTTAAAGAATAGTATATATCATACTCTTTAAATTTTGGTAGAGAATAGTATATATATATTAGAGAATAATATATTTCCTTAAAGAAAATAATAATAATCTCATTGCTACAAAATAATATAATTAGAGAATAATATATATATTTTCTATATATATATATATGTATCTTAATTTAAAATTAAAAAATATATATATCAATATTAGACTCTATTTGTAGAGAATAAAAAATTATAAATTTTGGTATATATTTTATTTATTTTTATTTTGTTATTTAAAAGATATAAAAATTTTAGTAATATATTGAAAAAAAATTAAGTGACCAATAAAATAGTGAAATGTATCATTATTTGATTGGTTGAGGATTAAAAAATGAAAAAGAATTGTATGTGGGACCCACACAATTGTGTGGTCTCACAAGGTCCCTGGTCGACCATTAATTAAGAAAAATGAGAGATTTTTGAAATCTTTTTTAAGAATTACTTAGGTGGCGTTTAGGTGGCAGGAGACCTATGACACCCCGGTCGCTGTTATTTGTGGTCTTAGAGTAATCAATGATCTACTCATTCTCTTATTTATGTGAATTATTCTTCAGCTAGAATCATACAACGTGTGAATTTCATCTGTAATTTCTTTTTTTAATTTTCAACATCAAAATCAAACCCCTTATTTAATTGCTTTCGTTTAGTTTCTTGGAAATTGATTTGACATCGTTTCTATATGGATTCGACCCTGCTCACCGCTCTACAAGTTTATATTTAAGCAGATTTATTTTTTAAGGCCTCGACACACTTGTCAAATTTTAGTGCCGTTGTCGGGGAGATGGTTTATTAAATTGATTTTAATATTTCTTTTATTTTCATTTATTTCATTCAGTATTATTTTCTTTTTATTTTTTTTACACTTTTTGCACCAAAAAAAAAAACTTTTTAGGAAGTGGAAGATTGAAGATATTATGGGTGAGTTTACATAGCGAGAACTTTTAACTCTAGACATTTCACAATTATCTGTGTGCATCAATTATGAGGAGTTAGAAGTAGAATTTGAAATGCCATTCGAGCTGATACGAATGTTACCAACCTTTCGAGGGCTCTGGAATGAGAATCCTTATAAGCATTTAAAGGATTTTCATCTTGTGTGTACAACCATGATACCTTCAGGAGTATAAGTAGATCAAGTTAAATTACGAGCTTTTCCATTCTCTTTATTTGATAGTGCGAAAGATTGGTTTTTCTGTTTGCCTCCAAGCTCGATCACCACATGGAATGACATGGCTACACAATTTCTCAACAAATATTTTCCTGCTTCAAAAGATGTAAGTATACAACGAGAAATCTGTTGCATTCGGCAAGGAGATTCAGAGTCACTGCACAATTATTGGGAGCGCTTACAACAGTTGTGTGCAAGCTATCCTCTACATGGGTATTCCGAACAACTCCTCATTCAATTCTTTTATGAAGAATTACTTCCTATGAAGAGAAGATGGGTAGACACTGCTAGTGGAGGAGCAAAACGCCTAGGGAAGCTAGAGAGTTGATCCACACCATGGCTGCACACTCTCAACAATCTTGTTCTCTACAAGATGCTGCTCCTAGATACATCAACGAGGTGAGCATTTCTGACCTTGAAGTTCAAATATCTAATCGTTCTTCTCTTGTGCAGCAAATGGTGAAGACACAACAAGATGGTGGAGTACATTTTGCCACTAACATTGGCGATTTCACATGTCAGCCATAGTTTCAACAATAGCACCCCACTTACTATGAATTTGCACCTGATGTGTTTCTACAAAATCAAGAGTTGCATAAACTAATGAAGCACAAACAAGTCAAAGAAGATGAAATGGATGATGTTGAAGCAACTCTCTTAAAAAAGAAAATGACAAGACAAATTTGGAGACACTTCACAAAGTAGAGGAACCCAAACATAATGTTTTGGAAAAAGATGAGGAAAAGTTACCAGACAACTCTAAGAGTGTTGAGGTATTGGATTTGGTTACATCAACATCCACTAACAAGCCTTTCTCTTCTTGTGTGTAGGAACCGACAGCAGAATTGAAGCCTAGAATGGAGCTTGTTATGCATCATGATGCAATAGAGGTAATAAAGAATGAAAATTTGAAGCTGCATCATCCAGGTATCATTTATCCAATTTCTTTTGATGATTGGATAAATCCTATTTGTATAGTGCCTAAGAAAATATGTTCCTACAAGAGAGTGAAGAAGTCAGGCAAGCAAGATGGTTATGATGGTGTTGATAAGAATGTCTCATTATCTAATCCTTGTTTGAAATTATTTTCTGGTAAATTTTGTTCTAGACGGGTTGGTCTTCTTATTGTTATTAATATCCTTTCTGATGGTGCAGTAGTAATTCAATGTCTGGAGACTTATAAACATCGTGCTAAGTTTGTTAATGCTATTATACTTGCTGCTAAGGTGGAGACGATGGACTATGGATAATCTCATAACATGATGTCTACTAACGCCTAGTCAAAGACGTAAAAGAAAGACGCTTCTTGGGAGGCAACCAAAGTTTATTCTAGTTATTCATATTTATGCAATTCTCTTATTTCTTGCATTTTTAGTTCTCAATTTATACTTCAATGTTTAATTTGATTTAATAATGTTTATTTAGTTTTTCATATAAAATAAATTAAATGAAAAATATTAAATGGTGGTTGATGTTGTATTTCCAATTTTATATCATAGTTTTCAGGAAAAAGATTCAGATGAGCTGTGTGGAAATAAGGCTTGATCATGCTACTAGTTGGAGGAGCAGTATGGGAATACGACTTGATCACGCCACAAGTCTGGAAGTTTGAACTTGAAATTGGGGCTCTCCAGAATGAGCTTCCACACTCTACCACCACAATTGGCAAATCATGGAGAAGCCTACACCTCAGGGAGTTTTCTTTTCTTTTTATCTTTTTCTTGGTGTAGTTTCTTCTAATTTAAATGCATTGGGAACAATGCATGCTCTAAGTGTGGGGGTGTAGAGTTATGATTTTGTCATGTCTATTTGGGAGAATTATTTGAAGTTTTCTCTTATTGGTATGCCTGTTTTTGTTGCTACTCTTGACTCAATGATTGAACTTAGGCATAGATGAATTCCTGCATGATTGATGTTGAATGTTGCTTGTTTTGATTTTCTTTGTTCTTCAGATTTTTTGATTTTGATAAAAGTGAACTTCAATCAATTTAGACATTTTTGTGAGTGATTTGAGCCTGAAAAGCATAAATTCTACGCTTATTTCTTTTCTTTCTGGAGTGAATGTCGTGCATGATCGTTAATTTCTAGAACTTTCCATGACATACACATTGAGATCACATCCTTGGACTAAAATTTGTTCTTAGAATTGATAAAGGCACCTAGGTGAAGCTACTATAAGCCAAATTATTCTACCATTTTACTTCAATCATTAGTAGCCTATTTTGAGCCTTAGCCTATTTTCTTCACAATTAGCCTCAATACAAACTTAAAATTCCATTTCTTTATCTTAACCTTAGAGTTTGAACCCAATCATAGTCAACATATCACCCATCTTTTAGAAAATGTAAGAAGTTTTTAGTTCATTTGACTGATTCCTGACGTGTGGGAATCATATTTGAAAAGTGAAGGTATTTTGAAAAATAATCATTCATTGAATGAGTAAATGAAAGTAATCATTTAAGATTTCCAAACCTCTTCTTTACTTAATTTCATCAATCTCTTTAATAGACTTCTTGTTGGCCCTGAAGGAACACGCCGATGAAGGCGGATCGTCCCCACGATCGATGTTGGATACCAAACGTACACATACATGGTTTAATTAAATTAAATCAAGGAGATCAAGAATTACCAATAGATCTTTACAGATCTGAAGATCGATTCCACTGTAGATCTTCTAGCCTGTGTCCCACGAACCACGATCGGATACCGGGTGGACAGCAATCCTCCGAATCGTAGATGCCAATCCAAAATACTAGATCTACAATGTTTGAGAGAACTAAACCCTAGTCGTCGCTCAACACATGAGCTTATGGAGAATGACAACTTCTAGACAACTAGGGTTTTTCTCTCAACCATAAGATCCTATTTATAGGCATCTTCTAGGGTTTCTAGTTGGGCTAGGCCAGAGATCTCTAGAAGGTATAGGATTGGGCCTCCCATAAGTCCAAACACATATATTCAGCCCAGAATATAATTTGAACTTATAACATTAATTCATTCCACTAGAGAATTAATGTTGCAATTGTCATCCTATCCCGATGTGAATCAGGGCTTCTATTTGACTTAATTAATTTCCCGTGTTTAAGATAACCGCACATCCATTAATTAATTAAAAGCTTTGACAGCATTAATTAATTAATATCTTAATCCTTAAGTAGTACCCGCTCAACATTATTATCGTATCGGAATAAATTTCACCTGCAGGGTTTAATACGATAAAACTTATGAACTCCTTAAGGGGATGTCATCAACCTAGATGTCCAGGACACGGTGCCCTAATGTGACTATATAAACACATACAAATAATGTTGTTACCCGAGATACGGAGCATATTGAATCATCCTGTTGATTCTCACCCATGGTAAGTCAAAGTAACGAACAATCATTTGCATATATCTAAATATCACATCTAGGGTTAAGAATTATTAAAGTTGCCGAGACCTTGGTTCTTTATAGAGTCAGAACAGAAGAACACGTCTCACCGCGATCCATTCAATGCGACACCACACACTAGCATAAACTAATAACCAAGACTAGTTATCTCAAGTTTATACTACAACCTAAAACGCTAGTTTATCCAGAACTATCTCAGTTGTGAATACGTTTTATATCTTATAAGGAACCCGACAATGCGATCTTCAGTGGGACGACGCACCCACCACATTGTCTACAATATAAGATAAGTGGATATACATGCAATCATGAGATTGCATCAATGTGATAACGTTTGTTTCACTTATTTACAGGAGATTAAGTACATGACAAATCTTGCTTAAAAGTTCGCTTTACAGTATACTCCAACAATCTCCCACTTATACTAAAGCTAAACTTTTAGTATACACCATGTCATTACAAATCTCCCACTTAGACTTAAAGTGTAGCTGCAATGTATCGTTTAACCAAGACCCTTTACGTGTTTTCCGAAGATCTAAGTTTCCAAAGTATTCGTGAAAGGATCAACCAAGTTATACAATGACACAAATTTTCCACAGCCACGTCACCTCTCTTTACGATATCTCGTAAAATGTAGTACTGTCCCTCTATGTGTTTACTTGCCACATGGGCTCTAGGTTCTTTCGAGTTTGCTACTGCACCATTGTTGTCACAATATGTCGTGATACACTTAGGCATACTCGTAATCACCCCCAAGTCCAACAAGAAGCTTCTAAGCCAGACAACTTCTTTGGCAACCTCCGAGGCAGCCATGTAATAGGCTCCGCCTCCCAAGGTAAACACATAACCCGAGGTTAACTTTCTCATATCTTGGTCAGCTTAAAAATCTGAATCTGATTAACCCAAAGGGGTTAGACTGTCTAATAGGTAAACCAACATATAATCTCGAGTTCTTTTCAGATACTTGAGAACATATTTTACCGCAGTCCAGTGCCCCAGACTCGGGTTAGATTGATATCTTGCCATCATGCCAACTGCACAATAGGATATCATGTCTAGTACATAACATAGCATACATAAGGCTTCCTACTGCCGTAGCTTAAGGAACCTTAGCAATCTCCTCTATCTAGTCTGGCATTTTAGGACACGTGTGCTTAGATAGATGAACTCCATGTCACAAAGGTAAAAATCCTTTCTTGGAGTTTTGTATGCTATATAGGGCAATAACAGTGTTGATGTAGGAAGCTTAGTACAAATGCAATATTCTCTTATATTGATCATGAATGATCTTAATACCAAGAATGTACATAGCATTTCCAAAATCCTTCATCTGTTACTGTTTTGACAGCCACACCTATACGTCCGACAATACCCTCATGTTGTTGTCAATAAGAAGATATCGTCTACGTACAGTATTAAGAATACCACCACGTTTCCATTACTTATTTTTGTACACACAACTTTCATCTTGACATTTTTCAAATCCAAGGATTTGATTGCCTCGTCAAAACGAATGTTCCAAGATATAGAAGTTTGTATAAGTCCATAAAGAGACTTCTTTAACTTCCAAACTAGATGCTCTCAACATTTCCTTACATAACCTTCAGGTTACTGCATATAAATGTCTTCATCCAGATTTCCATTAAGGAAATCTGTCCTAACATCCATTTGTCAAACCTTAAAGTCCATGTAATTTGCTATGGATAAGAGAATACAGATCGAATTTAGCACGGACCATGCTATAAAGGCGATGACCTTTCCGTCAGATCCTCTCTTACACCTATAGACCCATTTACACCTAATGGCTATATTGCCTTTAGGAAGGTCTGAAGGTCGTACCCATCCATAGCATCTATAGATTCAATATCAGAATCTACAGACTTATGCTAAGACATTGCATCTACATCTTGGACTGCCTCTTTGTAAGTTCAGGGATCGTTTGTTTCATGTACAACAATGTGGACCAAGTCCGAAGACTCTCCCACATTCATGAAACAATTAGATTGAACAACTCTCCCAATACAACAAGGCAGTACCTGTGTAGGTGCACCAGAGTCAACACGTTGTGCAGTCTCTTGTGGTATAACACTTAGTACACTCGGTGTACAATTGTCTCCTCTCAACTTATTAAGAATGATCTTACTCTTGGATTCATGCTCACTTATATAGTCTTCCTCCAAGAATCGGGCATTTATATTATCCACCACCCTCTGATTCCTTAGGACTATAAAAGTAACCGCCTTTCGTACCCTTAGGATATCCTATAAACAACCGTACTTCCATTCTAGGTACCAACTTATCGACTTCCTTATCCAACATATATGTTGGGCAACCCCAAACTAGAACATGGTTTTAACCAAGGCTTTCGCCAAGTACACAATTCTATTGGTGTCTTTAGAGTCAATTTTAGAAGGTACTAATTTCAGAAGATACGTAGTTGTTTCCAAGGCATAACCCTAAAACAAAGTAGGCAAAGTGACATAACTCATCATCGACCTCACCATCTCCAAAAAGAATTATGTTTCTTCTCTCTTCTACGCCACCTCGATGCGGAAAATCAGGCGTAGACAGTTGAGATGTAATCTCGTTATCCAATATGTATTGCCTAAATGCAACACTGAGGTATTAGAAACTACAATAAAATCGTAGTGACTTGATACTTTCACCTTTTCGATTCACCACTCCAGTCTTAAATTCTTTGAACTTGTCAAATCATTCAGACATGTGGTGGATCAAGTAAATATATCCAAACCTTGAGTAATCATTCGTGAAAGTCACGAAATACTCAAGACCACCTCTTGCTTGAATAGACATAGGCCCACACAAATCAGATTGAATTATTTTTAACATATCATTGGCTTTAAATCCATAGCCTTAAAAAGACTTAAATGTCACCTTACTCCCCAATTAGGATTCGCAGACTGAGAATGGTTCAACTTGGAGAAATTCCAATGATCCACGACTTATCAGTCTTTGGATCCTAGTCAGATTAGCATGACCCGGTTTTAGATGCCAAATATATATTTGATTCAACATAGAAGAAACTATCCTTTTAAACGATGAATATGCATGAGTTTCAGTTGCAGACCGATATACATAAGTAATAGTATATAAGGAGTTTTCCAACATGCCAGAATAGATAAAAAAGTTATTTCTCATAATAACATTATCGTTATTAAAAATAACCGAATATCTATCCAATACCAGTTTTCAAAGCTGAAAAAAATTCTTTTGAAAACTAGGCACGTTTAAAACGTCCTTTAATACTACAACACAATCTGAAAAAGATTAAGTGTATATCTCCCACTGCAACAACCACCACTCTAGTAGCATTTACCAATCTTACGGTAATCTCGTCTTCATTAGTTCTTTTGTCTGCATGAAACCATGCAGAGAAAAACAAACATGATTAGTGGCACCAGTACCTACTATCCAAGATATAGTAGAACAAGCCATAAGACATGTTTCCACAACTAAAACAGAAGACATAGGCGAGTTACCCTTCATTAAGAGGAGACAATTATATCTGTGATGCCCAGACCGGTTGCATTTGTAGCACTTTCCCTTTAGTTTCATGACACCACTAAAAGGTGTCATACTACCAGAAAGTATTACTTATTTGCTCCCACTGTTCTTTTTCTTTTGTGACTTCTTCTTCTTCTTACCGTCATTACACAAAGAAGATGATGCTTCAAAAGAAACCAGAACCAGTGATCTCTAACTCGTGAGATCCTCCACCATAATCAAGCCAGTAAGAAACTCAGCAACAGAGTAATATTTCTTACCCATGATTACTTTCAAGTGGAAGTAAGAGTTCAAGAGACCTCAAGTAGGTGTCTTGAGTACAAATATGTACTCTTTAGCAACCAGTACTATATCCAGATTTATTTCCAGTCCAAACAAATTGGACCAATAAGCTCGTTATGATAGAGAACAGTCATAAGCAGATTAAACGACATGATAACTGAAATAAATTAAATGCAAACACGTAAGCATTTAAATCATATTAATTGAAGCATAAAACATGGAAACCTTCAAAACCAATGTTTAATGCAACCTCCAACAGCCCAACAAATATATATGCAAGCCACTGTGGGTGGACGTTTACACACATATCCATTGACCATACAAACTATCTTTAATTCCAATATCACGTCAACGTCTACTTTATGACGAATGGAGTTAATAGTCGGACCATTTAACAGGCCATGTGAATTAAAATAGGGACTCCGTTGGGGAGTTATATAGAAATTCACATCTAAGAGATGACCACAATTGAACCATAAAGAAAATCATTTTACAATTGATGACCTTACCGTTAGGACTTTACATCACTTGTAAATAATTTCTTAAGGTTATCTTGAATTAAACCTTTACCAATGAACCATGAATGACACATCCTCTAGGGGGAGACTCCCAGGGTCCCGCGAGTGCCACACACTTCATTTAAAGATAAAATTCATTTTTATTAGAAGTCTTATCCAGTGAACCAGTGAATGCTGTATCCTCTAGGGGGAGACTCCCAGGGTCCCGCGAACAACATCCACAATTACTTATAAGACCAATTGTGGAGGCCTAAATAAATTAATTAAAATTTATTTTAACTCACTTAGTCATTTTAAATTGAAGGTTTTTGACAGCATGCTATAAAGAATTAAATAAATCCTAGCATGCTCCTAACATGTAAAACATACAACATGCTTAGAAAATTAAACACACATCATGCAAGAACAAATAAAATGTCCTCGTGGCCCCAAGATGTGTACCTGCATATCTACCTATTCTATTACATGAATATTTGATATACAACTCTTTAAATGGGTCTTCGAATTGGATCCGGGCCTTGAACAATTCAAATTTGGGCTTTTAAATTTACTGCAAATGGCTTTTTTCGAGCCACCGTTGCTACCAAACGACGCACAGTCAACGGCCGAAACTTAATGGGCTTTGAAGACCAAAGTTTGGACTTCCATCTCCAACCAACGACACCGGAGATTCACGCTCGAATTGCGGCCAATTGGCCGAAGAAAATGGCTAGTTGAGCAGCCTGGGCAAAAAACCAGTGCAAGTGGCACTTTTCTTGCCTCCGTTCCCATCGATTCCAACAACAATCATGTCGGTAACCTACTGGGCCTTAAAGCCCTAGGTTTGGACCACAATTCCATGCCATCGGTACTGAAAATCCATAAATGGAAGGCCTCCGAATGACCACGAAAAAACATCCACCTACATGCTGTCAACCCAGAAAATTAGGGTTTTATGGCGACTGGGCCGACTTTGTTGGCCCATTGCGCCGTCATAATCAATCATCAACCTCCCAAACCTACTGGGCATTGAAGCCCTAAGTATGGAAAGTAAGATCAAATCATCGGAATTACATCAAATCGTTGGAATTACAGATACGACCCGAAATAGCCTCCAATCAACGCGCGAAATCAACCCACACGCAGACAGAATCGCGAAATTCTTGCGTGCAGCTGTTTTCACGCGGTGATTGCCTCTAATTCCGCCGCCATCAACGCCAATCAACCATTGGGCATTGAATTCTGAAGCAAGGTCTACCATTTCCAGCCACCGGCACCGGCGATCCACTCCGGTGGCTTTCTGTAATTTGCATACATGAGATGGATACTTGTTATCAAGAAAACCAGGTGGCTGTTCCATGAAAATCGGTGTTGTAAGAATACCATTCAGGAATGCATTTTTCACATCCAG
Organism: Plectranthus barbatus; assembly: GCA_026898455.1. NCBI lineage: Eukaryota > Viridiplantae > Streptophyta > Magnoliopsida > Lamiales > Lamiaceae > Plectranthus > Plectranthus barbatus. Next base: position 23,651 of record JAPKLW010001182.1, read on the forward strand.
CTGATGTAGAGGCCAGCGACGCATGGATGCAATAGCGAGAATAATTCGTACCGTGGATGCTTTGACCACTGGACTGAAGGTGTGAGTGAAGTCGAACCCAGGTACTTGGCTAAAACCCTGCGCGACGAGTCGCGCTTTGTATCTGTCCACAGAACCGTCAGCAAGTAATTTAGTGCGATAAACCCATTTAGAACCTACCATATTGTGACCTGCAGGTTGCGGAACAAGAACCCAAGTTTTGTTCGCATGAAGCGCCGCCATTTCATCACACATGGCCTGTTTCCATTCCGAAACTTTGAGGGCAGATATGACCCCACGCGGTTCAGGAATGGCTGCTGTATCAGAGTAAATAGAGACCAGATTTGCATCAATAGGATAGCGAGGTTTAAAAATACCCGATTGTGATCGCGTCTGCATGCGATGCACGCGAGGTGGCTGAGCAATCGGAGACGGCGGATCAGGTGCAACGGCGACCGGCTGTGCGAGGACGGGTGCTTGACGTGCAAGTGGTGGCGGTGATTCTTCAGGTGGTGGACTGATCGTGCACGGGGGTAAGGAAACCATGGACGGTGGTGGAGGGAGTGGCTGGGACGGTGGTGAGTGATCAAAAAACTCAGAGAGATGAAGACGAGAGAGAGGTTGTTCCGGGCTATTTTTGGAGAAAGGGAAACATAGCTCGTCGAACCTAGCATGACGAGTAATGTATGTACGAGAGGTGGTAGGCTGAAAACATCGAAAGCCTTTGTGTGATGGGCTGTATCCTAGAAAAACACATGGAGCACTACGAGGCTGGAATTTGGTTTTTGTGTAATCACGTAGGCAAGGAAAGACACGACACCCGAATGGATGGAAGGAGTCATAGGCAGGTGTATGGAGATAGAGGAGCTCAAATGGGGTTTTCCCGTGAAGAATGACAGAGGGAAGACGATTAATGACGTAAACGGATGTGCTAAAGGCTTCTACCCAAAAAGTAAGAGGAGTGGAAGAATGATACAGCATTGTTAAACCCATTTCAGTGATATGACGATGTTTGCGCTCTGCGCGACCATTTTGGGATGGTGTATATGGACAGGATATAAGATGATGGATACCTGACTGAGTAAGAAGAGCTTTAAGGCGATGATTTGTGAATTCAGTACCACCGTCACTTTGGAAACGTTTAATTTTAGTGGAGAATTGATTTTCAACAAAGAGTTTGAAACGCACAAAAGTATCAAAGAATTCAGATTTTGTATGTAGAGGGTAAAACCACGAAAATCTGGAAAAATCATCAATGAATACTGCGTAATAACGAAAATTCATAGAGGAAGTAACAGGAGCAGGGCCCCAAAGATCACAGTGTATGAGTTCAAGAGCATGCAACGCTCGTTAGATGAAGATGAAAAAGGCAAATGACTGTTTTTAGCTAACTGACAGGACTGACATAAAGTAGAACTGTGACTCGATGACGTGAATGAAATTAAATGACGAGTACGCAAAGACTGTAAGACTGACGAAGCAGTGTGACCTAGACGAGTGGGCCAGAGGTCGTGAGACGCGGAAGGTGGCTGTAGTTCGGCGACGGCGGCGAGAGCAGAGGGGGAAGAACCAAGCACATAAAGACCATTCCTACGCACGCCGCTTGCCATTGTCCGACCGCTGTCCCGATGCTGTATCTGAAATGTAGAGTCAGAGAACAAGACATGAACAGGAAGATCGTGAGTGAGCTTGCTGACAGATAGTAAGTTCTTCGTAATATCAGGAACAATTAGAACATCAAGCAAACGAATATTATCCAAGAGACGAAGAGAGCCAACGTGAGTGATTTGAAGACGATTACCATTACCAACAGTAACGTGATCGGACCCAGAATATGCAGACGATGTGTCGAGGCAGGAGGCATCATTGGAGATGTGGCCGTGGCTCCGGTATCCAAATACCAATCAGACGTGGAAGACGGAGAGATGGTGCAGTTGGCAGAAAAGGCTTCAGCAAGTTGAGCAGACTGTTGAGGACGGGAATTCTGTACAAAGGACTTGTCAAAACGATGAGGACAATCAAACGCATCATGGTCGGTTAAACAACAAAAATAACACCAGGGTTTCCGGCGTTTTTGATTCTTTCCACGGCCTTTGTTTGACTGGTTCTTGGACGAGTCACGGGGCTTCTGAGCCACATGAAAAGCAGCCGGCGGCGTCGATGAAGAGAGATCAGAGGATCTTTGAAATAATTCATGACTTTGAGCACGGGCGAGCAGCGTATCAAGATCCGGAATAGGCTCTTGAGTTAATTGAGCAACAATAAAGGTGTTGAATTCCGGCCCTAAACCACGTAAGAACCAATGAGATTTGTCGGAGGCGTCAAGCGAGCGTCCGATAGCGGAAAGTTGATCAGAAAGCGATTTGTAGCGGCTCCCATAATCAGCGACGGAGGAATCTCCGCGTTTAAGAGATAATATGTCATCTTTCAAACTGAGTTCTCTGGCTTTGGAGTGATGACTGTAAGTCCGAGACAGAGCATCCCAGACTTCACGCGATGATTGGCAGCCGATGATGACAGCCATAGACTCCTCGGTCAGAGTCGAAACCAAGAACAGTTTGATAATTTGATCTCACGAATACCACTTCGCGAAGTCAGGATTCGGCATCGGGGCGGCTCCAGAGGCGGACGGAAGTTGACGTGGGGGCGGCGGCTTCGAACCATCAATAAACGGCAAAAACTTCTGAGTAATCAGGAGGGGCTCAATCTGAGTGTGCCAAAGCATGTAGTTCGAGGCGGTAAGTTTAATATTTACCATGTGAATCATGGTAGAGAGAGGAAGAGTTGGAAGTTCGTCGGAGTCCATCTGAGCGGCCATAAAAAAAATGAGGAAACGGCACGCGATCAGGCGAAAGAAAAAAAAAAGGGACGAACAGCTAGGGTTTTAGGCCAAGGGTTTGGCTGATACCATGTAGAGAATATTAACTCTTATTTCACTCACTGAAATATACTGTACAAGGGTGTATATATAGAGAAGAAAATAAATCTAATCTAGGGTAATTACAGAAGATATACAAAGATATTCTCTAAGATATGATATATATCTCAAGATACAGGAAAATGAGTATTTATTAAAGAACAATAAAGTAAACCTGACATCTTTAATAATGTTAGTGGTGTATTTGGTTTGACTGATGTAGATTACTTCGGCTGATCAAGTGAACTCCATTCCCAGAAAATATTTAACAAATCCTAGGTTTTTGATAGTAAATGCATCACGCAAGAAGGACTTCGCTTGATCCATTAATATGGGATTAGAACCTGTGAGAGTAGCATGCCATCTACATAGATTGACACAAACAAAAGATCACTACATTTGCAAAGCTTGAACAGACAATGATCATGTGCAGAGTGCTCAAAGCCAAAATCATGAAGTTTGATGGTAATCCCACTTCCTGGATGCTTGTTTCAACAAATACAGCGACTTGCACAACCTGCATACCTCGCATTTTTTGGCCTTGGAATAACCCGGGGGAGGTGGCATATATATGCCTTCTGTAAAATTTTCCTGTAAGAATTCATTGTTGACATTAAGTTGAAACAAACCCCAAGCTCTTGCAATAGCTAGCGCAACAACCAAAAGGACACTTACGGTCTTAGCAATCGGAGAGAACACTTCCATGTAATCCTCGCCTTCAATTTGAGTATATCCCTTAGCAACCAACTAGGCTTTAATGATGGAATAACTTAAATAATCCAAGAACCAAAACTTGTTTAGAAAT
>JAPKLW010001182.1:37390-76868 GCA_026898455.1 Plectranthus barbatus
AGGTTAAACTATGAAAAATACCCTAATGTTTCCTCTTCCCTGAATTATACTGTAATATTTTATTTTGTCAATTAAAAATACCATCGACTATAAAAATACCTCAATAATTCTCTTATCACTATATTATACCCTAATGTTTGATTTTGTTAGTTAAAAACACCTTCAATCATTAACGGTGTTTAGATTTTGATGAATCATACATTAAATTATGCGTGACATTTTTTTTTTGTATATATGTAGAATTTTTTTTTTTATTAAAATTAACGTATGATTCATCAAAATTTTAACAATATTAGCGATGTAGGACATTTTTAATTGACATAATCAAACATTAGGATATAATTTTGTGATATGAGAAACTTTAGAATATTTTTTTATAGTGAATGGCATTTTTTATGGACAAAATGAAATATTATAGTATAATTCAAGGAATAGAAAATACTAAAATATTTTTTATATAGTTGACTAATATATATATATATGTGGAGGTGATGGTAAATTGAAGAGATAATGTTGGGTGCAGGGGCGAAAAGGAAGCATGGAAGTGAGAGAGAGGGAAGAAGGAGAGATTGGATTTGGATGGGGAAATATTAATATTATGCAGTCTAAATCATCTCCTCATTGCCCTCTTAATTTAGACCTAACAATGTCGTCTCACTAATTTCTATCTTTAGAATTAATTCACGTATATTCCTTTATTTATTTCATATGTGGATTGCATTCCATGCTAAAATAAGGTAGTTTGTGTTAAATAAGAATGAATCTATACCATTCGTTAAAAAATATTAATGATTGAGATTAAAACTTTTTTTTTTTCTAGATTTCATGCTTAATTGCTTTATAAGTCGTGCTTAATTGCATAAATCATGATTTATAAACCAATATTAAGCACACGAACAAAAATTATGCTTAGTTTTATATTATTTGATGTTTTAATCTCAATCATTAATGCTATTAATCCAATGACTGAGATTCATTCTTATATAGCACAAATTTTAATTTTAGCACTTGATCATAACTATATATATATATATATATATAAGTTTTTTCTTTTTTTGGGAGAGGCATGTTGTTGTTAATTATGTGCATGGATGTACTATGAATTTTTTTTCTAGTCATAGCTTTTAGGACAGCATCCAGATCGGGAATGTAATCTTTTAATTCATTGTGACACGGTTTATTATTTATTATTCGGGTGTATTTTTGTTTGGGATTTAATATCAATCTTTACTAAACGAATTTGAACGAATTTTGGTTGAATCGAGATTTGAGTAGTTAACGAATAATTTGATTCATTTACAACCCTAATTATGAGTTTTTGGTTTATGATTTGTCCTAAATTTATCACTAAGGAATTTTTCAAATTATTTTATAATTATGAATAATTTTTTTGGACCAATTTTGACTATGAGCAATATAAATTAAGGACGGTCACGCGAAACCCTAATTAATAATGACAACAAAAATATAGTTATTTATCGGAAAACTAGTTATTACTTATTGATTTGCTTTAATCTCGCATGCAATCAAAGTAAAACACAAAATTGACACCAAAATTACGTAGTTCGGCTTGAAGTCTACATTCATGAGAAAGTCACACACAATATTATTGAACTCAATAGTACAATGATCCACACATAAAATTAAAGAAAGTGTAATACTCTCTCTCTCTCCCTCTCCAAAACTGCAGCTCAATCACTCTAGGTCTCTCTCTGAAACTATCGACAGAAGAAGAAGAAGTGAATTTGTTACTCGCTTCTAACGGCTATAATAGCCAAATAAATCTACCCGTTCAAACCCATGACACGTGTAAAGATCTTCTGCACTCCAACTAATAAAGACGTAATCCTCAAAAACACGACTTTTGCTTCTTTAATCCAAACGAATTCTTCATACTACACTTAGCCAAAATCCGAGAGCTCACCACCAAACTTAAACATGTGCAAGTCACCTACACAAATTCTCCCTCCTTACTTCACATGACTCCCAATACTAACCAAGATCATTCTAGTGCATTTCTTCCACTTAGTTCCATTACAGAACTCACAAGCTGATCTTGAACTGATCAGCACATTTTAATTTTCCTTAAGCAAAACTGAAACTTCTCAGAAGTAACAACTTTTGTGAGAGCATTTGCTGGATTCTCACTTGTGTATTTTGACCATCTTAATCATTCATTTGTCCACAATGTCTCTGACAAAGTGGAACTTCACATCTATATGCATAGAACGATCTTGAAAAACTTGGTGCTTGGTGAGACATAGAGCACGTTGACTGTCACAATAGATGTGAACCACCTTCAGCATGATTCCAAGTTCATTGGTGATGCCCTTTAGCCACAACCCATCCTTTATGGCATCTGTAATTTCCATAAACTCAGCCTCAGTGGTTGAAAGTGCAACCACAGACTGTAACTTTGATTTCTACACCACTGTAATACAATAGAGTATAAATATATCCTGTCTGAGACTTCCTCGTAACCAGACTTGCAGCAAAATCAAAGTCAACAAAGCCTTCTAGCACATGAGTATGTGTGTAATCTTTCTTTTCAAACATCAAGCCCAGTGAGTTTGAACCTTTTAAGTATCTTAGAATGCCTAGTAATGCATTTCAATGAGGTCTTAGTGGAGATGCCATGAATCTGCTTGTTAAACTTATAGAGTATGCTCGGCCTTGAGCAAACCATCAGGCACATGATGCTTCCAGCAAGGCTAGCATAAAGAACTTTCTCCATAAACTGCTGTTCTGATTCATTTGAAGGTTTCTGACTCTCTGACAGCTTTACATTCATTCCTAAAGGAATGACCAAGGGCCTGCTTTGAACCATTTCAAATTTCTTTAACATATTGATTAGATAGGCTGATTGATGTAGCTTCAACCTCTTCTTCTCTCCATCTCTTTCAAGATCCATTCCCAGAATCTTGCTGGCTCTCCCAAGGTCCTTCATTTCAAATTGAACCTTCAAATCTTCTTTCACCTTTTCTATATCAGAAACCAATTGACCTGTTAATAGCATGTCATCAACATACAACAGTAAGTAGATCAAACCAGACTCAGAACTAGGTTTCACATAAATAGAGTGATCAAAACTTGATCTCTTGAAACCAATCAACTTCATGTGTGCATAAAACTTTCGGTTCGATTGCCTTGGGCTTTGCTTTAAACCATATAAGGACTTCTGCAGCAAAAAAAACCTTATTTTCTTCTCCTGGTGAGATGAAACTAGGTGGCTGATCCATGTGAATTACCTCATCATACTCACCACGCAAAAAAGTCATTTTTGACATTGAGTTGGTGAAGTTCCATGTCAAAATGTACTACTAAAGCTAAGAGAATCTTTATGGAGCTGTGTTTTACCGCAGGTGAAAAACCTCATTAAAATCAATTCCCTCCTTTTGAGAGTAACCCTTGACAACCAATCTTGCTTTATATCTTATCTGCTCCTGATTGTTGTTCTTTACTTTCCTCTTAAAAATCCATTTGCACCCTATATTGGATTTCCCTTGTGGTTTATCAATCAGTATCCAAGTTTCATTTTTCATTAGAGAGGTAAGTTCCTCTTCCATAGCTTTCAACCACAACTTGCTTTCATTTCAAGACATGGCTTCCTTAAAGTTTCTAGGTTCATCAGCATCCAATTTCTCAGCTATATTTAGGCTCAGGAACATTACATCTGCCTCAGTAAAACTCTTTGGAGGGTGTATCTCCCTCCTAACCCGATCTCCAGAAAGCCTATAGTCAGTTAAATCAGTAGTTTGATTGTCATCTTCTTTCTGTGGGGCTTGTACATATTTCGTTGATTCTATATTGTTTCTCTCAGCTTCTTCAACTTCAGAGCTTGTTATTTCTAACTTCTTCATTTCTTCCACTGACTTCTGGTAATAACTTGAATGAAATAACATTTAATCTTCATCAAACCTCGCATCCCTTCATACTATATCAAATTTTTATTCCCAGGCTCTATACACCAGAAACTATATGCTTTTGTTCCCTCATGATAACCCAACATCACACATCTCAGAGCCCTTGGCTCGAGTTTATCCTGCCTTATATGTGTAAAGGCTACACTTCCAAAGGGTTTCAAGTATGAATAGTTTGAACTTCTTCCACACCACACTTGATCTGGAGTCTTTAACTGAATTGCTGCTGATGGACATTTATTGATTAAGTAGGATGCAGTAGTTAGGGCCTCTCCCCAGAATCTTTTGTCCAGTCCAAATCCTTGCAATAAACACCTCACTTCTCAAGGAGAGTTCTGTTCATTCTCTCCACAACCCTATTTTGTTGTGGGTTATAAGGTGTGGTTCTATGTCTTTTTCTCAACAGAATGAGTTCAGTTCGTCAATAGAAACTCTAACCCGTTGTCAGACTTGATACATCTTATGCTTAATCCCTTCTCATTTTCTACTTGGGAACACCACTCTTTCAAATCTTAAGCAACTTCATGTTTATCTTTAAGAATCTTCACCTATACCTTCCTCGAGTGATCATCTATCACATAGAGGAAATACTTTCCTCCTCCAATTGTTTGTACCTTAGAAGGTCCCCAAAGATCCGCTTGAATGTATTCCAACACTTGTGAGCTTCTATAGTTGCTGCTACTAAAGGGTAGCTTCTTACTCTTTGCCAGCATACGATGGAATTATATATTGAAAGCATTATGATTGGTATATTATGTACAAGGTTTATTGGTTAATATACTAGGAAGCATGAATGTTGTATGATCATCTCCTGTCTGAATTAACAAACATGTTTTGCAAACGCTCTTATCCTCTTATCTCGTTGATAGAGAGATCATACGGTGTGTATTAGATCATGGAAGATCGTATGGATCATCTGACCTAGCGAGATATAAATGGTTGTCACAGTTGAGACAATCCCAGGATAGACTGTCGGTATAGGCTGCAACATACACGATAATAAACAACTTATTTTGGTTGCTTGGTATGCTGGTGCGGGGGTACGCATTTATAGGACCTAAGTTAAGATCGTTTCCTTTATCTGACATTAAAAGAATCTTGATCTTGGTGGCTTGATGAGATCCTAAGCTTAGATGAATGTACAAAAGTATACACAAATTTTGTCACTTTGAGATGCAGTGAAAGGCTCTAGTAGAGCTTGTATATCTGTATTTTGGGTGGTAGCAATTTGTGTATGACTTTCTGGTACTAGAACTAGGTAACCACATCCAATATAGGATGGTGACATTCCTTGAGCAGCTCAAAAGGTTCGTTATGCTAAAGTCCTGCAGGCTGATTAAGTTCAAGCATAAATGAAAAGAGTTGAGTGGATTGACCCAAGAATATATGATGTTAATTAATTTAATAGCTTCTCAGAGCTTAAATTAATTAATGAATGTTTGTAACCTTAAATGTGGGGATATACCGAGCCTATGCAACCCGTTCCTCATAATGTGGTAGCAAATAGGTAGGACAATATTGATTCTCTGGTAGTACGAATCAATATTAACTAATTAATTATATTCTGGGTTGAACATGGGAATTAATTAATTGATAGGCCTTATTTTCTATTTTTATACTGGTCCCTGGTCTGGCCCATGAAGCTCAAGCCTATCTGAGATCAGATTTCTCCTATAAATAGGCCTTAGGTTCTCATATCACAATACACCACAAGATCATAAGTTGCAAAGTAGCAGAGCAGGATTTGGGAACTATGATTGGCGACTGGGATCTGAGAACTAAGAGGAAATTCTGCTTTTTGATAGGCACAGAATCCGGATGGAATCTTCACCAGATTTTTGGATCGGAGTTGGGATAGAGATCAGAAGATTAGATCTGGAGGATCTTTTTTCGTCTTCTCTCTCCTCAATTTCGAAATTAATTTTTATTAATTTTAAAGATTTAATTCCTTCATTTTGTAGGATTAAATCTTTTTGCACAAGAAAAAGGATCAGAGATCAAATCTCTACGCATCACGTTCTTCAGTTTCTGCGATTTAGGTATTCCGCATAATCCTTCTTATGCATATTCAATAGGAGCATGCTAGGATTAATCATAGGCATAGTAATTTATTTTGATATCCAATTATCGATATGGGCTTATATGGATTAAGTGATTCAATTCACGACAACGAAATCCCTTCAATACATTCTTCACACATCTTTAATTCAGATGTATCTCCAATCTGAATCGTTCCTTGCCTTCCCAATTCATCCAGGCTTTTGCTGCTCAGGTGGCCTAGTCTCAAGTGCCAACAAGTAGTATATGTTATTGATAAGTGCGTTATTTCGTTCACTTATCAATGGATTTTTAGGATATTTTAATGATATTATGGTGTGTTTACTTTAATTTTCGAGCATCACATTGATCTTATGTCTGAGTTGTTTGTCATGGTGAAAAATGCAGGTTTTGGAGTGAAAAATCAACTAAGTTAGAGAATGCATTATTCCAGCCTTATCCTCTGTCTCGATCAACACGCGGGGTGTCGATCGACACTGTTGCAGGGAGGAAGAAGTCGAGTTGCAGGCAAATTTGGGGTTTTTACTTCCCTGTTGATCGACAGGGAGTCCGAAGAGTGGAATCGACAGGGCCGCATGCTGGGTCGAAGTTGGGGCCGTGTGTCGATTGACACGCCCTGTAGATCAACACACGGGCTTATTTTGGCAAATTTATTGCTTTTTCAATTGTTTCCATGTTGGATTATTTCTACTTAGTATATATACTTATGTTTTGGAGAGATTTAGGACTTATGCCACTTTTTAGACCTAGAATTATTGTTTTCATTGTTTTTCATTAATTTTGGACTTGGATTGAAGATTGGGAGCAATTTTCCTCAAGATTGGACTTGATTCAACTCAGATTTTATGAAGTACTTTTACAGGTTTTATCTTTTCATATTTCTGTTTAACATGAATATGTGTAGGTAATCCTCTATTCAGATTCTAGGGTTTATGTGATTGTCTTGGATGCATGTTTATGTAATTAAATCGATCAATATTTTAAATTAGTTTATCAATTCTTGTGCTTTTTCTTAATCTGATTAAATTGGCCATTTGATTAGATTTTCATAATTAATTAATTTGAGACTGAAAAGTGAAAATTGATTAATGGATTTAAGAATTGACAATATGGATTTTTAATTGTGTCTGAAAAGAAGAATTTAATCCATAGGAATAAATCTGTTGTTTTTGGGAGTTGTTAATTTTTCTAGAGACCGAAAGGATATAGGAAATTGATAATCCACTTTATGAATTGCCAAACCCTGGAATTTGTAATATTTTTCTGATGTTCCACCTTAATCAATATTTTAATTGATCGATCGATTTTCCTTGCATGATATCCTTGACATGAACTTGCCCTGAAATCTGATCTTTTCTCTTGTCTGAAAACTTGATTTTAAATCTCTTTTAATTTAATTTCTTGCAAAATTAGTTTTAAAGTTTCAAAACCCCTTTAAATTTCTATTTACTTAGACAATAAACCGAAAACAAATGTTTCAGTATATGAGATGTTCGCTTTTACAATCTCCGTGGGATCGATTAACTTGTCACTACTCTATAAGTATCATTAATAAAATAATGATCAGTTATTCACTCGTTTCCCTTTTAGAGTGACTTGATCTTCTTTGCTTATTGTTATACAACCATCAAAGCCTTGAACTTGTATCCTTTGGATTCAAGTACACCAAGTGAGATCAAATTTCTTTTCACCTCAGGAATGTATCTCACATTTGGCAGCAACTTGACTTCTCCTTTGTGATTAATGATCTTGATTGAACCAAGTCCCTTAATAGTGCAGGTATTCTTGAAGACCCACTTAGTGCCGATCACGGATTTATGCGTTGGTCTGTCCACCAGATGCCACACATTGTTGCGACTAAATTCTGCCAATTCTTCTTGCATCGCATTGATCCAATCTGCTAATTGAAGAGCTTTGATAAGTTAGTATTTTTACCAACTTATCTTTGGGTTATTTGACTATTTGGGTGATGTTTGAGTTGTTTAACGTGTTTTATTGTGCGTGAATTAGCTTTTGTGCTCGTAATATCGTGATTGATAAATTATACAGGTTTTGAGTTGGAAACAGAGAAGAAATCAAAGGATGCTCGAGTTCCAGACCTGCGTCGATCGACACCAAAGGCATGTCGATCGACACAGCTTCTCGGAGAGACGATCGATGCAAGACAGCAGAAGCCAGGCCCACGTCGATCGATGCACATCCTGCGTCGATCGATGCGGGTCCTTCATGAGCGTCGATCGATGCGAGTTGCTGCATCGATCGACGTGAATTTGGGAAATCCTAATCTGATCCTGATGAAGATTTAGATATATCTAATCCTAGTTACTACATGATACATCTATCACATCAATATAAAGCCATGAAAAATTCGAATTTGAATGTGTAGAATTTTAGATTTAAAGATTTTAGAGAGTTCCAAGAGTTTTATGTTTTATGGTTGAAGACAGATATTTGTGGGAAGACATCTACACCCAGTTTTTATGCAATTCATGTTTTTCTTTATCTCTGATGATCTTATTCATGAATATGTGTAACTAACATCCTTCTCAGATTCTAGGGTTTCGAACTATCAATGCATGCATGTTAGATTAATTGAATTAATTTTCCTTTCCCATCTTAGTTTGTGAATTCTGAGCTTATTCATAATCTTGAGTTGCTGGCCACATCTTAGGATTAATCAGTTGAGAATTAGAGACATAACTGTAATAGTTTTCAATGGAAAGAGTTTTCACAATATAATTTGATTTCTTGTCTGAATAGAAGGAAATAGATTATAGGAATAGATCCGTAGATTTTTGGAGTTAATTAATTAATCTTGAGACCGAACGGAGATAGATAATTGATTAATCAACTTTATGAATTGTCCAACAAAGAAGGTCATAATAGGGGCGGCAATCTCCAACCCGACACGACAACCCGACACGAACCCAACACGAAAAAAATGGGTTGGGTCAACCCATTTAATTTTTGGGTCAGTTTCAGGTCAACCCGTCCAACCCATTTAATTTTCGGGTTGGGTTCGGGTCAATCTCGGGTTGACCCGCGAACCCATTTGACCCACCAATAATATTAATTATTATTATTATTATTTATGAAATATAATTACATAAAAATTTAATAAATAAAATATAGCCTAAAATTAAAATTTTTAAATAGTTAACACAAATTTTTAATTTTTAAAATAATTATCACAATTTATTAATTTTTAAATTAATTAACACATTTTTTTAATTTTTAAAATAATTAAACAGGTCATTTCGGGTTAGTTTCGGGTCGACCCGAAAATAAACAGGTCGGGTTCGGGTTCAGATTTCTGACCCGCGAAAATATACAGGTCGGGTTCGGGTTGGCGTGTCGCTTCTTATTATCAGGTCACAACCCGACCCGCCAACCCGAACCCGACCCATTTGCCACCCCTAGGTCATAATACTTTTCTGATGTTTCACTACGAATAGGAATTAAATTGGGAATTAATCAATTTGTTCATACATGTAATGCTTGATAGGTAGATATCCCTGAAATCTGTACTTCTCATATCTGCTTCCATCAAGTTATTTTATTTTCCTGTTTGAATTTGAAATTGCAAAATTAGTTTTTAAACCAAAACCAAAATTTGAATTCCCCCTAACCAGTATTTTGAGAAACTATGTTTTAGTAATTAAGGTTTTTCGTTATTTCTTTCCCCTGGGATTCGATAATTTTATTTGCCGCTGCATTATTAGCTCTGTTAAATCGCTAGTAAGATAATTCTGCGATCAAATTTTGGCGCCGTTGCCAGGGAAGAATAGAAATAATCTTACTATTAATTATGTGATCGGATTACTGATTTAGGTTGTAATTTTCGTACTTTCAGTTAATTTTTCGTAAATTTTGTTTCTGTGTCGATCCACGTGCAATTCGCATCGATCGACGCAGTTTCTGTTTCTGCATCGATCGACGCACGATTGTTATTCAGATTTTAAGTTTTTCAATTTTTGTTTGCTTCGGTTTATTTTCAGTTTCAACTCACTATTTTTTTTCGTACAGGTAGTGCATGAGTACGAGAGCTAAAGGAAAGGATCAGCTAGACTACGACCCAGAAATCAAAGCCACGTGCTGAAAAATCCGAAGAAATAAGTGGGGGCAAGAAAGCTCGATTGATCAAACAATGGCAGATAATGTACCACCGCCGGACAATGTGCCGCAACCGGTCGTCCAACCTGAGCCAATCGCCCAGCCGCCTCCACATATACTGACCCTGGAAGAGCAAACGACACTATTTCAGGAAGTCCAAGCCATGAGGGCACAACTTTAGCAGCTAAATCTCGAGAGGAATCTCGAGAGGAACAATCGGAACAACCGGAGTATTCACCCCAATCCACTCTTTGAAGACATTCCTAGGGAGGAAGACAAAGAAGATCAGGATCCGCCCGAGGATTCGGATGATGATGAGGAAGAAGAAGCCATGCAAACACGGTATCAACCTCAGTTCAAGGAGAAAGACTTCAGGATTGGCATCAATGCCAATAACTTCGAGCTGAAGACTGGATTGGTGCAAATGGTGCAACAAAACCAATTCGGTGGAAGAGTGACTGAGGATCCATACGCACATCTTGACAAATTTCTGATGCTCTGCAATACTGTCAAGATCAGAGGGGTCAGCAAGAGTGCCATCCGAATGCGTCTATTCGCATTCTCTCTGCGGGATAAGGCACAGTCTTGGTTTACTGCACTAGAAAAAGAAAGTATCAGTACATGGACAAAAGTACGGAATGAATTCTTAGAAAACTTCTTCCCTCCGAACGTCATCAGACAGAGAAGGAAGGAGATCATCGGGTTTGCTCAAAGATCAGACGAAAGCTTCAATGAAGCGTGGGAGCGTTACAAGGAGTTACTGAGATCTTGCCTAGGACATGGCCTACCCCCAGGCGAGCAAGCAGAAGCATTCTACGAAGGGCTCAATGAGAGGACTGTTGAGTTGGTGGATACCACATTGGGTGACACCATCATGACAAAAAGCAGAAAGAAGGCCATGGAATTTTTCCAAAAGATGGCCAACAACAATCAACGTTGGTCCTCGAGTCGAAATCGCCCTGTGAAGGCTGTTGAGAAAGTATTGGATAAAAAGGCCGCTGAAGAACCTGATTGGGCAGCCGAGGTGAAGAAACTACGAGAGGACTTCGCTACACTGAAATTGGAAAAGACAGCTGCTGCGATAGAGCCTGTGCAAGTTCCACTAGAAGGGGATTGTGCCGATGTGAATTTTGTCCAAAGGAGCGGTTACCAAAACAACTACCGTGGAGGATACCAGCAGCACAATCAGCCCTACAACTACAATCATGCTAGGAACCATCCTGGATTTTCCTATGCGAACCCACAAGCTGCGAAGCAGCCACCACCAAGATTTGCAGTGCAAGATGGAGTAGTGGTGGAGAAGAAGAAGCCAAATCGCGAGGAGATTTTGGCTAAGTTCATGCAGGGGTCCACTGATAAAGTGAGCAAACTGGAGCAAGAAATCTCAGGCGTGAATACTAAAGTAGACCAGGTGCAGAAGCACGTGCAAATTATATAAACCCAGGTCAGCCAGATTGTCGATGCCCTCAGAGCCCAGCACAAGTCGAGACAACTTTCAAGCAACACTCAGGTTAACCCCAAGAATCAGAATCAGAGGAATCAAGTGAACGCCATCACTCTGAGAGGGGGAAAATCGTATGAAGGGCCAAAGCAGGCAAGAAAAGATCCACAGGAGGACGAGGACGTGGAACAGGTCGAAGAAGCCGCAGCAGACACGTCCACGTCAATCAATGCGGGATCCACGTCGATCGACGCAGCCACAAAAGCCACGTCAATCGACGTAGATCCACAATGATCGATGCAGTCCCCCAGCCCGGCTGCGAAGAAGCCTCCTCTTCCGTATCCGCAGTGGTTTTCCAAAACGAAGATGAACGAGAGGTACGCACGCTTCTTGGAAAATTTGAAGAAGGTGCATATCAACATCCCATTGGTTGAAGCACTGCAAGAGATGCCCGGATACATCAAATTTCTGAAGGACATGGTCTCTCAGAAAAGACCCTTCATGGAGCATGAAACAATCAATCTGTTCGAAGAGTGCAATGCCATAATCCAAAAGAAGATGCCAGTCAAGAGAGAGGACCCAGGTTCTTTCACGATTTCTTGCGTAATCAGAGGGGAGACCTTCGGAAAAGTCCTCTGTGATTCTGGAGCATCGATCAATCTGATGCCGTTGTCAGTCTTCAAATGGCTGGAGATCGGAAGCATCAAACCCACGACCATATCACTACAGATGGCCGATCGATCAGTGTTTACCCGAGAGGCATCGTGGAAGATGTGCTTGTGAAGGTGAAAGACTTCATTATCCCAGCCGACTTCGTGGTGCTCGACATGGAAGAAGATAGAAACATTCCACTGATTCTGGGAAGACCGTTCCTAAAGACCGGCGGGACATTAATCGACATTCGAGATGGCAAACTGACATTCCGGGTTAACAATGAGTCAGTCACTTTCTCCATTTATAAAGCAATGCAGAAGCACAATGAAGGGAGCTACCAGGAAGAATGTCATATGATCAATTGCTTCAACCCAGTGATGTCTTCTCCATTCGCCTCTCTCAAAAGTGAACCTGATTTTCTGGAAAACTGCCTACAGCACTCGCTGTTTTCATCGATAAATTTAGAAGAGGCAGATGATGAAATTGTGGATCTGGTAATAGAGCTGGATGTGTTCGAGGAGATCATTCGGGAAAAGGAGAATAAAAGAGAGCAACTACCAAGCCGCTACAGCCAGAACAAGCCAGGAAAATGTGGAAAGTCATCCACATCGATCAATGCTAGAGGCACGTCGATCGATGCAGCCTCAGCAATCACAACGATCGATGCCTAAAGCTCATCGATCGATGCCGAAGAGCAATCATACATGGAATTTTCATCGGCCGAACCATCGCAACTTGGAAAAGGGATCACGACAAATCTATCCACGTCGATCGACGCAGATCAAGCGTCGATCAATGCGGGTCTGGAAAAGCGGCCATCTAACTTCGATCCGCCAATTCTGGAACTCAAGACACTCCCGGCACACCTCAGGTACGTTTTTCTGGAATCTAATGATACTTACCCTGTGATCGTCTCCGCTTACTTGACACAGGGGGATTGGAAAAACTATTGCGAGTCCTACGGAAATACAAGTCCGCCATTGGATGGACTTTGGGGGATATCAAAGGGATCAGTCCTTCGCTCTGCATGCACAAGATCATTCTGGAGGAGAACACCATGCCAAAGAGACAAGCACAACGACGACTGAACCCTATCATGCAGGAAGCCTTAAAAAAAGAGGTACTCAAACTCCTAGACCATGGCATGATCTACCCAATTTTCGACAGTAAATGGGTGAGCCCTACGCAAGTTGTAGCCAAGAAAAGGGGGATGCAGATCATAACGAATGATGATGGAGAGGAGGTCGGGACAAGACCAATCATTGGATGGCGATTCTGCATTGACTACCGGGCCCTCAACGCCGTCACGTGCAAGGATCATTCTCCTCTCCCATTTATTGATCAAATGTTAGATAGATTATCTGGTTACCCTTTCTATTTTTTTCTTGATGGTTACTCAGGGTATAACCAGATTGTCGTGGCACCAGAGGACCAACACAAGACCACACCTGTCCGTACGGAGTGTTCGCGTACCGACGGATGCCATTTGGACTGTGCACGCACCGACGACTTTCCAAATATGCATGATGGCAATCTTCCACGACTTGATCGAAGATGTCATGGAGGTATTCATGGACGATTTCTCAATTTTTGGTAGCTCATTTGATGTTTGTTTGCAGAATTTGGCTACTGTACTTGAGAGATGCATCGAGACAAACCTATGCCTCAATTGGGAGAAATGCCACTTCATGGTGCGAGAAGGAATTGTGCTAGGCCATCGAGTATCAGCTGAAGGACTGGAGATGGACCGAGCTAAAGTGATAGCCATTGAGAAGATGCCACCGCCAGCAAACGTCAAAGTAGTCCGGAGCTTTCTCGGCCACGCCGAGTTTTACAGGAGGTTCATCAAAGACTTCTCAAAGATATCTCGGTCGTTGTGCAATCTGTTGGAGAAGGATGTTTCCTTCATCTTTGATGACGAGTGCTTGCAGGCCTTCGATAGACTGAAAGAGGCGCTAGTGATTGCACCGGTCCTGACTTTGCCAGATTGGGGTGAGCCTTTCACATTGATGTGTGACGCCAGCGACTACGCTGTTGGGGCAGCTGAAAGGAAAGGCTCTTCCATGTGATTCACTACGCCAGCAAGAGCATGAATCCGACGCAGTGCAACTACACCACCACGGAGAAGGAAATGATTGGTGTAGTGTATGCATTTGACAAGTTTCGGTCCTATCTGATAGGTTCGAAGACAATTGTCTACACTGACCATGCAGCTATCAGATATATGTTCACGAAGAAAGATGCCAAGCCTAGATTGATCAGGTGGATACTGTTGCTACAAGAGTTTGACTTGGAGATCAAGGACAGAAAAGAGAGCGAGAATGTGATCGCAGACCACTTGTCACGACTTGAGCCACCATTTGAAGGGGATGATCAGCAGATGAGGATCCGAGAGACGTTCCCCGATGAACATATCTATGCTCTTAGGGATTTGAGAGAGACGTACGAGTCCAAAACACCTTGGTATGCGGACTTCGCCAACTACTTGATAGCCGGCGTACTTCCCCCGAACTCTTCTCCATATGCAAAAAAGATGTTTCTGCACGATGTCAGATTCTACTATTGGGAGGATCCCTACCTTTGGCGTAGATGTGCTGACGGCATTATTCGCCGTTGTGTTCCTCAGACCGAGTGGCATCAAATCTACGAAGCTTGTCATTCATCTCTTAGTGGCGGTCATCATTCAGCCAACTGAACGACATTCAAAATTCTTGCGAGCGGATTTTACTGGCCATCCATCTACGAGGTCTGTCGCGGATGGATTACGAGCTGTGATTGTTGCTAGAGGACCGGTAACATCTCGCAGAGGGATGAGATGCCATAGACCCCGGTAATTAAAGTTGAAATCTTTGATGTATGGGGGATCGAATTCATGGGCCCTTTTCCTCCATCCCATGGGTTCTCATATATTCTTCTCGCGGTTGATTATGTGTCACGATGGGTTGAAGCCATTCCAACAGCCACTAACGACTCTAAAGTCGTCATCAAGTTCCTGCAAAAGCATTTGACAAGATTTGGGACGCCAAGAGCCTTGGTAAGTGATGGGGGATCCCATTTTTGTAAAAAATGGCTTGCTTCTCTTCTTGCTAGGTACGGAGTTAAGCATCGTGTTACTACCCCATATCACCCTCAAGGGAACAGGCTGACAGAGTTGTCCAACTGCGAAATAAAGCAAATCTTGGAGAAGACGGTGAAGCAAATGAAGATTGGGCTGTGAAGCTCGACGATGAATTATGGGCATACCGCACCGCCTACAAAATGCCCATTGGGACGTCTCCATATTAGCTTATTTTCAGAAAATCATGTTATCGCCCCGTGGAGATGGAGCACAAGGCTTAGAGAGCAGTGAAAGAGCTAAATCTGGATTGGAGGACGGTCGCAGCAGATCGAGCTATGGCACTGAATGAGTTGGAAGACTTCAGGAATGAAGCTTACGAGAACAACGACAGGGGGATTCGCATGCATGTTTTCAATTCTGGTGGCAAAGTTCTCCTCTTCAAATCCCATCTTTGCTTCATGCCCGGAAAGTTGCAATCAAAGTGGGCTGGACCATACACCGTAGTCTGCCAATTTTTGAACGGTGTGGTTGAACTGGCTGGTCAAGATGGCAAAACTTTCAAAGTCAATGGGCAGAACCTTAAACCGTACTAAACTCAACTTCAAGTTTGTGCGGTGGAGAAGTACTACTTGAATCGCCCATGAAAATACAGGTATTGTCGAGCTAGCGACATTAAACCAAGCACTTGTTGGGAGGTAACCCAACAACTTACTGTTTTTCTTACTTTTTTTTTTAATTCAGTCGAGTTGAGTGAATAGGAATTAGAATTTTATTCACTAGTTTTCAAATTTCCAGTGTTTTTTGTATCTGTTCAGGTCTGCGTCGATCGATGCCAACCTCATGTTGATCGATGCGAGTTTCTGGACTGTATTGATCGAAGCAAAACCTGCATCGATTGACGCACTCACTTCAGACGTGCGGGTAAGTGGGTTTAAAACCCCTCTTTCTTCATTTTCTCTACACAAAACACACACACACACGCCGCGCCTCTCCACTCCAAACACCCAAACTCGAAAAATTTCCCCCATAACTTGCCACTACAACTCAAGGTATGCCTCCTAGACTCTTTTCCTTCGATTATCTTATGCTTTTTGACGAATTTGTGGGTTAAATTGATGAATTTGGACTATTGTGCCCTAGTTTCATATTTTTGCTCTTTCGTCGATTTTTTTGCACTTCTTGCTCGATTGTTCGATATGGGTTGTGATTCTAGTCGATGTGTTCACCATAGAAGAATTTGTAGTCATGGAATTGAATAACTTTGATTCTAGCGTGTTTGGGGATTTTCCTATTTTTGCTTGTTTTCTTACTTGCATATTATAGGTCAAAATTGTTTTAATTGGGGGTGTTTATGGATAGATTTAGATGTGAATTTAATAGTGGTGGAGCCAATTTTATATGGATAAATGCAATATGAAGCTAATTGTGAGAATTTGGTATTATTGCTTTGAGAAATTTTGTGAAGTAAATGAACACTTGATGACAATTTTTTTCTTCTATCCCTGCAGAAACAAATGGCTTTCCGACCAACTTTCGCCAACCCAGAAGCGGAGGCACTCTACGAAAAGCTCAGTGGTGAGGACTTTCGAGTCCGACAAACCCTCTACCCATGCCCGGTGACAATGGAGAAGCTTAGGATTTGGGCTGATGTCGAGGCCCTGCTGGAGAGAGCGGGATGGAGCACTTGGATGACCGAGCGGTGGCCCACATATCCATCGCTCGTGCTGGAGTTCTTTGCATCCCTCCATGTCTACGAAGTCCAACAAGAGTCTGAGCCAACAACCATCGGTTTTCAGCTTCTGAACCAGTACTACCAGCTCTCAAGGGATGTGCTGGATGGCATTTGGGGAATCCCCAAAACTGGGATGGGTTTTCTTCCCAGGGACTTCAACATAGTTAAGTTTTGGCGACAAATTGCAGCTGAAGCGGATGAGAGCACAAGAGACTTCAATGCAGAAGGCTTGAAAGCCTCGTCCATTGACAACCCCGTGTTCCGTTATCTTCAGCGGTGCATGGGGGTATCGATCACCGGCCACCATGAAAGTGCCAAAGTCCAGTTTGGAGAGCTCTATGCCCTCTATTGCTTGTTGACCGACGACAACTTCAGTTTTGCCGCCCTCATCATGGACCATTGGAGACGACAGGTGAAGGCCGCAAAGGGAAACATTTGGAGCGGGGGATTGATTACCCCGATTGCGGTACATGTGGGGATTGACTTGACTGATATCGAGAGGCTTGAGGAGACCAGGGGACTCGGGACTGCACATCTGGGGCAGATGCAGATGCTTACAGCCCACGAGGGTGGATGGTCGCTGTGGATGTCCAATGGGGACAAGTTCCCCCTCCCTCAGCCGGACCTCACTCGTGTCACAGACTACCACCACCGCACCAACTGGTTGATGAGCACCCCCGCCCACATGCAGCTCATGATCGGACCTAATGGGGGAGCCGACTCTTCCCGCCTCGGTCACCGACCGTGCACCCACGCCCGTGAGGAGGGCCGACGGCAGCGCCGCCGTTTGAATGTCGAGTAGCCGCAAAATTCACCCCAGCACACAACACGAGAGAAGAGGCACCTGAGGAGGAAGAGGCACCCGATGAGGAAGAGCACAATGACAGTACCGGCGAGATTCCGGGGTGGACCAGTGGAGCCTTGACCAGCCACTTTCTGGGAGAGTCCTCCTGTACCGGAGTGGATCTGGCCATGCTCTATTAGTTCATGCAGCAGCAGGTTGCCGAGCACGCAGCGGAGCGCACTCGCTAGGCCGAGTTCCGCTGACATGTGCATACCAGGCTGGAGACCATCGACAGTCAGATGCAGTGCCTCCTGTTGGACTATCAGCCGGAGTCCACCTACACGCACTGACTTCATGAGCAGAATCAGAGAAGCCAAGATCGGCACACCGCCGATGAGGAGATGGAGGACCCTCCCGTGGAGGATTGAGGTACCGTTTCTCTTTTCCTATCTAACTTTCAAACTTGTCCACTCCTTTGAGTGAAACAAGTTTGGGGGGATGAGGATCGGAAAAGGGAAACATTTTCATTTTTATTTATTTACTATTTTATTTTTATTTAGTTGTTTATTTTAGTTTCCTAGGTTTTTGCACCATCACCATCCTTGTTCTTTTGCTTCAATGTGAAGAATTGCTCTCTGCAAGGCTTTTCACTCAACTAGTATTTTGAATTCTTGATTTGTGGTACTAGTTTTGAACCGTAGAGTCTTGAGAATTGTTTTAGGAGCTTTTGAACATAGGGCAATCAGAACTATTTTGATTATGTTGGTGTTGGAAAGTATGACTTGTCTTCCCTTAAATAGGAATAGTTGATTGATAATTGAGATATTTGCTGATTGAGAATGAAAATTTGTGTGATAGAGTAGGCAATGATAGAAGCTATTTTGCTTGAGGAGTTGATCTTTGAAATATAAATTCTTGCTTGACAACTGTTTAAATTGGGTAATTGTTGAGGAGCAACAAAAATTTTAACCCTGTGTGAAAATTTGAGTCTCTTTTCCGTTTGATGAGTGACGAGGTTTTTAGACTTACTTCCTAAAATTTGATAAATTTCTCTCTTGAGGTTGCATCAAGTGAGGTAATAGGGTGAAAATGATTTTAGGCATGTTCTTTCGTAGCCCATCTCCTATACACTAACCTTTAATTTCCACTTGTAGCCCTTTGAGCTTTGAATAAATTTTCTTTGATTAGAAGAGTTGATGAATAAGAGGATTATGATTTATTGGAAGGTGTGAATTGTGGGATTGTGATGTGAGTCCATGTGCAAAAATAAGGGTTCCCATGGGTAAATCAAGAAGAAAAAAAGTGAACATGAGTGGAAAAAGAAAGGAAAAAAAATTCATATGCTTGTAAGTTCACGAAAGTTTAAAATAAGTTCTAAGGGGCCCTGAAAATTATGAGGAAAAGAGAAGGAACAAGATTGTGCAAAAGAGAAAAATTATGTGGTTATGGTATGCTTGGGTTTTTGAGTTTTAAAATATTCTGAGTCACTTAGCCAAATGTATCCCACCATTTAGGTAAGCCACATTACAACCAAAATAAGACATTTCTGATTCCCTGAAAAGCCACACTAACAAGCAGTGGAGAGATAAGAAATTTGTCAAACTTATGGTGAGGTAAACTTAAACCTTGAGTGAGTGAAACACAAACCCTTTACTTTTTGAGCGATGAGTGCAAACACTGCCCTGTGAGGTTCCTCCTCAATAATATAATAATGAGAATTTTGTTTGGATTTCATGATTTATGTGAATAAGTGATACTCGGATAGTAAAAGAAGCTTGTGAGGCATTGCACACTTGTATCTGCATGAGATTTGATTTTTTATATGTGAATTGATCGAGGACGATCAATGATTTAAGTTTGGGGGAGTTGATAAGTTAGTATTTTTACCAACTTATCTTTGGGTTCTTTGACTATTTGGGTGATGTTTGAGTTGTTTTACGTGTTTTATTGTGCATGAATTGGCTTTTGTGCTCGTAATGTCGTGATTGATAAATTATGCAGGTTTTGAGTCAGAAATAGGGAAGAAATCAAAGGATGCTCGAGTTCCAGACCTACGTCGATCGATGCCAAAGGCATGTCGATCGACGCAGCTGCTCAGAGGGACGATTGACGCACGATCGAAGCGAGATCAAAGCAAGGCAGCGGAGGCCAGGTCCACATCGATTGATGCATATCCTGCGTCGATCGATGCGGGTCCTTCATGAGCATCAATCGACTCGAGTTGCTGCATCAATCGACGCAAATTCGGGAAATCCTGATCTGATCCTGATTTGAAGATTTAGATATATCTAATCCTAGATACTACATGATACATCTATCACAGCTATATAAAGCCATGAAAAATTCGAATTTGAATGTGTAGAATTTAAGAGTTAAAGATTTTAGAGAGTTCCCAAGAGTTTTATGTTTTATGGTTGAAGATAGATATTTGTGGGAAGACATCTACACCCAGTTTTTATGCAATTCATGTTTTTCTTTATCTCTGATGATCTTATTCATGAATATGTGTAACTAACTTCCTTCTCAGATTCTAGGGTTTCGAACTATCAATGTATACATGTTAGATTAATTGAATTAATTTTCCTTTCCCATCGTAGTTTGTGAATTCTGAGCTTATTCATATTGTTAAGTTGCTGGCCACATCTTAGGATTAACCAGTTGAGAATTAGAGACGTAACTGTAATAGTTTTCAATGGAAAGAGTTTTCACAATATAATTTGATTTCTTATCTGAACAGAAGGAAATAGATTATAGGAATAGATCCGTAGATTTTTGGAGTTAATTAATTAATCTTGAGACCGAACGGAGATAGATAATTGATTAATCAACTTTATGAATTGTCCAACAAAGAAGTTCATAATACTTTTCTGTTGTTTCACTACGAATAGGAATTAAATTGGGAATTAATCAATTTGTTCATACATGTAATGCTTGATAGGTAGATATCCCTGGAATCTGTACTTCTCATATCTGCTTCCATCAAGTTATTTTATTTTCCTGTTTGAATTTGAAATTGCAAAATTAGTTTTAAAACCAAAACCAAAATTTGAATTCCCCGTAACCAGTATTTTGAGAAACTATGTTTTAGTAATTAGGGTTTTTCGTTACTTCTTTCCCCTGGGATTCGATAATTTTATTTGCCGCTGTATTATTAGCTCTGCTAAATCGCTAGTAAAATAATTCTGCGATCAAGCTTCTCCAATTTTTATTGGTTCGACTTGAGAAATGAAGCAAGACATCAAGGCAGTTCCTGGTCTTGTTCGAACTGGATTGCGAATGTCATCCAGGATAGCTTCAACGGGGTGATCTATTAACCAGCTAGGCTTCTTCACAGGTACGACTTTAGAGGGGGCAACTGGAGTCTCAGAAATTGTTGGATGTTTCTGATGAGATAGTCCACCTCTAGGTTCCTGAACTGCTTCACCTCCTTGTTCTGGAACTGCATTCTGAGCAGCAGGTTCCAGAACTGTAACTGTCTCTTCAGTTGGAGATGCTTCCTCAGCGGTCTCAAGGTTGACCTCCTTGGTATCCGCTTGCTCCGCTTAAAAAACCGTTGCATTTGCTTCAGGGGGCTTCTTTTCACTTTGATCTTCGATGTTAACGAACTTTAAGGCCTCAGCAATGACATTAGCATCATTGGCCCTCTCGATTGCTTGGGGTTCAGCCGAGGCTACTGGAGTCTCGGAAATATCATTCATAGATCTAGTCAGAGAAACTTTTTGATTATGATCAAGATCTGTTCTAAGTTCCTCATTGACATCCTTGATCTCATAATTTTCCAGACCCAGTTCTTGAAGTGTCCTGCGCACTAGAGTAGCTTCATAAAAAATAACATGACATGTTATTTACACAAGTTGGGTTGTCTTATTGAATACCCTATATCCCTTATATGAAGGATGTCCATACCCAAGGAACACCCCTTCATCAGCCTTAGGGCTGAAAGTATTCAATTTAGATTTCCCATTATTGTGAATATAACATGGAGAACCAAAAGCACGAAGATGAGCTATAGAGGGCTTACGACAATTGTTGATCTCGCAGGGAGTCTTGTGCAATCGCGTGTTGAATGCACTTTGATTCTGCGTGTAGCACGCTATCATTAAGGCTTCTCCCCATAATCTTTTTCCAATGTCGATCTCGGCCATCATGGTCCTTACTGCTAATTTGAGTGTTATGTTCCGCCGCTCAGCAAGACTATTTTGTTGAGGAGTTCTTGGAGTAGACTTCTCATGCCCGATTCCAATTTCAGTGCAGAAATCCATAAGGGGTCCATTGCAAAACCTTGTTCCATTATCGGACCTTATACACTTAACTGTCACCCCTTTGTCATTCTGAAGATGGGTAATCAGTTCTGGCAGCTAAATTTTGACTTTGTCTTTGTATTTGAGCAGCACCACCCATGTATATCTTGAGTAGTCATCAACAACTACTAATGTATACTTTCTTCCTCCAATTGTGGGTGGAGTAACTGGACCAAACAAATCCATGTGGAGCAGTTCCAAGATCCGTTTCGTGCTTGCTGTAACTGGCCTGTTCTTGAATGAGGCTCTTGTCTGTTTCCCAAGCTGACAAGCTTTACAGACTCCTTCTTTCTGGAACTTCTTCTGTGGCAGTCCTTCAACTAAATTATGCTTCGCCAGATGTCTGGTCGAGTTGAAGTTCAAATGACTCAGTCTTTTGTTCCACAATCAGTTTACTCCTTCTGAGGAACTGTGCGCCAGGAGGCAGGTTCCCCCTTCTCCACTGGACCAATCAACAATGTAAAGACCTCCTTTCCTGATTCCTCAATTCCTTTATCTGACATTAAAGGAATCTGGATCTTGATGGCTTCATTGAATCCTAAGCCTAAATGAAGGTACAGAGGTTTACAAAGACTTGTGTATCACTTTGAGATACTATGGTGGAAAGTTCTAATCGAACTTGTATATTTGTATCTTGGGTGGTAGCAGTTTGTGTATGACTGTCTGTGACTGGAACTAGGTAACCATATACAGTATAGAATGGTGACATTCCTTGAACAGCTCAAAAGGTTTGTTATGCTAAAGTTCTGCAGGCTGATTAAGTTAGGGTGTGCATCGGGTCGGGTCAAACCCGACCCAAAAATCCTCACCCGATCCCCACCTAAAACCCGAGCTCCCCCACCCGAAACCCGCCCGAACCTATGCTTCATCCGACCCATCACCCAACCCAAAATTCGGTCAGGTGGGTCAGGTTTCACCCGAACCGAAGTCTCTTTTTTTCCCGGTTTTTCACATATTTGTATATTCATTTCAAAAAATCATACTACCATGTAAATATTGAAATACAAAAAATAAAAACAAAACACATGTCTTCACTCTTCACCAAAATAAAATGATAACATCCTCCAAGATTTAAACTTAGTACAAACTTCAAGGTTAATAAAATGAAATACAACAAATAGTTCAAACTTCAAACTTAGTACATAACATCCAAAATAAAATCAACAACATCCTCCAAGATTTAGTCTTGAATGAGCAAGTCTTCACTCTTCACCATCCAAAAAGAACAAGAAGTACCTACAACACGATATTATGAATAAGTATAAAATAAAATAAAAACAATACAATTCAATGATTTAATGCCATTTTTCTCACTCATGTTATCAAGACTCCACTTCTAGTCCTTTGTCTTCCTTCTCTTTCGTGCCAATATTCGAAATACCTAAAAAAGAATAATGAAATAGTTATTTTATATTCAAAATACTCTAAAGATGTTAAATTAAATAATAAAAAGAACACACCTTCTTCATGTTTTTCAAGACTAGCTAAATCCTCTTCAATATTTGGCTTCTTTACTCTTCTCAACCAATTTTGAACACAAATAAGACCCTCCACAATCCTCGGAGTTAAAGAACTCCTAAAAGGGTCAAGTACTCTACCTCCGGTGCTAAAAGTAGATTCTGAAGAAACGGTAGATATAGGCATTGCCAAGAGATCTCGAGCAACTAGTGATCGGATTAGAAATCTACATTTATGCACATCCCACCACTTCAAAGGATCAAAACTTCCAAATCGTTCTTGATTAAACTCTCACCGCTTTGGGATTGAAGTTGCTTAAACCTTTCACATGCATATCTACATTTCTTCGTAGGAGGCCCTTGAGGATCAACAAGTGTAGTTACAACACTTTGAGATTCATTAACCGGTGCTAGATGAGGGTTCAAGAGTTAATAATGATCATAAAAATCATTCAAAGGCATCTTCAATTCAAACTTCAACCTCATTGCCTCATCAAACCCATATTCTTCCTCTAAGTAGAAGTCAAGGAACTTAATCTTATACCTTGGATCAAGAATGACCATCAAATAAATAAGCTTATTCATAGTTTTAATATGCCCCTAATACTTTACAAATTTCAATTGCATTTTCTCTCCCATTTCTTTTAAATAAGAATTAGAGTCATCTTCATTAGAGCTCAATTCAATCCACTCTCTTAACAAATTTCCAATTGTGTCAATTTCATGAAAGAGCAAATGAGATGTGGCATGCAAAAAAGCGGAGACTTTCAATGTGATGTCATAGAAAACTTGTAAAGCATCACTAGTCTTCCTAGCAACACTCCAATCATCAGGTGTGAGCACTCCATTATCAGCACTAAGTTGAATTTTATAAAGAGGATCTTCAATCTCAAACCGCTCAAATGCCTTTTCAAACTAAATTGTCACACTCAACATCAAATATGTCGAGTTCCATCTAGTGGGAACATCTAGACATGGTAAACTCTTAGATGTTATGTTCTCCTCTACACAACAATCTTTAAATATGTTATTACTAGCAGGAGAGTGTCTTACATATCTTATGGCATCTCAAAATTTTTTGATAGATGGATTAATAACTTTAAACCCATCGTTAACAATCAAATATACTATGTGAGCGGCACACCTCATGTGTAGATGTACTCCTTTAACGTACATCACACCACCCCCTAGCTGTTAACCTCCCCTTTAAATATTCAATGCAAGTATCATTTGCACTTGCATTATCTACAACAATAGCCAAAACCCTAGCAATTCCCTAGTCATGTGATAGCGTATTTTGCAACACGCTATTCTGCAAGTGTACAGACCTCTGCAGAGGGAAGTAATAATTTATCAAACACGAAGATTGCAGATCCGAAATATAATCAAGCACTAAAGCATAGAGACCTTACTACTATCTAAACAAATCAGTAAAGGAGTTGGTTTATTTGAACTAGACAGTTTTAAAAGGTAAGTAATTAAAAAGACAATTAAACAGATTGAGTTCAGAAAATATAGAGAAAACAGGATTCCAGGGCAATCCACTATGATGAATAATTATGCAATATTTCTTCAATCCAATTCCAATTTAATTTCCAAACACATGAGTTAATTACATTTATGTTATCAGGTGATTCTTCCAAACTCTAAACCATAACGTGGAAATAAAAGACCTAATGACTCCTTCCGGATGCGCAGGATGACTTCTACTCTTGATTAAAACATCAGATTTTAAAACCTTTCAATAAATCAAATTCCTTCCGGACATTCAAATTATTAAATCTAATTATCCTGCAACCTATTGATAAACCTATACCTTCCAGTTCAAAGATAGACCAATCAAATTGCCATCAATGGCCAATATCAAGCAATTAATCAAAACCCAGGAATAAATACAATGCGAATGGAAAGGGAAAATTGAATTAAATAAACATGTACAAAAAATTCATCAAGTTTCAAACCCTAGAATCCACAAGAGACTCAACCAATCATGCTAAGTTCCATAAAAGCTGAGAAGTAAAGAGTCAAAAATATAGAAAGCATGGAAACCCAAAACCCGTAGTCTTCGATTTCAAGCCTTCAGTCTTCGCTCTTCAAGTTTGATTCGTTCTAGCTTTCTCCAAAGGTTCGTCGCTCAAAAATAAGGTCAAGGTTCGTTTTTGAGTCTTGGAAGCCTGTATTTATACTTATCTTCTTCAAACCCAAAAAGTTATGGGATTTGGATCAATTTTTGCCGAAAAAGTCATGATCGGCGACCCATAAAACGACGATGGCGACCGCTGAGCGTGTGCTCGGGTCGCCAACTCTGCACCGTGCTGAAACGCATGGAAAATGCACGATTGGCGATCGGAATGCATGAATGGCGACCGCCGTTTATGTATTTGGGTCGCCATTCTTGTTACGAACCTCGCCCCTTCTGCGCAGTCTCACGGTTTTGGCTATAACTTTTGCTTCCGAACTCCGATTGATCCGATTCCAGTTGCATTGGAAAGCTAACTCAAAATTTTATCTATTGTGATGCTCCATTTGCTCGAATTTCATTTGCGGAGTATTCGTGACTGCTTCTTTGAACATCAAGTGCTTTCGGTACGGGTTTCCATTGAAACAGTTGTTTTTCTTTGGTCTTTTCTTACTTATTCCTCTTCCTAATGCAAACGAACATCGATTGCCTCCATGGTACTCAGTCATATCCTATAAACGGCTCAATTGTGCGTGAAACCTGCATAAACAACCCAAAACCAATCCAAACGTAATATTTTCTAGAAGAATATGAATACGGCATAGAAATATCACTTAACGATCTAATCCAGGGCAAATAGTTAGCAGATTCACATCAGCATAATGCACAAAATGAGTGTTTATCATCACGCAGCAAAACATCAATTTTCCTACTTATGACTCTCAACAGGACAAAAACACATAATCTTCTTATTCAACTTCCAATGCTTATCAACAAAATGAGCAGTTATGCTCATATAACTAGCTTTTTGCATAGATGTCCATGTATCAGTAGTTAGGCAAACAGTGCAACCAGTTTTCTTGAAATAATCACGAAACTTCAATTTTTCATCCAAATACAACTGATAAACATCCCTAGATTTGCTCCAACGAGAAGGATTTTAAACTTAGGTTGTAGAACCCAAACAATCTCTATAAACCCCTCACCATCCACAATGCTAAATGTCAATTCATCTTTAATTATCACCTCAACTAGCTTCTTCGTGCCAAAACAGGATCAAATTTCCAATTACTTAAACTACCACCCACATTCCCATCAACACATTTCACAACTATTTCCTTCTGTGAAGTATCTTTTCTTAATGAGCTATGAATGCATACACTCATGTGACTTTTAAGATTGCCAGTACCATGTTTTTTTGAATCACACAAATAGCTCCTAGTGCAAAAGTTGCACTTACCTCTCTTATCTCCATTTTCATCATATGAGACAGTAAAGTGATCCCAGACATCCGACCGCCCCTTCCCTTTCCATTTTGGAGGTAGTGGAGGTTTGCCCAAATCTCTTTGAACTTCTTCTTGATCTTCTGTTACATTTGGAGTGTTTTCTGTCGACTTCTCTGTTAAATAAACAATATGATTGGAATCAATTAATCAAACACAAAATGTAGCAGCATGAAGGTAACAACATCATTTACACGTAGCACCATTCCTAGCAGCAACAAAACAAACAAATTTCCAAAGCATTAAGGATAAGTAGTAAGGAGTTACATACCTTAGAATGGGAGCAGCAGGGGGGTGTCGGTGCCGGTGCAGAGGTTCAATGCGTGCAGCAGGGAGCTAGGGACTGGAGGGCTCAGGCAGGGCTGGCCGAGCAGGGAGCAACATTGCAGCAGCGAGGCAAACGAGCATAGGAGAGGCCGAGTAGGGAGCAGCACTGCAGTAGGGGTGTTGGTGTATAGGGTCAGTGGTGTTTGTGTATGGAGAGAAGAGGATGAAGTTGAAACTCGAACGAGAAGCATTGCAACAACAATGGCGATGACGGCTATGGGAGGCAGAGCGAGCGGCGGTGGGTGTTGGGCGGACGGTGGACGGTGGTGTTGGTGTATGGGGGAGTGGGATGGTGGTGTTGGCAATGAAGATGAAGTCGAACGAGCAACAGTCGATTAGAATTAGGGTTGGGAGTGGGAAGTGGAAAGTATAAAATTAAAAATTAAAAATATTAGATATATTATAATTATATAAATATATTATATTATTAAATATATATATAATATTTCGGTCGGGTTGGGTGACACCTGAAACCCGAACCGAGCTACAGCCACCCGACCCGACAGGAAAACGTCAGTTTGGGTCGATTTTTTGGGTTCGGTTCGGGTGATGCACACCCCTAGATTAAGTTCAAGCATAAGTGAAAAGGGTTGAGTGGATTGACTCATGAATAAAAGATGTTAATTAATTTTGGAGCTTGTCAGAGCTTAAATTAATTATTTAATGTATGTAACCTTAAATATGGGGATTTTCCGAGCCTAAGCAACATGTTTCTCATAACGTGGTAACAAATAGGCTGGATAATATATTGATTCTCTGGTGGCATGAATCAATAGTAATTAATTAATTATATTCTGGGTTGAATATGGAAATTAATTAATTGAAAGGCCTTATTTGCTATTTGCATACTGGTCTCTCGTCTGACCCATGAAAGCTTAAGCCCATCTGAGATCAGATTTCTCCTATAAATAACCCTCAAGTTCTCAGATCTCAGTACACCACAAGATCATATGTTGTTAAGCAGCAAACTAGTATTTGGGAGTTGTAGTAGGCGGTTTCAGATCTGAGAAGAGGGAGGAAATTTTGCTTCTCAATAGGCACAAAATTCGGAGGGAATCTTCACCAGATTTTCGGATCGAAGCTGGGATACTGATCAGAAGATCAGATCTGGAGGATCTTTTTCTTCTTCTATCTCTTTTTCTTTCGAAATTATCTTTATGATTTCAGAAGATTTAATTCCTTCATCTTGTAGGATTAAATCTTGTTGCGCAAGAAAGTGGATTGAAGATCAAATCTTTGCACAACCTGTTCAATAGTTAGTACAATCCAGATATTCCGCATAAGCCATGTTATGCATTTTAATAGGAGCATATTATGATTAATCATATGCATAATAATTTATTTTTGATATCCAATTTTCAACTTAGATATTAAATTGACAATTCAATTTACTAGCAATTTACTAGCAATCCCTTCAATGACATTCAAAATTACATAGCCGGCCTTGACCATATAATCACGACGATAAAAAAGAGTGTATAATCATCCCCTTAATTGTGGGCTTCGTTATCATTAGATTTGAGAGTAATATTATGCGGTGGCACAATTTATTTTACAAAATTAAAGTAATGTTCAATTTACAAAATCCGTGCTACTAGCTTGAATATTAAACGTTCACACATTAATAAAATAAAATATAAAACTATTATATACGGGTACGTAATTGATATAAAAGGAGTATTACAAGTTATAGTATAAAACAAATGATTATATACAAAAGGAGTAAAAATGGGCACTTCAATTTGTAACGCGCTGAAAGAGAATATTTTGAAATGTTATGATCCAACTTTAAATGAATTTAAAAATTAAAAATTAAAAAATCAAGATATAGGGTTGAATAATTCGACAAGTGTGGTCCAAAATTAGGCACCGCCTCTTTTTGACATCAATGAATGAATGGCTGCACTCTCAAACAAATTAAATATGCCTTTTCATATTCCTTTTTCATATATTATAAGTGAGCATGATTTATGAACAATCTTACTATTTTTGATTTTACTATATTTATTATGCATGAAAATAATTTTTACCTTAATCATCTAAATTTTAAATTCATTATTATTCAATGTTGCTTTTATTTTAAACATGGAGTATATTCTATTCTTCTTGCATACCGTTTTGCAATGAAAGGTCAAAGAAAAATGCTTGTTTCGCATTAATGCAATGATTAATTTTGCGGCTGTAGTTATGTAACTCGGATTTTTTGCATGTGCTTCTCATGCCAATTTTTAAATGAGACAAAATCTTGCTTTTAAAAAAACACAAACTCACGTGAAATTATATGAAGAGTCAAATGTAATAATGCAGATATATAGATCTTTAAATCTTGATCATTTCGCCTCGACTTTTATTACCATTTGAATACAACCACTGACGTGTTTTGCCTTGCGCTACTAATTTAGTTGTTGAAAGAAACTCAACTTCGAATAACATTAAGAGCACCCGTTTATATTTAAATAATACTCCCTCCGTCTCACTCCAATTGTTACACTTACTAAATTGGGTGTCCCAACTAAATTGTCACACTTCTAAAAATGGTAATTTTTTCACACTCAACAATAAAATATTAATTCCAGTAACTCATTCTACACTCACAACTCTTAATTTCCGTACCGAAAAGAAACATGACAATTTGCATGGGACGGAGGGAGTATATCCAATTTGAAAAGAAAAGGGAAAAAAAAAAAGTACGACACAAATTCGGTAAAATCTGTTATAATATACTATATAGATATTTCTTTTATAATTTATATAGAGAGTGACTTGATGCTAAAATTCAGTTAATGTTAAATAGAAATAAATAAATTATGCGCATGTTTTAAAATTCAGTTTTTTTTATATTTTAATTGCTGATATTTTATATGGTATATTTAGCATAGACATATATGGGATATTATTTGGTCTCAACCTTAAGTTAGACTTAATTTAAAATTTCATAACATTAATTTAAAGTTTTATTTCATTGAATTTTGTGCGTACAATCTAAAAAAAAGTCATGCAAAAAGATTAAGAATTTATATCCATTTCCAAAAAGTCTACATACCCTAACAAAAAAGTCCAGTCTCCACCATTACTTTCTTCCTCACCACATCAATCTATATATATTATACATTCGATTATTACAACTCTCATTCACGAAATCATATATATGATCACCATCAATACGTGCTGCACCAACATGAAAATCCCAGACACGACTAGGGTTAGAAAATACAGCAAATCTTCGGCACCGCGGTTACGGTGGACGCCGGAGCTCCACCGTCTCTTTCTCGAAGCTGTCGAGAATCTCGGCGGGAAATACAGTAAGTTACATATCTAGCTTGTCTAAGGTTTTTTAGATATATTTTTGAAAGATTTTTGTGGTATAAAATCTAGGGTTTGTCTGTGGTTGATCAATCTGTGTTGGAAGAAATTGCAACTTTTATAGGGTTGAAGAACATTTATTTTATGATTTTGATGTTTGATTAATTTGGCAGAAGCAACTCCAAAGAGAATTATGCAGATGATGGCAGTGAGAGGGCTCAAGATTTCTCATATCAAGAGCCATCTCCAGGTATTAAATTGCTAATTTTTCCCAACTCATCTCTCTCTAAAATATAATATTTTACTATTATAGATGCATTTGCAAACATATATTTTGGTGCAATATTAGGAAATAAAATAACTCTAGTAAGGTTTTTGGAAAACAGAAATGCACCTCTACCATCATGTTGGCACATATTATATAATATATTTAAAATGTGACGTGATAATATAACATTAATAGTAATGTTAATTTTTTTTATTCTTAATATATTCAATTTATTGTTACATCAGTTGAAACTACATTAACATGTGTTTCCGATAGGTAAGTCAGCATTTCTATTTTAGAAGGTTTTCAACATATTTAGAGTACTCTGCTTAGCGTGTGATGATATTACAGTAAAAGTAATGTGATGATATCATTTTTTTATTGATATACACAAAAAAAAAAACTACTAGTAAATTCTTGAATGGAGACTTTTTAAAGGTTTCCTTGAAATGCTATAGATTATGGATTAGGGACGTTCAAGTATTTGTTGATATATTCTCTTTAAAATATTATACAAATTTATGTTATCATTGTACGATACGTATCGATTAAATAAAATACAAAATGTAATATATTAGATGCATATTAATCCTATGAATGTTACACATATATAGCTGTGCATTCTTTAATTAAATTAAATTGGACTATATATAGCTAGGTTAGGTTTGCTTATCTCGTTAGGTCATGCCATGTACCAAAAAAGTGAATTGTCTTATTATCTATGCAATTACTGTTGTCAATGATTATTGATTAAGATAATATTACACACTTTTTAAATTCCTAACTATTGTCCTTTTTAACTTGTTGTATTGGTAATTCACCTAATTCATTTTAAATATATATTAATATTATAAAGTAATGTGCAATATTATTAATAATATATTCGCGCGTGCACTTTTTTTAATATTTTTTAATTATCAGATGCATAGGAGCATGAAGGAATCCATGGAAACAGAAGGGCTTATAATTATAAAGAACTACCAACAAAAAGGATCAGAATACATTACCACGTAAGCAATTATCTTACAATTTTTTATTTTTTTTTCATTATTGAAGTGAAAGAATAATGATTAGATAGATAAAACAAATAAAATGCTAACTTTACTTATTAATTTTTTTTTTTTTGTGCAGACAAGTTTCCGAAGCAACTAGTCGTCGTAGAATCCAAGGAAGAAGGAAACTAGCTACCCAAATCGATGAAGAAATATTTTTCCATCAACTCATTCAGGTAGAAAACACATACATATATACAATGACATAAAAGAGATAGATACATAAAACATACACACACACACAGAGGGATGCATATGGTGGTGAATTGAAGATATAATGTTGGGTGCAGGGGCGAAATGGAATTAGCATGGAAGTGAGAGAGAGGGAAGGTGGAGAGATTGGATTTGGATGGGGAAATATTAATATTATGGAGTCTAAATCATCTCCTCATTGCCCTCTTAATTTAGACCTAACTATGTCGTCGTCGTCTCACTAATTTCTATTATTACAATTAATTCACGTACATTCCTTTATTTATTTTATATATCTCTATATATATATATATATATATATATATATATATATGGTGTTGATCATATGAGACTAGTTTTTAGTATGAGAAATGAGAATAAATCTCAGTCTTTGATCTTGTCATTTCAACGCTCAAAATCTATTTATTTTCGTGTGCAGTTTTGGTCCATTATTTTGCATTGTTACATAATTAAGGATATTTTTGTGATTTAACTTTTTTTTTTCAAACTTAAATCAAATCTAATATTTGACAAGATTTTTATTCTCTTCTTCGCGCGATCCTATTTCTTCTTCGTCGTCTCCGCCGTGGAGTCCATCTCGCTCGTCTCCTTCCTCAGTTTCTTCTTCGTCGTCTAGTCCATCGAGTCCACCGTGGAGTCCATCTCACTCGTCTTCTTCCTCGGTTTCTTCTTCATCTTTTGCGGTTGCACGATCGATGTACTCTTCAATTACGCTTCATGCGCGCTTCAATTATTCATCTCCAGCAGTCTGTGGCGGCGGGTGGTGTTTTTGGTGGTTCAGATTTTAGTTTGATCGTAGATTTCATCTCTTTATATGATGTTTAAATTCTGTAAACTAAGTGTTTGTTGTTTTGCTTGTGTGAGTCGTGAGCTATTATACTGCATATTAGTTCCTCTAAAGATGCATGAAGAATTGTCAATAATGAACTATTCAAAAGTTGATTTATTTTAATGTATAAGCTCTTTTAAAAATGCACATTAGTGCTTCTAAAGATGCACATAGAATTGTCAATAATGAATTATGAAATCCTTATTGTAAGATTATGATTCTTTTGAGTAGATATGGTAAGAATATTCAAATAAATTAAGGATATATATATATATATATATATATATATATATATATTTCAATTTTGGAAATCAAATAATCTTCATTATTTTTTAATAATATTCTCATATCAGATTAGAAATGGATATCCAGATTTTGATACACACAATATTTCCTTATTAGATGGATTAATTTTTTTTCTAATGAGATATAATGCATGTTTTCTTAGATAAAGTGCATGATTGCTAAGAAAAAATGCACAATATTGAAGAAAAAATATCGTAAGTAGAGGGATTAAGCATTTTATTATGCAATGTAATGTTAATGCACGATATTGCCCTTAAAAAGAACAAAATCGTAGTTAAAATGTAGGTTGCTGTTTGTTTTTTATAATGTATTTTTATTGTTTTGACATTTACTGCAGGATATTGGGGCCAAAATGCTGTCTTTTTTAATTTGCTGAGATTGAATCATGTTCGTTGATTTGATGATATGGACGGGCGAGATCTATTCTCATTTCTCATACTAAACCTCATTCTCACCTGATCACTACTTGTTGTCCCGAAATCAGAGTGCAATATGTGCAGCGGAAGGTTTTGTGTATGTAGCGGAAATATAAATAACACAAGCACTGGTTCGCATAAACAGAGTAAAGTTAGTTTTGTGTGTTGGTCAGTTTAAGCTTAAGTCTATGTTCCGTCTTAAGCCAGTTTCACAATTTATACACTTAAATACTTGGACAAGTATTGAAGGTTTCAATAGTTAGTTTGTGAAACAGAAAAAGCAGAGCAAGTATAAGGAAAGCAGTAAAGCAAGATACAGAGATTTATAGTGGTTCGGATTTCAATATCCTACATCCACTCTTCATACCCAAATTCTGGACAATTCACTAAGTAAATACAAGCCTCCTTACGATCTATACATAGTCCGTGGCTCCTCCGTCCTTCAGTCAGCTGTGGCACTCGCCTAGGAACTCCTTCTAGACTCAGTCTTCAGGTTGAAGTGGGAACGCACCCCGCAGCCTCCTTCTTGGTAGGTCGATGTTTACTAATTCTTCCAAGAATGGTTGGATGTTTAGATGTTCTTCCCAGAACACAATTGGTTGGCATACGCCCGTGAGAATTAGAGTCCCAGACTAGGAAACTGACTGCTGTGAAGATATCTCAGAAATATATAGTCACCAAGAAGAGCCTCAGTTTAAAGCTTCAGCCTCGTACTAGGAGAAGATAGCACAGTGGGGAACTTGAGTCGGAGACTCAAGTCTCATGTTAGAGAACACAAAAACTCAGAGAGTTTTGGCAGAGAGATGGCCTGAACTTTTGCCCTCGTCTTCTCAAGACTTATCAGATTTTAAATTCTGTTCAGGAACCTATTAAGGTTGGAGGGGCAGGCCTTTATATAGAGGAGGACCTATGCAATTTGAATTTCTATCTGTTAGACACATAAATCCAAACGTTAGACTTATGGATTATATTTTACAATCGTAGCCCATGCCTAGGTCTCCTTTCTGCTCTGTAGTGTCAGTGTACGTTACACTAACTTTATATCAGACTTCTTCTCAGTCCGAGGGATCCCAGTTTTTGGATAACCTTGTACTGACTTGGGCATATGAATGTTTGAGTCCGACTGAGCTTCGATATCTTTCGAAATGCTCATTCTTTTAAGGTAGATGCTCTGATACTAACTATTAAAAGTCAGTATAGCTTTGCCCTCATATTGACTTCCCAGGGTCAGCATGGTAAACCCTCATACTGACTAAACATAGTCAGTATGGAAAACGCACTCATACTGATTTCTCCTTATCAGTATGGAAATCCCTTGAACTGACTTCTCCTTAGTCAGTTCGAGAAAGCCCTCATACTGACTTCTCCTTGTCAGTATGGTAGGACCTTAAACTGAGTGCTCCAACACAATTTTAGGTCAAGGCTAGGCGTATTGATAGTCAGTTCTCGAGCATTCTCCTTTGCTCGGTCTTCAGCCTAAGTTCTATTACAACTCAATTCGATCCTATACAAGCATTACAAGTGTAGAACTCTAGAAACTGGAAAAACTAACTAAGATGACTTACAATCTTTGACCCACCAAAACATCAAAAAGTAAGGAATGAATTCTCTAAAAAGAATCCTAATGATTTCCCCCTTTTTGGTGTGGTCAAATTCATCTAGTTACTAAGCTGATGAGGTGAGGATAACTTTAGAGTTTTTACAGTTTTGACAATGTGTCTTATAAACTCAGAAAAGTTCCCCCTCAATTTGGGTTTTTTACTTAAGATCTTCTCCTTATAAACTTGGAGAGATATTGCTCGATTGATTTTCTTGTCAGTTTGGAGCAATTAAATCTTAAGAAGGTCAGAAGCCTGCTAATTACACTGGATTGTGTAAGTTCAGCGTTCGAAGAACGCAGACCTTTTTTGGACAAAAAGAGATTGTGATCAACAAGTCACTTTACCCTTTAATAATTTTCATTACAAGTACAGGGATAAACTAACAAAAAGAAACCTATTACAGATCTATTACAGGAACTATACTAGGCTGCTTCCGGTCTTCAAACAGATCTTCCAATTGACCGTTGCTGGTTTTCTTGAACAACACATCTAAGGAATACAAGTGAAAACATTGAACAGTTTTCATTGATCCCGAATTCTGGTCTTCCAGCAGTTCTCGGTCTGGGAGGTAGTGCGTGGTTTCGCACTTTATGGGAGTTTTTTTTTTCTTTTTCTATCCCACCTCCCTGCTTCTTCTTCATTCGTCAGGATCTTCTTCACGAATTGTGCCTTTAATGGCAAGGAGATGAGGCGAAGAAGCTCTCAAAGTGAACATACCTCGTTGTTTGGTATGTCACTATGAGCAGTGAGCCTTGTGGATTTGTAGAATGAGACCACAACGGAAGAGGATAGCTTCTGCTCCTTCTACATCCATTTTTCTCTGCTTACGCTCACTATTATGATGTCTTCTGCACCTCCCATACTTCTTTTCCCCCTCTTTGACCATTGATCACTGTAATTTCTACAGATTAATTATAGAAATAGTGGCAAATAAATTTGTAAACCCTAAGGTTATCGATCCAGGGGAATGAAATAACAAAAAATCCTAAATACTAAATCAGACGTTCTTAAAATACTGGTTAGGAAAATCAGATAAAAAGTTTTGGTTGTTTTGAAAATTGCAATACTTGCTAATGAAAATTAAACAGGAAATTAAAAGGCTTTTGAATTCAAATAAGAGAAGCACAGATTCTAGGGATATCTACCTATCAAGTATGACAAGTATGAACAAATTGATTAATTCCCAATTTTAATTCCTCTTCGTAGTGAAACATCAGAAAAATATTATGAACTTCTTTTTTTGACAATTCATAAAGTAGATTAATTAATTACCTATCTCCGCTCGGTCTCAAGATAAATTAACTAACTCCAAAGATCTACAGATTTATCCCTACAATCAATCTCCTTCAGTTACGACAAGAAATCAAATTATATTGTGAAAATCTCTTTCGATTGAAAACTATCACAGTTACGTCTCAAGTAATCAACTAGATAATCCTAAGATGTGGCCAACAAATCAAGATTATGAATAAGCACATATTTCACAAACTACGAAGGGAAAGGGAAAATAATTCAATTAATCACAACATGTATACATTGATAGTTCGAAACCCTAGAATCTGAGAAAGAGATTAGTTACACATATTCAGAGTAATATTCATCATAGAAAGATAAAACCTGAATTGCATAAAAACTTGGGTTGGAATGTCTTCCCACAAAACTCTATGTTCAAACATAAACTCTAAAACTCTTTGAATCTCTCAAAATCTGAAATCTGGAATGAAAACATGCTTAAAACTCGATTTTACAAGGTTATTTATAGAGGTGGAGGAGTATCATATCAAATCTAGGGCTAAAGATATGAAAAATCTCGAATTCAGCCAATTTCCCGCGCCAGGAGGTCCGCGTCGATCGACGCAGCATCCCCGTCGATCGACGTGGAAATATTGACTCAGCCCTTCCTGCGCGGTCTCACGGTTTTGGCCATAACTTCCTCATCCGAACTCCGATTGACCCGATTCCAGTTGCGTTGGAAAGCTAATTCAAAGCTCTATCCACTACCATGCGCCAATAGCCTGAATTCCTCTTGTGGAAAAACTCTTCACTGCTACTCTTACACGTCACTGCTTCCGGAACGGTTTTCTCGTGAGTTTAGGCCTAAAAACCTGCATAAACATCAAAACACACCTAAAACCACCTAATATTGATATCATGCATAAAATATATATATAAACTCAATAAATCTACATAAATTAGTATAAAAATAATATAGATAAGTGAGTGAAATAACGAGCTTATCAACCGTACCCAAAAAGGCTGGTGAGATGTGTCTGGAGGTTTGGGGTCAATCACCAATTTTCCAGATCTAAGGAAATTTTTTGTTGTAGACGAAGTATAAACTTGGAAGGAAGGGTTCGACAATGGAGATTTGGAAAAATGTTTTGTTTCTTAGAGAAAACAAAAGAACCCTATTTATAGCAGAAAGAAAGATCAATAAATATGGTAGGAGTACCTTGTGACCTTTCGATTCGTGATCTTTGGCGACGATTAAGATTTGTGGCCTCGCGATGCGCATTTCAGATTTGACTGGAGCGACGTGGGTAGGAGCAATAATCCACATGTTGAAATCTGATAGATCGATGCAAGGTACACATTAATAGCGATGCAACTACATCAATTTTATTTGGAATTCAAAATTCTGCCTTTCGACATTCCAGACTGCCTAAGAGTCAGTTCCTAAACTGAGAGTTGGAACTCAGTTTAATTCCGCATCCGTCCTTCAGAATTCTTCTGAGTAAAAATACCAAAACTTGGTTTCTCTTCATCAAGTCAGTTTGGAGCTTGATTGAAGGTGCGATTATGCTTCTTTAGATGCCTTGAAGAATGTCTTCTATGTGCACCGACTTTCTGAAAACTGAGAGCTTGGACTCAGTTTTATTCAGCATCAGCCTTCTTCAATAAGGACTTCATCAATCTTCAGTAGACCAAGTTCGATACAGAGTTCCTTGAATCTGATCTCTGGGAGAGTTTGGTGAAGATATCAGCCAACTGATCTTCACTTCGGATGTACTCAACTGACACATCATTTTTCTCGACATGATCTCTGATGAAGTGATGCCTTATATCAATGTGCTTTGTTCTGGAGTAATGAACTGGGTTCTTTGTGATGCACATTGCACTGCTATTATCAAAATAGATTGGAACGCACCCAATTTTTACATCATAGTCAAGCATTTGTTGCTTGATCCAAAGCACTTGAGCACAACAGCTTGCTGGAGCAACATACTCCGCTTCCATTGTAGACGTGGCTACTGAGTGCTGTTTTTTGCTGAACCAGCTGACAAGCTTGTGACCTAGGAACTGACATGTTCCGCTTGTGCTCTTCCTGTCGATTCTGCATCCTCCAAAATCTGATTCTGAATAAGCATTGAGAGTCAGTTCATCAGATTTTGGGTACCAAATACCTAATGACTCCGTTCCTTTGAGGTATTTGAATATTCTTCTGGCAGCTTCCATGTGCGACTTCATTGGATTAGCTTGAAATCTCGCACATACTCCAACTGAGTAGGAGATGTATGGCCTACTTGCAGTTAAGTACAGGAGTGACCCAATAATGCCTCTGTATGTTGTTGGGTTAACTGCATCTCCTTCTTCATCAAGGTTGATCTAATCACTCGGGCTCATGGAAATCCTCAAGGGCTTGGTCTTCTCAGGGCAAAACTTGCTGATCAAGTCCTTAGTATACTTCTTCTGGTTGATGAAGATTCCTCCTTCTGACCGGATGACTTGAAGACTTAGGAAATAAGTCAGTTTGCCTATCATGCTCATCTGGAAGTTGCTTTGCATCAGTTTGGCAAACTTTTCACACATCTTCAAGTTTCTGCATTCAAATATGATGTCGTCGACATATATCTACACCAAGAGAATGTATTCTCCATCTTTAATTCTGAACAGAGTAGTGTCGATTTTACCTTTCCGGAAACCATTCTTGAGGAGAAACTGAGACAACATCTCATACCAAGCTCTAGGTGCTTGCTTCAACCCATAGAGAGCCTTCCTCAGTTTGTAAACTTGGTTTCCTTCTTCAAATCCAGTTGGCTTTTCCACATATACCTCTTCTTTCAGCTCCCCATTCAAAAAGGCTCTCTTCACATCCACCTGAAAGACTGTGAAATTGTTGTATGCAACATAGGCGATGTTGGTCCCGGTTTTTCAGAGTTTAAACGTTACGATACGGAAATAA
>JAPKLW010001182.1:100328-121604 GCA_026898455.1 Plectranthus barbatus
CTTATTACATCCTTAATATTTCAATATTGGCCACGAAATTCTTGCCTCTAAAAAATTCAAAATATATCTCATTTGGCCAAGATATATTTTAAATGGCCAAACCCAATTGGGACTTATTTATTATTTATTTTATTTTTTAAAAATTAAATAACTCGAATTATATTTTTTTTTTAAAATAAAAAATTTGAAATATATCTTACTTTGCTAAGATATATCTCAATTGAACGAAATCTTGTCCAATTGAGACTTATTTATTATTTATTTTATTTTATTTTATTTTTTAAAATTAAAAAAATTTGAAATATATCTCATTTGGCCAAGATATATCTCAATTGACCGAAATCTTGCCCAATTGAGACTTATTTATTATTTATTTTATTTTTTAGAATTAAAAGAATCAAATTATATTTTTTAAAATTAAAAAAATCGAAATATATCTTACTCGCCCAAGATATATCAATTGACCGAAATCTTGCCCAATTGAGACTTATTTATTATTTATTTTATTTTTTAAAATTAAAAAAATTAAATTATATTTTTTAAAAAATAAACCCTTCGAAATATATCTCATCACTTGGACGAAATATATCTCACTTGGACGAGATATATTTCAAATGACCGAGTTCAAGCCGGAAAGTTTTCCCAGAAATATTATATTTTATTTCATCACAACTCTAAAAATTAATAAAAAATAGAGTTGTGTTATACAATATTAGTAAAATAACAAATCGTTAAACATTTCACACAATTCAACAGATTTGATTGCCTGATTTAGACATTTTAACCAAAAGGACTGTACTTTGCCTATTTTTTTAAGTTTTTCATAAGAGTGGCTATATATTGCACATACTTTTAAATTTTAGCTATTTTAGATTTTCCCTCTTGAAAAAAATTATTGCACGTTTCTTA
The DNA here is from genome assembly GCA_026898455.1 of Plectranthus barbatus. Classification (NCBI taxonomy): domain Eukaryota; kingdom Viridiplantae; phylum Streptophyta; class Magnoliopsida; order Lamiales; family Lamiaceae; genus Plectranthus; species Plectranthus barbatus. Next base: position 101,238 of record JAPKLW010001182.1, read on the forward strand.
AAATATTGGTAAAAAATAAAATATTTTGTTGATAATTAATGAGATAATTGTCTTTTATTTTTGTGTATAAAATAAAAAAATATATATATTTCTATGATGACAGTGGGAGTTGAACACAATACCTCTCAGATACAAAAACTTAAAATCCATAGATTATACCAATTATACTACTTAGACATTATTAACAAAATTTCATTTAAAAATATACATATATGTTTTTCTATAAATTTGACAAAAACCGTTATTGTATATTTGATGAGCAAGCAGACAACCACTCAACTATTCAATAATTTAAATATTTAAATTAATTTTTCTCTCATCAACATCATCCAACGTAATTGTAACAATTTTGCATTGTTTATCAACAATTACACAACCACACTATTACATCATGTAGTATATATATAAATAATGGGAAGGTCTTGGGTTAGGCAGCCTAAATGATTTAGGCGGGTTTTATCCATTAACCCAAGCCCAAACCCATATAATATACCCTAATTGGGGATTAATAAACCCTATTTGGGATGGGTCAACCCATTTGGGTAGGATAAAACTCGCCTAAACCGTTTAGGCCTGCCTAACGCAAGTTTTTGCCATAAATAATTTATTTTTTTAATAAAAAAAATTATTTAGTCACACCGACATGTTATGAGAAAATTCCGAATTCATAATTTCTTTCACAGTGCAGATTTGTTGAACCCCGAAGTTGCCGTTGTCATTTGCTGAAGCTCTTTGATAAACAATTCCATGGCCTTAAGTGGAAGACAAACAGGAACCAGTTTTCCTTCCTTGCCCTCCTTCTCGAAGGGTATGTACCAAGTTAGTAATCCAGGGGGCCCGTCAGTGACGCCTTTGGCCACCCCAGCGTAGGCTGCCCTACCCCACCCAAAATCCACCATTCCTAAGCCCAAATGGGTCAAATCTGACACCATATAAGTCTTCGCCGCCGCAACGGAGTCCTTTGTTGCTCCCTCTGTGGCCTTCCTTACTAGCTCCACCGCGTAGCCCAATGGATATTTGGATAGCTTCTCAGCAGTTGTGACTGCGAAAGAAGGAACCACAGCGTTGCCGTAGTACCCCACAGGGAGCGGCGGATCCATTCGCTTCCGGATATCCACCGTACATGAGAATCTAACATATTCATCGGGTTCCGGAGATAAAGCGACTGTCCAGCAGCGCCAGACGCAGGCGGCCACGGCTTCGAATCTGGTGCAGTTCTGTAGATGCGGCGGCAAGCTGCGGCGGAGGGCGGAGATGTCAGCGGCGTCAAAAATGAAGGAGCGTTGGACCATGTTTTCAAGTGGGATTGGAGCTCCGACTCCACCGGATTTATGGCGTGGCTCTCCGACTCCACCGGATTTACGGCGTGGCTCAGGGTTTGGTATTGAGGCGTTCAGGAGATGCCTTTGCCAAACCGGTAGAATTGAAGGGATGGTGGCGCGGCGGGCAAGCTCCCCCGCCGCAGACATGAACTGTTTAATCCCGGCACCATCGCACACGGTGTGATAGAAGCAATAGGCCAAGATGAATCCACCGCAGCTGAGGCGTGTTACCTGACAAATTTCATACATTTTAATCTATTTTTAAAATCTAAAATAATACTTAACTCTTTTTTTTTAAGGTTGTAAATTTCATTTTTATTTCTATCACGATAAAGTTAAAAAATTTGTATCATTATTAAATTATCGATTCACGACCTAAAGAAAAAAGTCCCAATTTAAGATCCTAAAGATCATAAAATTGTCAATCCAGGATACTGGATTGAAAATTTTATGATACTTCGGATTCTGAATTGTGAGTTTTTAGATTTTAAATTAAAAATTAATCTTTTAATAATTAAACTATGTTTCGGGTTCTTAATAGATAATAATCCTAAACATATTTAGATAGGTTAGTTATTGTAGGGTGGGCTTTGAAAATCACCTGAATTATCAAGAGAGGAGAATCCATGATTCCCTGAGAAGTTGGCATATGAAGCAATTCCTTCAAGTTTGGGAAAGGTGGAAGAAGGGGTTCACCGAATTGGTGCAACATCACGTCCGCATCCGCCGCAGTGAACATCACTCCCTGGCCGGCACATTCTACAGCCAACTTTCCACGATCATAGTCCCTCAACCTCCCGGCCAACGGATAGTAAAACACTAATGCTTCGGCAACTGCACGACGGATAATAGTCACCGGGTCTTTCCCTTCCATGGAGGGGGTGTTTCTGTAGAAATGTATCGCTGGAATATAGGTGCGAAGGATTTTTCTTTGATCTAAATCTGAAAGAAATTTGAGTTCATTGGGTGTGGGTTGTGATGGAGGGATTAGTTCTGGGCTTTTTCTGCTAACTTTGAAGGTTGATGAAATGTTGGAAATAGAAACACTATCCATATTTGAGTATGGATCAAATGCAACAAATTGTTTCATTATATACCTAGAAAAATAAGCTTTTTGCACTTGGATTAGGTTTGGCAGGGCTGCTTTAGCAAATTAATATTACTAGTTTTTAATTAATGAGGCAGCTTTTAGCTAGTTTGGCAGATTAATTTGAAAAGGCTATCTAAGTCTATCATTAATTAAACTAAGTCAAAAAATTAAGGACAAAATTTGTAAGTTACTTAATTAATTCATAGTCACTATTTTGCTGGATTTTTCATATTGTGTCATTTGTTTGATTAGATTGTCGAACATCTGAGTGATGATGAAGTTTCTTTGCTCCTTGAATTATTTGGGTAAGTTTCTCAATTATGCTAGTTAATGTAAGTTTGGAAGCTCTCATTTAGGAAGAGTTTTTATTCTCCTGTTTGAGCACATCAATTATGAGGCAAAAAATGAAAGTTCAATTGATGACATTGTTGTTATGCAAAGAGTGCACAATATTGAGAGGTTAAGTTTTATTTATCTTATTCAATTGTCATACATAACGGCACACAATTTTTTATTGGCATCTAATATTTCATAGATTAGTGAATCTTGATTAAATTAGATGGGAACCATGCCTCGAATAGTTGTACTCTAGGTGTTATCCGGTGCACTTGGGAGTAAAATATATGAATTGGAGTGGAATTTGTTGAATTATCTCACACCAGACGTGGACATGAGAATATACCACCATATAATAGTGAATATCTCATCTCCTTATAAGCCGATTTTGTAGGGAGAAATAAAATCTTTACATGATATCAAAGTCACGCCCGGTTCGATGTAGGACCCAATTTTAATAGATTTAAAAATTAATGTGTTTCTACAAATAACCACTCCACTGCTTTTCAATTTTTACAAGCAATCATGCACCTTCGCGTCTTGTTACGCTGGTACTCACTGAAACTCAAGTCGAGGTCCTTCCTTTCCCCCCTCTTTTTCACCCGTGCAAATTAGTATTTCACCCGTGCATTGTACGAAATTATTATATTACAAAATATAATTTTTTTTAAGTTTTAAGAGACCACTAAGTCTATTAAAATACTAAAACTATTCTAATATTTCGTGGTATCGTAATACAAAGAGGATAATTATATTTTTACTCATTCATTCCTCACAATAGTTGATTTTTGTAAAAAAGAATATAATTTTTGCAAATTATAATTTGATTTCACATGTAACAAATTATATTTTAATTCAAAATATAATATTAAACAAATTTTGAAACAAAATATATAAAAATAATTTTAATTCAAATAACATCCAATATTTCCTCTTTTCTACAATTAGTGTACAATAATTAAATATGGTATTGGATTGGGTGCACTATAATTAGTCAAGTCCTGTGTAATTTTATATAATCAGTTTTATAAATTAGAAGAAACACCTCTAGTTCGATTCAATGCGGGGAGATCCTTCGTTGCTTCCAATTGCATATATGTCCTTTTGTCCATATATATTTGCTCCACAATTGCATACTCTAGATTAATTCTGCTACAAAGTTTGCCATTTCGCACTGCAATGGACAAAAAAAAAACAATTTTTCCCACGAATCAATAAGATGTCATTATTCATTTGTTTTATCATCAATCGTTGCTCTTAAATTTGTGTGTCATTGTTTCCCTTTGCAAACCTCCCACATTCCCCTCTTTCCCTAACATGAAGTTTAGATTAGTTATTTTTTCGTTTTCCCATTGTTGCATGGACAACCAACATTGACCCATCCTAGAATTAATTCAGAATTTTTTATTATTCTTCCAGTTTATTTGTCTTGATTTCAAAACATATTTGAAAAGTGCTTGAATTCTATGATAAGCATATTCTATTTTATATTTTCTTCAAATCACTTTTATAAATTAATTTTAATTTTTTTTTAATTTTATACCTTTCAATAGTACTCCTCAATTTTTGAACACTTTATAAATTAGTGTTACTTGTTGAATTATATTAGTTTTCACAATACTTTATTGAATGTTTAAATGAACATTTTTTTTATTTTTGGATAAAAAATCTTTTTCTTTTCAAGGAAGAATTTTTTGAACAATTTAGTTATATAAATTTAAACTACTTAAATAGAAAGACTCGCAATGTAGTGAAAAAAGTGTCGACATTCCTTGCAGTTCAATCCATTCAATTTGATTTCAAGTTTGTGAAATATTTTTGCTGAAATATAAGAATATTTACATGATGATTTCATTCCAAGTGGGACTTGAAATTTGGGTGAATTGCAACCACATAAGAAATAATCATATTTTATGTAGATTCAAAGAAAAATTGTGAAATAAAAGAAATACAGAGAATATAAAGATTTTTGAACAGTTTAGTTACATAAATTAATATTGTTGGGGCCAGGCCCACGAGACCCAGGCCCAGTAGACAGATCGGCCCGTACAAACGGCCCAGCCCAAGAGACCGGCTTACCAAGGCCAACGAGATACCAAAATCAGTCCAAGTCAGAGCCTCGCCACCGATGGCTCGAGCTCCTCGTCATCGAAGAGAACAGAGGGTCGATGTCAAGACGCTCCAAAAAGAGAAACCCTAATCAGCTGGCGGCGCTCGACCGTTGAAGCCCTAGGGTTAGCTCTGACCGGCCTGCCTCTATCCTGTTTATAAATAGGGGCAGGAAGCTCATTTTTTAGGATCATTTTTTTATGTATAAAACCTGCTGAAACTCTGCCGATTTTTCGAGAGATCTAGTCGCATTTTCACGTTTATTATTTAGTTTATGCGCTCGGTTATCGATTATTTATCATTATTTATCATTTATTTATCGCTTATTTCCTGTTTGTATCGTTGCAATTTGCTATTTTCTAATAAAGTTCTAAGGGCTCCGATTTCTCATAAAATCGAACCTCAACAATTGGCGCCCACCGTGGGGCCCTTGGGACTATTTTACGTTTCGATTCAATGGCAGGTGGAAATGAGAAGACTGGAATCAAATCAAGAAAAAACCCGGGGCTCACCCGACCGGACCTTCCGGAGCATGAGACCTCATCCCAGTGTACGAGTTGGTGCGGCAAACCCTGCAAACCAGCAGCGCCCAGGCCGTACCACCGGAGATGTTGAACACGATCCTCGTGCGACTGGCCGAGGAATCCGAAGAAAACCGGCATTGCGCGAAAGAAACGGACTCTAGGATCATGGAATTACACTCCACTAACCATGCCCGGCGGAGGGAGAACGATCAGCTATGCCAGGAGAATGCGCTCAAGAACCAACCCATCGTCAAGGAGCCACCTACTGGCGAGAAACCAACTGATCCTCGCAAGAACCTGGCCCATGATTTGGACGGCACAATCGACCTTGAGACACCCGCAGGATCAGATCCCGGGCGTATATCTTTAGGAATGACGACCTATCGGTCGACTGAGCGCCTCGCCACCGACCAGCCACAGAGCGAATATGAGAGGCATCTTGAAGCACGAATGGCCAACTTTGAGAAGCTCATCTGCCGTATCTCAGGGGTAATCCCTCCGGACACGCTGATACCACGCGATAGCTACGCCTATTCACCTTTCACACCCGACATCACCAACACAGATGTCCCGACGAGGTTTGTGTCGCCTTCGTTCCAGTTGTATGATGGAACGACTGACCCAGAGGATCACATAGCCCTCTACAAGCAGAAGATGCTGACCACCTTGATCCCAGGCAACCTTCGCAAGGCCTGCATTTGCAAGAGCTTTGGAGTGAGCCTGACTGGACCAGCCCTCCAGTGGTTCGTCAACCTACCGAGGAGCTCCTTCTCAACGTTCTCTGAGCTCCACATGACCTTCAGGAAGCAGTACTCCTACTACCGACGCATGTCCAAGCACCCCGATGCACTCAACAACATACGCATAAACAAGGGAGAGTCTTTGAGATCATACGTAGGACGCTTCAACCAGGATCTAGCCTCAATACCGAACTATCCGCCCGTCACCGCTATCTTCGCTTTCAAGAACGGTTTGGATGTGTCTTCGAAGCTCTATCGCGACTTAACCAGCCTCCCCTGCTACGATATGGATTCAGCCTCTCGCAAGCATGGGCGAAAATCAACTGAGAGGAGGACGAACCGAATCGCATTGCGCGTCTGAACGAACAAAAAGCTTACGAGCTTGCCAGTCAGCACCGATGAGAGGATCGACCGAGGGGAAGCTCCTTGATTTCGAGGTATGTGGATTGAAAGGACTACAGAAATGAGCGTCGGTCTCGATGCGATCACCCATACAGTCGAACACTGCGAGCCGGTGAAGTGCCTTATAACCTCTGTATCGACCAAAATTACTTGGTCAACAACGTACTCAAAGGACTCGGTGGCGCCGTGAAGTGACCAGCCAAAATGAAGTCCGACCCTAAGACACGAGACGTGAAGAAATTTTGTGGTTTCCACAACGATCACGGTCACAAGACCAAAGAGTGTCAGGCCCTGCGTCTGGAGGTCCTAGAATTGCTAAAGAACGGGTTCCTCACCGAGTACCTGACTAATAAAGGAAAGAACACCTGGACGAGGGGCAGGCAGTCCAACCCCACTCGGAACGCAGAACCCCAAAACAAACCACCACCCGCCGAAAAACAATCCACGTTATCGTCGGGGGGTCAGAGATTAGCGGAAGGTCGCGCTCTGCGGCCAAGAGGGCTCGTATGGTCCTCAATCAGGAGGTCCACCACATCAGCCCTGCGCAACGACATAAGACGATTGAGTTCACCACCGAGGATATATCGAGGCTCGTTCATCCACACCATGACATGCTCGTGATATCACTTTTGATATCAAACTGCCAAGTGAAGAGGTTGCTCGTGGATAGCGGCATCTCCGCTAACATTATGTTCCTTCGAACATTGAAGGAAATGCAAATCCCCAGGAGCAAGATAGAACCGGTAACCATGACTCTCTATGGTTTTAACGGGGATCAGCAGAGGACCGTGGGCGAAATCACCTTGCCCATGTACTGCGGAGGCTTGAACCTAGATGTGAAATTCCAGGTCGTAGATGCTATCTCTGCGCATAATGCCATTTTGGGGAGACCCTGGATTCACGAGCTCAAAGCAGTCCCCTCATCGTATCACCAGGTGCTCAAATTCCCCACCCCTTGGGGATCCAGACCATCAAGGGCGAGCAGAAGGCATCAAGGGATTGCTACTACGCTAGTTTTCAAGCCGTCTGTGCGCAGCAGCACGGCTCGCTACCGACCCCCATCATTCGACCCGAAGCCGAAGAGCTCGAGGAGGTGGCCATAGACGAGTCAGATCCGACTCGTACCACCTTTGTAGGGGCGGAGATTCCTGCCGACGTCAGGAACTCCATTGTGGAATTCCTTCGAGGCAAGGTTCACCTATTTGTCTGGTCGCATCAAGACATGACCGGGATCGACCCTTCGGTAATCACACATCGCCTCCAAGTCGATCCCAGTTGCAGGCCGGTGCAGCAACGGCGAAGGAAATTCTCTGTGGGGAAAAACCAAGCAATAAATGAGGAAGTACAGAAACTCATTGATATAGGATCAGTACGAGAGGTGTCGTACCCCACTTGGCTTGCCAACGTGGTAGTCGTCAAGAAGAAAAATGGTAAGAACCGGGTCTGCATCGATTTCACCGACCTGAACAAGGCATGCTCGGATGACCCCTATCCTTTACCACACATTGATGCCATAGTCAATGCAACAGCGCGGCATGAGCTGTTAAGCTTTATGGACGCATTCTCAGGGTATAATCAGATCCAGATGCACCCTGATGATCAAGAGAAAACCGTCTTTATTACCAGCCAGGGCATCTATTGCTACAAGGTAATGCCCTTCGGGGTTAAGAATGCAGGCTTGACGTATCAACGCCACGTTAATTCTATGTTCATGGAAAAGATCGGCAAGATAATGGAAGTTTACATTGACGACATGCTCGTCAAGTCGCTCAGCTCACGAGACCATGTGGCTCATCTGGAGGACGCCTTTCAAACTTTAGAAAAGTATAACATGAAGTTGAACCCGGTGAAGTGCTCATTCGGGGTATCCTCCGGCAAGTTCCTTGGTCATACAGTGACCCAGAGAGGAATAGAGGCAGACCCCACGCAAATCCGGGCCATTCAGAGTATAGAGCACCCGAAATCGCCAAAGGAAGTACAAAAGCTAATCGGGCGTCTCGCCGCCCTTAGTCGCTTCATATCACGTTATTTTGACAAAACCCATTTCTTCTTCAACACGTTATGGACTGGAAAGTGGTTTGAGTGGACCGAGGAGTGCGCCAATGCACTCGAAGAACTAAAAGCCTACCTGGCCAACCCACCGCTACTGTCCAAACCCATCGACGGCAAAATTCTACTACTCTATCTGTCAGTATCAGACCACACGGTCGAGGCTGTCCTAGTACGCGAGATGGATGGCAAACAGCACCCGGTGCACTACGCCAGCAAGTCCTTGCTGGATGCAAAAACCCGATACACTGCTCTGGAGAAGCTCGCATTGGCCCTCGTAAATGCCGCTCGAAAGCTATGATCGTACTTCGAGGCACATCCTATCAAGGTAATCACGGCCTATCCCATAAGGGTCGTACTATCAAAGCCCGACCTATCTGGAAGACTACTCAAGTGGGCCGTAGAAGTGGGCGGTCACGGAATCCAGTACGAGCCCAGAACCGCCATCAAGTCGCAAGTGCTAGCCGACTTCGTTGCCAATTTCTCCACGAATCTGCAGCTTAAAGCAGAGCACGAGGTGGCCCACATGACGAATGCCGATGATGACGCAGGAATGTGGTCTCTAAGGGTTGACGGAGCCAGCAATATACATGATAATGGAGCCGGAGTGGTTTTGACAGACCCACATGGAGAGAACTATGAACGAGCCATCCGACTCGATTTTCCAGCCACAAATAATGAGGCTGAGTATGAGGCGCTCGTCCAAGGGATTCAACTAGCTCTGGAACTTGGGGCACGTAGAGTTCACGCGGAGAGCGACTCCCAATTAATAGTCAATCAGCTAGACGGCACTTATGCTGTCAAAGAAGAACGCCTAAAATTGTACCATTCCATGATCGAAGGACTAAAAAGAAAAATGGACGAGTGGGACCTCCGTCACATTCCTCGAGAAACGAATGCCCGGGCAGATGCCTTGGCAAGTTTAGCCACAACCAGTTCCTCCCACAGCACTCGACCGATCCCCGAGGTCTGGTTGTTAGCACCATCCGTCACCACGCAGAACAATGTCGCGCTTGTCAGTCATGACGGAGGTGATTGGAGGATTCCCCTCATCCAACATTTAACTGGAGAACCCCCAGTAGGCGACAGAAATGAGGCGGCAAAGATCGAAAGGTTTGTCGCTCGATTCACTCTGATCGATTACAGACTGTACCGACAATCACTCGGGGGACCCCTGATCACTAATTTTTTTAATGATATTTTATAGAGTAGTGACAAGTTAAATTATCGATCCCACGGAGATTGTAAAAGCGAACATCTCATGTACTGAACCATTTGTTTTCGGTTTGTTGTCTAAGTAAATTAAACTTTGAAGGGATTTTTGAAATTTAAAACTAATTTTGCAAGAAAATTAAATTAAAGCAGATAATTAAAATCGGGTTTGAAACCACTAGAGAAAAGATCAGATTCCAGGGCAAGTTCATGTCAAGGATAGCATGCAAGGAAATTTCATCGATCAATTTAAAATAAAGATTTGGAGGAACATCAGGAAAATATTACAAATTCCAGGGTTTGGCAATTCATAAAGTAGATTGTCAATTTCCTATATCCTTTCGGTCTCTAGGAAAATTAACAACTCCCAAAAACATCATATTTATTCCTATGGATTAAATTTCTCTTCTCAGACATAATTAAAATCCATATTCTCAATTCTTAAATCCATTAATCAATTTTCACTTTTCAGTCTCAAATTAATTAATTATGAATCAAATGGCCAATGTAATCAGATTAAGAAAAGGCATAAGAATTGATAAACCAATTAAAAATATTGATCGATTTAATCACCTAAACATGCATCCAAGACAATCACATAAACCCTAGAATCTGAATAAAGGATTACCTACACATATTCATGTTAAACAAAAATATGGAAAGATAAAACCTGTAACAAAACTTCATAGAGAAAACAAGCCTTGTAATTGCATCTAATCTTCAAAGGTTCGATCACAATCCTCACCACAATTCGAAAGCAATTCAAGAGCAAGAAAAACTCTAGGGTTAAGTCTCAAAAGTGGCATAATCCTTAAAAATTGCCTAAACAAAACAATATATACTAGGTTTAATTGTCTCAATATGGAAATAACTGAACAGCATTAATTTCCGCCAGCTTCACCCGAATTTCGATCGACACAATTTTTGTCGATCAAAATGGGTTTTCAACTTCGAACACCCGAAAGCCATGTCGATTGCCTGCCTTTGAGATTTCTGTCGATCGACACAATTTCTGTCGATCGACAGGATCTTCACTTATGTCGATCAACTTGAATTTTCAACGAGCTCTTCGAATACAACCTTCCTCTATTTCGATCGACACAATTTCTGTCGATCGAAACAGAGCACACCACCAAACGACTCTTTTTCAGACTTAGTCAATTTTCACTCCAAAAACCTGTATTTTTCAGCATAACAAACAACTTAGACATAAAACTCATGCAATGCTCGGAATTTAAAGCAAACACACCATAATTATATCAAAACACCCTAAAAATCCATAGATAAGTGAACGAAATAGCGCACTTATCAACTCCCCCAAACTTGAACTATTGATCGTCCTCGATCAAGACACCAAAAGAAACTCAAATTCATGCAAACATAGATGTGTAATGCCTCACAAGATTCATCACAATCTAAGTACACCCTCATCCGAAAGACAATGCAATCAAAATCCAATCCAAATCATCAACCGTTTCGGGAAGAACCTCACAGATAGAAAGAATTTTATCAATCACTCATCACTCAAGTGTTCAGGACATGTGTTTCATTCAATTCAAAGTAATACGATTTTCTTAACCATAAGTTTGGCAAATTCCACATCTCTCCACTGCTTAGAAAGTAAAATAACTCGGTGAATCAAAAAGGTCTTTTATTTGGTTGAAATGTGGCTTTCCTAGAAGGTAGGTCATTTTAGGCTGAGTGACTAGCACACTTATAATTTTTACAACTTCTAAACCGTCAACCCACATCACATCAATTTCTTAACTCCTCTTTTCTATACTTGTATTATTTTATTTTATTTTTCTCACTATAAGTTCACCTTGCAAACTACTTTACCAACAAATTTTTTTTTCAACACTTTTCTCCATCTTTTCTTTCTTTTTTTTTTCAAGTTAGCTCAAATCCATGAGCCTTCATATTTTCAACAACTCATAGCTCATTATTAAACTACCCTTCTCTTTTTTTTTTTCAATTCAATCCACAACCGACTCACTAGAACACTACTTAAATCAAACAAAGACTTTTCAGGCTCAAAGTGGCTACAAGTGGTCATGTATAGGGTTAGTGTTTGGGATAAGGCTAAGAAAAGAGATGCCTAAAATCATTTTCACCAAGTCTTACATCAATACAGTCTCGAGAGAGAAATAAGCCAAATTCTAGAATCCAACTGCAAACTCGATCACACATGAAAGGAATATTAAGGCACAAATCTCACTTGGTTCTTTTGTTCTTCCCTAACAGTATCCAATCCGAATCAGATAAATCAAGCAAAATCAAGAATCAGAGAGCAACTCATCATGCGGTATTCTCCTATCATTGGCTACTCATCATGCAATCCTAATTGTCTCAATCTCAGTGTAGACCAATCATCAACTAAACAAGTTCATATCTAGGGAAGTAATAGTACATAATCTCAAGTTACACTTAATGGATTTATGAACTTAGAACGAATACATTGGAAAGCAACAAATACATCAGAAATGACAGCAAATACAACTGAAAGGAAATAAAGTACAGGGAAATACGGAAATACACGAAAATAACTGAAATACATCAAAAAAGAAATAAAGCAGTAAATGATAACGGATTCCACTCCCACAAGTCATCCTCCCCCCAAACTTATTCAACACGAAGGGAAGAATAAGTTTGAAAGTCAGCTTGTAGGAAGGGAATCTAGACCTCACTCCCGTGGTGGACTCTGATCTCGCTTCGCCCTCCGGTTCCGGCGAGTGTAGCGTAAGACTGGCTCAAAGACAGAGAAATGCTCATCCATCCTGCGGGTCAGGTCCGCCATGGCAGCGTTGTAGGCCTCCTGTTGCATCCGGATGTCGGCAAGTAATGTGTCCTGCACCAACTGATGATCACGGACCTCTCGGAGCTCGGCACGGAAGCTGGCAAAATCTGCCCTCTGATCCTGCATGAACTGGAGGAAGGGACTCCAATCGGGAACTGCGGTGGATGAACTGGCACCGGCAAAAGAGGTAAAAGCTCCATCCCCGCCCCCTGGTCGAAATGGCTGCTCGGAATGGAGCGGGCGGTGCTTAGGGCGGTGCTGCTCGCCTCCTCCCTGTGCTGCAGCCCATCGCCGCTCCTCGGCTAGTCTCTCGGCCTCCTCCTCGCGGGTGCGAACCCACTGATCCGACGGTGTACCGGCACAGTGTAATAATCGGGAGGTAGGTGGACTATCTCGGGGACCTCGGGTCCTATCCATATGAGCTGGTGTTGCCATGAACCAGTTATCGCGGTACTCAGAGTCCGTGACATGGGTTAGCTCAGGAGCGGGAAGAAGAAACCGGTCGCCATTCGAGAACCGGAGGAAGAGCTCACCACGAAAATCCACCAAAAAATGGAACTGCTCCAGTTGGTCCATCTTCAAGGTCCGGTCACCACCCAGTGGGGTGAAGGCATCAACTGGAATCCCTACATGCCGGGCGATGGGAGTCACGAACCCTCCACACCAAAAATCACCCGGAATAGCACCAGACTGTCTCGTCCAGTTCTCCATCAGGAAAGCAGCCAAGCTGAGGTGGACGCCATTCAACATAGCCCAAATGCAGAAGACCTCGCTCCCACGGGCTTTCCCGTGCTCATTTCTGCCAAAGACAAAAACCCCAAAAACTTTTTGAATGTATCGGAGCATCGGGTTATCAATGACAGTTGCTTTCATATTTGCTTTGCTGAAGTTGGCCGGGTCGGCCGTAGCAAAAATGGAAGGCCAGAAATGCCCAATCTGGAATTCAGGCGGCTCGTGGTAAAGTCCCCCCGGTTCACAACCAAAAATGTTGTCCAATTGTGATCTGCTGAGTCGGTATGGTTGCCCCCGGAGCTGAAACTGGATACCATTTGGCTCGACGGGGCCTTGACTGTAGGGCGGCTCTATGATATGAACTGTGGCAAAAAACTCCAGAACTAGTGGCGGGATAGTGGGCCACATCTGAGTAAGGAAGTGCCCCCAGCCGCACCGGGCAAACAGGCTCTGAACATCGTCCCCTAAACCCATCTTCATCAGATCATCTGCATTGGGGTACCGTGTGGGCTTCAGGTGGAAGAGCTTCATGTGCTGAAAGCACCGCTGATGATCGGCAAATGCAAATTCTGGCTCCCAACCAGGCTGCTCCTCTGGGACTAAGTCCTGGTCATGCTCCTCTTCGGCCTCAGATGCCGTATCATCATGCATCTCTTCATCGGTCCCCGGATTATACTCCTCGTCAGAGGATACCATCCTCAACTCTCTACAATAGCAACAAACAGCAATCAGCATAAAGAAACAAACTCAGAAAGTAGCAACTCCCCCAAACTTGCCTGGTGCAAGTAAATCCACCAATTTCAAGCACAATAAAGCATGCCCATAGCCAAGTAACCACCCAATCATGCAATTCATACCAAACCCAAGTGCAAAACAACAAGCAACAGCCACAGAAACCAAAATGTACAATGGGAAAGGCACAAACCAAGTAACAGTAAAGGGGGTTGCATAAGGATCCTAAAACTCAAAATTGAACCACAACTAGGCATGCCCATTCCAAATTGACCACCCAATCATGCAATTAACACCAAAACCAAGTGGAGAACATAAATCATGAAGCAATTTAAACATAATTCACAATTTGGTAAGGTGTAATGTGGGCAACAGTAAAGGGGGTTCAACTTCGGGTGCTCAATTCCTAAAAATTCATGAATATCAACAAATAAGCAACATGGAACTCATATCAATTCTCCAAAAACCTAGAACGAACCAATGTAACCCGATATATGCAACAAATCGAAGTAAATACAATAATTCAACCCAATGCACACAAAGGGAAAACTAGGGCTCAATAATTCAAAAATATGCACAAAAGCAAGTAAATGGAGACCAATAATCCAAAGGAGAGAGGGGAATAGAGTTTACCTTGAGTGGATAGGAGGAGGGGCCTGAAATTTCGAGAGGGGGAAGATATTTGAGAGAATGTGTCGAAAGATAGAGAGAAGAGAGTGAGGGAAATGAACTGGTTCTGCGTTTTTTTAAAAACAGAATCTGCGCGTCTGTTTCGATTGACAGGAGCGCTGTCGATCGACAGACGCGCCAATTTTTCCATTTTTCTTTTTTTTAATTATTAAATACGAATGTAAATTTAAATTTCAAACACACTTGTGTCGGTCGACAGAAAGTTTGTCGATCGACACAATACGACTCGACAAGATTTTAAAAATGATGACCTTGTCGATCGACAGAAAAACTTTTTTTTTTCTTTTATTTAATAATTTCCTGTCGATCGACAGGATTGCTGTCGATCGAAACAGAGGCTCAATTTTAAAAACGAAATTGAAAAGCTGGAATTTTTTCTAAAACATGAAATAAATCCTAAAATACATAAGACTCAAAAAATTGACTCTCAAACTGAAATGCAGCAATAAATTGATGGGTTACCTCCCAACAAGTGCTTCATTTAACATCGTTAGCTCGACGATACCTCAGATCACGACCGATCCAGATAATGTACTTCCACAGCTCCAATCTGCAGCGGGCTGTAGTAGCGCTTGACTCGGTTTCCATTGACTCTGAAGATTGTGCCATCCTGACCAGCTAACTCCACCACTCCATTGTTGGTAATGTTGACCACAGTATATGGTCCATTCCACTTAGACTGCAACTTTCCTGGCATGAAGCGGAGGCAAGAATTGAAGACCAGGACCAGATCCCCTTTGTAGAATTGTCGCCTCTTCAGGCCTTGTTCATGGAATCTCTTGGCTCGGAGTTTGTAATTCATGGAGTTCTCATAAGCCTCACGAAATTCGTCTATCTCATTCAAGTAAGCAGCTCGGCTCTCAGCAACAGCCTTCCAATTCAGATTCAACTCCTTCACAGCTCTCTATGCCTTGTGCTCAAGCTCCACAGGAAGATGACAAGACTTACCAAACACCAACTGGAATGGAGACATCCCAATCGGCATCTTGAAAGCAGTACGGTAAGCCCACAGTGCGTCATCAAGCTTGAATGCCCAATCCTTCTTCATCTTGACAGTCTTCTCAAGGATCCCTTTGATCTCTCTATTGGACAACTTGGCGAGGCCATTCCCTTGAGGGTGGTATGGAGTAGTAACCCTGTGCTTGACACCATATCGAGCAAGAAGAGCTGAAATAGTACGGTTACAGAAATAGGAACCACCATCACTCACCAAGGCTCTAGGAGTGTCGTATCGAGTCACCACATTCTTCTGTAGGAAGTTCACCACAACTTTGGAGTCATTGGTGGTCGTCGGAATGGCCTCCACCCACCTAGAAACATAATCAACAGCCAAAAGAATGTAAGTGTTACCTCCTGAAGGTGGGAAGGGGCCCATGAAGTCTATCCCCCACACATCGAATATCTCGACCTCAATCACTGGGGTCTGGGGCATCTCATCCTTCTTTGAAATATTGCCCATCCTTTGGTACCTGTCACAGTTAGAAACAAAGGCCTTGCAATCGCCATGAATGGTCGGCCAGTAGAACCCACTAGAGAGGACCTTGAAGGCGGTCCTGTTGGCAGCAAAGTGGCCACCGCTGGGAGAGGAGTGACAAGCCTCGATGATCTTGAAGAACTCAGGTTGAGGGACGCACCGACGGATAATAGTATCGGCACATTGGCGCTACAGGTACGGATCCTCCCAATAGTAGAATCGGACCTCCTTCAGAAATCTCTTCCTTTCCTGTAGGGTAGACACCGGAGGGGGAACTCCACTCACCAAGTAGTTGGCATAGTCAGCATACCAAGGAGTCTTGTTGCAGTAGTACTCCTTGAGGTCCCTATCTCTGCATACAAAGACCTGTTCATCAGGGAAGGTCTCTTGGATCCTCATCTTCTAGTCATCCCCCTCAACCGGGTACTCTAATCTGGAGAGATGGTCGACAATCACATTCTCACAGCCCTTTCTGTCCTTCATCTCCACATCGAACTCCTGAAGCAACAGGATCCATCTGATCAACCTGGGCTTGGCATCCTGCTTGGCAAACAAGAATTTAATGGCAGCATGGTCAGTATAAATAATAGTTTTCGACCCTATCAGATAGGGTCGAAATTTATCAAATGCATACACAACAGCTAGCATCTCCTTCTCCGTAGTGGTGTAATTGCATTGGGCAGGGTTCATGGTCTTGCCGGCATAGTGAATGACATGGAAGAGCTTCAGTACTTCCTTCTTCACGACCTCTTGCATTGTAGGGTCGAGTCTTCTTTGAGCTTGTCTCTTCGGCTTAGCCTCTTCTTCCAAATTAATCATGTGTTGGCTTATGGTTAGACTAATTCCTTTTATATCTGTCAGTGTCCATCCAATAGCTGACTTGTGGTCCCTCAAAACTCGTAGCAGCTTCTCCAACTCTGTAGAAGTAAGAAAAGATGACACAATTCCAGCTATCGACACACCTGCTCTGTCGAGCAAAACAGAGGCACCCGCTCGAATTTTTTCTCCTTCCTCCACAAACTGAATTGGCAGGGGCTCCCTTTTGTTCTCCTTCGCCTTGGGCAACTCCTCCTTCACATCTAGCTCCACAATAAAGTCCAGAAGCTCGTCACAGGCTTCATCAAGCTCTGAAAAAGAAAATAAGGAGTGGTGAAGACATTGCTCTAGATAATCGGTTTTAGAATGAATAGAAAGTAAAGGGGAAGAAATCACCGAATCAAAACTGTCTATCACATGGCATTCTTCTTTGTAGCTCCCATCATCGTGTTTTTGCATATATTTGAAAATATCGAAGGTCACAGAATCATTGTCGACTCAAAATGTAAATTTTCCTTCTCGAATATCGATCAGGGCTCCTCCGGTCCTCAGAAACGGTCTTCCCAGAATCAGCGGGATATTGTGATCCTCCTCCATGTCCAAAATAATGAAGTCGGCCAGGAGTATGAAATCATTAACTCTCACTAAGACATCCTCCACAATTCCTCTAGGATAAGAGATCGATCTATCAGCCATCTGAAGAGTAATGGTAGTCGGCTTGATATTTCCAATCTCCAGTCTCTTGAAAATGGACAACGGCATCAGATTGATGCTTGCTCCAGAATCGCAAAGCACCCTGCCGAATGTCTCTCCACCTATAACACAAGAAATTGTGAATGAACCCGGATCCTCTCTTTTTAGAGGCAGCTTCTTTTGAATGATAGCACTGCATTCCTCAAATAGGTTCAGCGTCTCGTACTGCAGCATAGGTCACTTCTGAGCGACCATATCCTTTAAGAATTTGATGTACCTCGGCATCTCCTGCAGAGCTTCCACGAGAGGAATATTGATGTGCACCTTCTTCATGTTCTTTAAAAACCGTGCATACCTCTCATTCATCTTCTTCTTGGCAAATCGTTGTGGATACGGCATCGGGGGCAACTTTTCTCCGGGGCCCGGCGGCTGTGTCGATCGACAGGGATTCTGTCGATCAATAGGATCTCCTGAATCGACTGCTGGTTCTGGTCCTCTATTTCGATCGACAGGAAGGCTGTCAGTCAAAACAGAGGCTTCTGCCGCGGGCTCCTGCTCTTTTTCACTCCCTTCTTCGGCCCCTTTTTGTTCGGGTCCCTTGTAAGACTTGCCACCCCTCAAAGTGATAGCATTGACCTGATTTCTCTGATTCTTTGGGTTGGCCTCAGTGTTGCTCGGTAATTGCCCTTGTTTATGTTGTGATCCAAGGGATGCGGCAATCTGACTGACATGTGTCTCGATAATCTGAGCATGTTTCTCCACTCTATCCACCTTGGAGTTGATTCCTTCCACTTCTTTCT
Organism: Plectranthus barbatus; assembly: GCA_026898455.1. NCBI lineage: Eukaryota > Viridiplantae > Streptophyta > Magnoliopsida > Lamiales > Lamiaceae > Plectranthus > Plectranthus barbatus. The sequence continues at coordinate 119,756 of JAPKLW010001182.1, forward strand.
CCAGATTCCCAACTCTTTTATCGGACCCTTGCATGAACTTGGCTAGGATTTCCTCAAGGCTCAGCTTCTTCTTTGGTTCCACAATTTCTCCATTCTCCACATTGAATCCAGCAGGAGGTTGCTCGGCAGCGTCAGGATTTGAATATGAGAAACCTGGGTGATTCCTTGCCCTGTTGGAATTGTAGTTTTGGTTGTACCCCTGATTGTAGCCCTGATTTTGTGAATATCCTCCTCGATTATTATTCTGATAGCCACCTCTTTGGACAAAATTGACATCAGCGGTATCAGTCTCACAAGAAGAGGATGGAACTGGATCGACAGCAGCAACGGTTCGTCCAGATTCCATCTTGGAAAAGTCCTCTCTCAGCTTCCTGATCTCTCCCAACAGGTCTACCTCGGGTTTTGCTACCTTCTCCACAGCTTTAACTGGTTCCTTGCGGTTGCTAGACCATCTTTGACTATTAGTTGCCATCTTCTGAAAGAAGGCCATGGCTTTCTTGGGACCCTTTGTCATCAAAGTTATTGGCATTGATGTCAATGCTGAAATCAGTCTCCTGGAACTTAGGTCTGTATCTCTTCTGGATAGCATCTTCATCCTCATCAGCATCAATCCCTAGACCATCATCCTCATCTTCATCATCTGAAGACTCTTCGGGTGGATTATTGCTCTGACAGACCCACATGGAGAGAACTATGAACGAGCCATCCGACTCAATTTTCCAGCCACAAATAACGAGGCTGAGTATTAGGCGCTCGTCCAAGGGATTCAACTAGCTCTGGAACACGGGACACGTAGAGTTCACGCGGAGAGCGACTCCCAATTAATAGTCAATCAGCAAGATGGCACTTACGCTGTCAAAGAAGAGCGCCTAAAATTGTACCATTCCCTGATCGAAGAACTAAAAAGAAAAATGGACGAGTGGAACCTCCATCATATTCCTCGAGAAACGAATGCCCGGGCAGATGCCTGAGCAAGTTTAGCCACAACCAGTTCCTCCCACAGCACTCGACCGATCCCCGAGGTCTGGTTGTTAGCACCATCCGTCACCACGCAGAACAATGTCGCGCTTGTCAGTCATGACGGAGGTGATTGGAGGATTCCCCTCATCCGACATTTGATTGGAGAACCCCCAGTTGGCGACAGAAATGAGGCGGCAAAGATCGAAAGGTTTGCCATTCGATTCACTCTGATCAATAACAGACTGTACCGACGATCACTCGGAGGACCCCAGATCACTAATTTTTTTTAATGATATTTTATAGAGTAGTGACAAGTTAAATTATTGATCCCATGGAGATTGTAAAAGCGAACATCTCATGTACTGAACCATTTGTTTTCGGTTTGTTGTCTAAGTAAATTAAACTTTGAAGGGATTTTTGAAATTTAAAACTAATTTTGCAAGAAAATTAAATTAAAACAGATAATTAAAATCGGGTTTGAAAACACTAGAGAAAAGATCAGATTCCAGGGCAAGTTCATGTCAAGGATAGCATGCAAGGAAATTTCATCAATCAATTTAAAATAAAGATTTGGTGGAACATCAGGAAAATATTACAAATTCCAGGGTTTGGCAATTCGTAAAGTAGATTGTCAATTTCCTATATTCTTTCGGTCTCTAGGAAAATTAACAACTCCCAAAAACATCAGATTTATTCCTATGGATTAAATTCCTCTTCTCAAACATAATTAAAATCCATATTCTCAATTCTTAAATCCATTAATCAATTTTCACTTTTCAGTCTCAAATTAATTAATTATGAATCAAATGGCCAATTTAATCAGATTAAGAAAAGGCACAAGCATTGATAAACCAATTAAAAATATTGATCGATTTAATCACCTAAACAT
>JAPKLW010001182.1:121614-180634 GCA_026898455.1 Plectranthus barbatus
ATTACCTACACATATTCATGTTAAACAAAAATATGGAAAGATAAAACATGTAACAAATCTTCATAGAGAAAACAAGCCTTGTAATTGCATCCAATCTTCAAAGGTTCGATCACAATCCTCACCACAATTCGAAAGCAATTCAAGAGCAAGAAAAACTCTTGGGTAAAGTCTCAAAAGTGGCATAATCCTTAAAAATCGCCTAAACAAAACAATATATACTAGGTTTAATTGTATCAATATGGAAATAACTGAACAGCATTAATTTCCGCCAGCTTCACCCGAATTTCGATCGACACAATTTTTGTCCATCGAAATGGGTTTTCAACTTCAAACACCCGAAAGCCATGTCGATTGCCTGCCTTTGAGATTCCTGTCGATCGACACAATTTCTGTCGATCGACGGGATCTTCACTTCTGTCGATCAACTTGAATTTTCAACGAGCTCTTCTAATACAACCTTCCTCTGTTTCGATCGACATAATTTCTGTCGATCGAAACAGAGCACACCACCAAACGACTCTTTTTCAGACTTAGTCAATTTTCACTCCAAAAACCTGTATTTTTCAGCATAACAAACAACTTAGACATAAAACTCATGCAATGCTCGGAATTTAAAGTAAACACACCATAATTACATCAAACTCCCTAAAAATACATAGATAAGTGAACGAAATAGCGCACTTATCAACCCCTCCTCCGGTGTATCACCACACCCGAAATCGAGGAAGTACTGACAGAGATACACGAAGGTGATTGTGGAAACCACGTCGGGGCTCGATTGCTGTCACATAAAGTAATCACTGCCAAATTTTACTTGCCTACTCTGAAAAAAAACGAGGCCGATCACGTCAGAAGATGCCACAGTTGCCAACGCTTCGAGGCATCAACTCATAAGAATGCGGAACCACTCCCGCATCGATCACCCCGTGGCCATTCATGGTTTGGGGTATGGATCTAGTAGGTCCCCTCCCTAAGGGGACCGGGCAAAAAGATCACATCCTTATGGTAACGGACTATTTCACCAAATGGGTAGAGGGTGAAACCCTAGGGAAAACCCGAGACCTTGAGGTTATCAAGTTCCTGTGGAAGCATGTCCTGTGTTGCTTCGAAATCCCAAAAGAGATACGTATAGACAACGGACGACAGTTCGTCAGCGAAAGGATGCGGACCTTCTGCAGTACGTACGGAATAAAGCTAGTATTTTCCACGCCTCATTACCCCGAGGCGAACGGTATGGCAGAGTCCACAAACAAGATAGTGATCGCGACCCTGAAAAAGAAACTAACCCCGCACGGCTCTGGGTGGGTAGAAGAGCTCCCCGCAGTTTTTTGGTCCTATTGAACCACTCAGAGAACCGCTACCGGAGCTACGCCTTTCTCCTTAGCATATGGGACAGAGGCCGTGGCGCCTGTCAAAATTATTGCCCACAGCCCATTGGTGGAGTTCGCGAGTGAAATAGAGAACCCAAATTTACTTCAGACCAACCTTGAACTCATAGACGAGGTAAGGAATGATGCAACAGCCTAGGCCGTTCAACGGCGACTTCAGGTAGAAAGATTCTACAACAAGAAACTAAAACTCAGAAGTTTTCAAGAAGGGGACCTAGTCCTAAGGAGAGTATTCCAAAATACGAAGGAGTCCGGAGCAGGAAAACTAGCACCTAGCTGGGAAGGCCCTTACAGGGTAACCAAAGTAATAGGACACGGGGCTTACCAGCTTGAAACGTTGGAAGGAAGAAGGGTGCAGAACAGTTGGAACATCAAGCATTTGAAGAAGTACTACTATTAGTACACAGATACGCATATTTCTACCTTATCTTTATATTTCTTTTTATCGTTATTTATTCATAACACCTTTACTAACTTGAGCGTCGGAGGGGCGATGCCCACCCTGACCACCTACCGCTTGTTTCGCAGCTAAGTAAGTGGGTCGGCACCGAGAAGCTCAGTTGGTCGATGTCGACCATCAACACTCCTCTATACCGACCCGCCTAGTCCGGCCGAGGGGATAAAAGAAATCCATTTAAGCCAGCGCATGAAACTAGCACTCAAGCACCAGGCATACAACAAACAACGAGGCAAAAGCATCAAGAGACTGTAGCTATGCGAAATAAGCAGTAAACAATCATCCCGAAGATATCAAAAAGCAAAAGTATTGAAGTACAAGCAAAATGTATCATGAGTCAATTACAAACGAGAAAGAAAACAACTAAAGGAATACTCCTCAAGAAGTTGCATCCTCGTCCATCCTCTTGATGAGCCTCTCCATCTCCCCCGTCATTTAAGAAGCCTTCAGCCTCCCTCTCTTCTCGGCTCTTCTCTACTGCGATCTCCCGGATTGGCTCTAGGTGGACCAGCTCCTTCTCGGTCTCCTGAATCTCAGCATCGACTCTCTCCCCGTCAGTTTCTGTTGAGGGCAGACGTGGAGGCGTAAGGGGACGTGTAATATGATCGAGGTCGAACTCTGGGCACCTACGTCCAACCAAGGCACAGATGGAACTGGTTACCATCTTCACCAGAAGGTCGAATGTCAGTTTGAAGCCCGGGTTTGCCACAACCTCTTCGAAGTCCACGCCGTCGCCCTTCTTTAATGCTTCCACCTCCGCCTCGTACTCCTTCTGCTCCCGCAGTCGGTCTTCCTGACTCTTATGGAACTGGCTTTTATAGGACTCCAGCTCCATCTCGGTCTTTTGCTGGGAATCCTCGAACTTCGATGCCGAGGCTCTCAACTCCTCCTCCAAGCATTTGCACCAACGAGCAAGCTCCACCCTCTCTTTCTTCAGCTCCTCATATTTGTCCTTCCATTTCTGGCCTTCAAGCCTCGAATCCTTAAGATCCCCGGAGACTAAAGCGAGCTTCCTAGCCAAGTCGTCCCTCCCTTTCCGCCTGCAGCTCCCTCATCGACTGGTCCAAGCCTTCACTCGCCGAGTCTAAGGACTTAATCAGCTTCTCGGAATAAATCACAAACTTCCGAGTAGTCTGCAACACAAGTTCAAAATAGGTATGCAGCGAGCCATGAAAATAGCCTACCAACTCACAGACTTATGAAAATACGCACCTCCTGGAGATCCTTTTGCATCTCAAAATTTTCCCTCGCATATTCGTTGTCAAAATCCTCAACCCGGAGGTCCCCGTCGAGCATCTTCTTCACGTGGACGGCATAAGCAACCAACGAAGAAGCGATATCCGTCGACCCCGAGTCGACCAGGACCAGATTGAGGTCTTTCGGTTGACCGGTCGATCCAGACCGGGCCCTTGAATCCGCACTCGCATCGCGGGCTCTCTTCCTCCTCCTCTCATCCCTAACACCCCTCGGCAGAGGAGAGGCAGCCCTAGTCGGCTGTACTGAAGGAGTCGGTGGAAGGCCTGTGGTAGAACCGCCAATAGCGGCAGTCCTATCGACCTGCTCCACAACAACAGGCCTAGCAACCGGTACGGTGGGCAAGGCCCTCAGAATTTTGACTGCCGCCCTCTTTGATGAAGGGCCCACAGTAGTCGGTGTAGAGGAGGAGACCTCCCTCGGGCATTTCTGTGCATTCATCGCCGCCAATAGGTCAGCAGGTGTCAACCCAACCATGTCTACAGGTAACTTCTCCTTGCGACCGTGCACGTTAATCCAATACTCGGCACCAACGCTCCTCTTGCCCATGACCAACAAGAACTTGCGGTCCGTCCTCGAGTAGGCAATGTCCATTCGACTCTCTTCCTCGTCAGTAAGGACCGTCTTTTTTATACCCTACAAAACATAGAGGGGTCGGTTAGATCTCGAAGACAAAATTGTCGAGCCGCACACTTCAAGAGTTAATCTCACTTATGGGGACGCCCCCCTCGGACAAACATTCTGGGTCGGAATGATTCATGGGCACCCACACCCACTGGTTCTTCCAACCCGGGGTGTTCTGCCTGCAATGGGTTATCATCGCTTCAGCCAGAGAATCTCTCTTCGACAAAAAGTAGTAGTCGGCTTCGTACCGAGCCAGCCTATATAAATAATGCCACTCCCGAAGGGTCGGGTACCCTAGCCCGGCATCATAGAACACAAGGAGGGTCCTCAGCATATGGCACCAGCTGATGGGGGCAAACTGGAAGGGAGCCAAACCATATGAATATAAAATCGCTCGAAACCATGCGTGGAGCGGCCATCCAATTTCGTGCTTAAGGACTGGGAGGTAAAACACCACATCATCGAGGCGTGGGGGTCGGCAACATCGGTCCTCAGGTCGAGGTAGCATAAAGGCCATCCTGTGACACGCCACCCCCTTCGTACTTTTGGACACGGCATCCTCGGTAGCGAGGGACACCGCGGTGCGCACCAGGTCATCAGGGTTGATTTGGTCTTTCTTTACAAAGGACTTATCAACCTCTATCGTAGTAAACGAGTCGGTGCTACCCTCGCTGTCCTCAGCAGTACCCTCCTTCTCGGAGATCTCCTCGGGGTTGAGGTCCAAGATGGGCGGTTCGCTTCGAAACCGACCGCCCTCCGAACCCGAGGAGGCAACCTCTTAGTGCAGAGACCTCCTAACCTCCGCCTCGGTAGAACCCGAAGAGGAAGACGGTTCTTCCCAGATCTTAATACGCAAATTAGCCATGATAGTTGTAATCACAAAAAGTCCAAACAAAAATTGGCAAAGAAAGAGGTCCCCCGCAAAGCAAGAAATAGAAAAAACAATCGAAAAGTACTAACGCAAGAAACGATAGGGAAAGGACCTCGTAATCAAAAGCCCAACACGAAGAGACACGCACGCCGACCCACCCATGCAACCGACAGAAATCAAACTCTCGCAACCAGGGAAAAGAATGCATACATGAATGCCAAAATCTCAACAACACAACCCCCTTAATCCCTAGTGAACCAATCAAAAATGCATACACGACAAACACGACTGGACCAGTGCCAAGAATAACTATGCATCTCAACATCCGACACACCCTGGAACGTACGCGCACAACCCATAAAACAAATCAAGCAATCATTCAATGGAACTAGCCAATCCGAATCAAAAAGTTAAGGGCGGGCGAATAAAATGCGAATGAAGCGCATATACGACAGTTCCTTGACGAATGACAATCGACAAAAATCACTAAATCCTAGGCTATGAACTCCAAATTAAACCACGCACGAACCCGACGAGAAGTGTGGATACGATTGATAAAGGAAAACGAAACAAAAAGCATGTAAAAAGCAAGGGGAGATGTGGTGCTTACCTGATCAGCCAAGGAATAACGAACAAGAAACAACGAAGAACGGGAAAGACAGGAGCAGTTGCCGAAATGGTCGTCGGGAGGAGTGTATTCGTCGTCACCAGAATAGTAGCAATCTGAAAGGGATGCAACAGGAGAATGCAGTCGAGAGTTCGGAGAAGTGAAAATGACGAAATGAAGGAGCCGCGCACGTATTTATGCGAGTAACCGTTCGCATCCCCGACTTCGCCCCTGGAGTTGGCCTAAATTATGATCGTACCACTCCAAGGGTGGCAAAATCAAAAGTGTAGAGCTCAACATCGAGACGCTTCAAGCTTCGACGTCGAGGTGCTCTTCTCCTCGGGCGCGACCTGTCAAGGGAAACCCCGAGCAGCAAAATCCCACAGCAGGGGGAACTATAACGCGATCAACACCATCAATGGGAATGTGAGGACTCCCCTCGGGAACTCACCAGGTGTCTTGCGATCCGCTATAACTCGCCCTGCCAGTGCTCCTCGGAGCCTAAATAGAGTGCACGCATGAGAGTATCGCTCCATGCAAGAGAACATTCCCCGGAATGATTCTAACACACGTGACCCCCGGACTCACGCATTGGCCCGCAGAGAACACCCCGGTGTTACCCGCACGATCGTACGCTCGCGTTCCAAGGAACTCTCGTACCGATCAGAAGTAATGTCCCGACTACTTCCTATCGAAGCTACTCCCTCCGGAAGTACCTTCCGGGCCCGAGGATTGTCTCTTGGATGCCTCGAAATTCTGCACTCTGTAGCGAATCTTAACTCATAGTTTTGATTCCATGGCCTATCCCGGATAGACCCTGCAACCGAAAGGGGCTATTATTGGGGCCAGGCCCACGAGACCCAGGCCCAGTAGACAGATCGGCCCAGCCAAAGAGACCGGCTTACCAAGGCCAACGAGATACCAAAATTAGTCCAAGTCAGAGCCTCGCCACCGATGGCTTGAGCTCCTCGTCACCGAAGAGAACAGAGGGTCGATGTCGAGACGCTCCAAAAAGAGGAACCTTAATCAGCTGGCGGCGCTCGACCGTTGAAGCCCTAACCGCCCCCAAAAACACGGAACCGCCCTGAAATCTACGGCGAGCCATTGCAGCTCGACGCCTTGGGTTAGCTCTGACCGGCTTGCCTCTATCCTGTCTATAAATAGGGGCAGGAAGCTCATTTTTTAGGATCGTTTGTTGATGTATAAAACCTGGCTGAAACTCTGCCGATTTTCCAAGAGATCTAGTCGCATTTTCACATTCATTATTTAGTTTATGCGCTCGGTTATCGGTTATTTATTGTTATTTATCATTTATTTATCGCTTATTTCCTGTTTGTATCGTTGCAATTTGCTATTTTCTAATAAAGTTCTAAGGGCTCCAATTTCTCATAAAATCGAACCTCAACAAATACAATCTTAGAGAGAAAGATTCGCAAAATAAAGTGTCGAAATTACTTATTTTTTGCTTAAAAGTAAGAATGTTTCTACGATGATTTCATTTCAGGTGGGACTTGAAAATTGGATTTTTTGGATCCACAAAAAATTTATCACCATGCTTTTATGTAGATTCAAAGAAAAATATTGAAATAAAAGTATTAATTAAAATAAATTATAATGTATTTAAATAAAATAAAATATATTTTTTCTATTTGATGGAATAATTGTTCCCATATCACTACAAAAAAATTGAAAATTTGCGATGGATTCGCGACCAAAAAAAAAGGTTTGCGAATTAGCGACGGACTAACGACGGAATAAAATTTTAAATTCTAGAACGGAATTTTTCGTCAAAAATTCCGTCGCAAATCCGTCGCAAAATTCTTTATTTTTAAATATATATTTTTTTAGCGTATATTAAATGAGATGTGTGTTTGGTTCAGCGATAATGCGCGTAACTCGCATACTAGAGGTCCCGAGTTCGCAAAATAGCAGTTTGCGACCGATTTGTAACCAATTTTCCCATCGCAAAAACCAAATATTTTGGTAATGTATTTTTATTTAAAATAATTGAATAGATAATTTTTGTGTAAAAAAATAAATATTTATATATTGAGGGTGAGAGTTGTTGGTCCCTTATGATCAGAGTCGTCGTGGTTACAGTAGAGTATACACACGAAGTGCAGCGGAATAGATTGCGTTTTCTTGTATTTAGATTATTTTCAACTTCGTTTTTGATTAAGGTTATCTTAGGTTACCCTTTTCAGTTATACGCTAGTAACGTGGTTTCTAGGTTTTAAAACTTAGTAGATCGTAAAGCAGTAACGACAAAACAACACACAATTTATAGTGGTTCGATCAAATGATCTACGTCCACTCCTTAGCCGAATCGCTAAGAATTTTACTAGAAAGTATATGGTGTACAAAGAGTTACCTCTCCTGTTAAGCAACCGGCCTCCTGAAGATCTGTCTGCTTTACGGCTATCTTCCGATACACCGAACTTTCCTGGTGCAGTTCCGGCTGAGTCAAGGGCGCACCTTCGTAAAACTCGCTTTCACCACTTTCTTTGGAGTAGTTTAAAGTTCCCTCCGAACTTCGTGTGTGATCGGCTTCAGTGCCCGCCTTAATCAATTTCTTCACAAGAAATTGACTGCTGGATGCTCTTCTTAAAAGGAAAGTGATCCCAGTGATTGAAGATTCTTGAACCAGTTCATGAATCACTCAGACGAATGTCAGACGTAGTGAGACACTCGGAGTGTTGAAGGCCTTTGAGTATCTCTGGATTGTGCCTTTCAACTGGACTCTCTCTTGCCTTTTTGCTTTTTGGATTCTTTCGTATATCGTGTTTCTGGTTAGAGAGTGAGCAGCTCCTGCATTGTCTTTTGACTTCCCTTTTATAGTTATGATCTTGAAGTTTGAGTCGACAGATCCGTTTAGACACAACGGATCTTTCTCCTTAAATGCGGGTAGCTAATTATTAATTTTTCTGCTTTCTGACAGGCTTTTCCGTCCTACTTCTGACATGGCTGAACGTCGCGCGTTGGTCAGAATGGCGGTGTAGCAGTCCTTCTGTTTTGCTTTGCTGAGCTTCTGCTAGTACGGGATGCTGGATCTCTTTCAGCATGCTTTTGATCTCCTTGCACAGCGAGTACTTTGTTTGCTACTCTGATTTGATCTGCTAGCATCTTCAGCGGTCAAGGATGTGTATGTCGAATGCTGATCTCCTTAGCATTCTTGATACGCTCAGCCTTCAGCATTGTTCGATGTATGCTAAGATATTTTAATTGGCCTATTCTATTACAACACGATGTTTTAACCTATACAGGACATTACATCGGATGCTAAGCTATGCTAAGGTTCAGCAATGATCGACTGTCTACTAAGGTTTGATCCAACAAAACCTTTTACAATCAGAACCTAAGGGTGATTTACAAGTAATTTCCCAACAATTTCCCCCTTTTTGGTGCGATCAAAGCTTATAAAGGATTGCTGAGACTTAGCTTAGAGATTAAAAACAAAATTGCATGTAAATCATTCAGCAAACATTAAACATCTTCCATTGAGTATACAGAAAATGTATATCAACTATTGTTCGTACTTGGAGAATCAGAATTCAGAAGAAAAATATGAAAACTGACAGGACAAAGGTTTAGAGAATGACCTTATTTCTGAGCGTCTGGTGGAGGTTTTGGCTTTTCAAGAGATTCAATTTTCTTCATTGTCATAGCCATTAGTTTCTCCATCTATTCAATTCGTGCCCGTTGTTCTTCTCTTTGTTGTTCTGCTAGCTTCATTCTTCGTTCCATCATTGTTCGTTCGAACTCTTTTTCTTTCAGTATCAGCTCGGCTTCCTCTGCTTTTATCCTTGCTTGTTCAGCAATCCTTCTTTCTTCCCCCTCTTTGAGAGCATCCAAAACAGAGGTGGTGAAGGACTTGTGTGCGTCAAGGTTGTCGTGGAGAGTCATCACATTTGATTGTACCGTAGACACGGTTTTTTTGACATGTGTGATTTTGGTGGTGACTTGTCCAACTTGTTGCTGAACTTCTGAGATAGAGGTTTTTACGCCCGAGATTGCGCCGCGGACATCAGCAACTTCTTTCAAGACTTCTTCATTGAATCTTGCTTGCTGGATATCGCGTTGATGCAGGGCGTTGTTAAGAATGTTGACAAAAGATTGGAAGCTTACTTGGACTGGTTCAGCGTCGATGGGTTTGTCAGAGAGAACTATTTCTGTACCGCCTGCTAATGAAGTAGCTGCCCCATCTTCGCTTTCCACTGTACCAATTTCAGAAGCTTGTGTTGCTGCGTCAACTCTTTGTGTGTCAACATCAAGAGCTACATTGGTAGCTACTTCCAAGGAGTCACTCATAGTATGCAGTCCAAGAGTTGAATCAGAGACATGAGATGAAGTTGCGCTACCAGTATATGCTTTCTGAAAATTGATGATTTTGAGGTAGTCCTGTCGTCTGGCCTCCTTCTTTTTTTCTTCTTCGAGCGCGGCTAGTTCGAGATTTCTAACCCGCACTTACTCCTCGTAAGCGGCTTTTCGTTTCTGATAAGCAATCATTGCAGCCCTTTGTCGTTTGGTTAGTGCCATGTGCGCCAAGGACTTCTTATCTGGCGCAAACTGTGATTTTAGCAGGGACTGTGATGGAAGAAACTTCCTGTGGGCTCGGATGGCTTGCAATCGAGCATGTACTTGTTGATCAGTATATTGTCGCGTGCAGGAAGGCTGGTCCATCCACTCATTTGCCCATGATTCTTCAGAACGCCAGAAGTTAAGACCTTTTCTAGCGATAACAATCATCATTTCTTCAACACAGAGTTCATGCATGATGTAGTCATAAGTCTTCCATCGTCGAAATTGAGTGTCAAGCACTCTTCATTCCTCTGTTTCTTCATTGATTTCGGCAGAAAAGACACCTGTGATGTCTCTATTTACTTCTTGCTCTACGAAGGCTAAGATCTCCTCACTCCAATCTCTGAGATCTGCATTCATATCTTCATTATCTGAGACAGCAGCACACCATTGTGCTATTCGTCGTGAGCAAAAAAGTTTGCCAGGTAAGCCATCAAAAGGTATCCTCAGTTGTTCTATTTGTAAAGTGGGGTATTTTCGAAGAGTTTTGGCATTAAACACTTCAACAGATTCCCCCTCAGAATCAGATGATGATGAACAGGTGGACTCGTCCAGATATCCAGCAGAGGAGACATCGAGTTTCATTTCATCTTCTGTTTGATCGATGCTATCAGCAGCGGCTGGTGTTTCCTCAGCAATATGGACGTCTTCAGCAGGATCTGTCATAACTTCATCTGTTGCATTTGATACTTCAATGATTGGTTTCACAGAGTTGTCAGCTTCAGTAGAGGTTGTCTCTGTTTCTTCAATGGTTTCTTCCATAAGGATTCCAACCATTGTGGATCCTTCACCATTAGTATGATCTATGGCTTCAGTTGGTGGTTCGGTCGCAGATCCAATAGTATTTTCCATAGCGGAAGATTCTTTGGCATTGGAGATTCCAGTTCCAGGATCCTCAATTGTTTCCTTAACGACCGTCTCTGCAGTAGACATGTTTGTATCCGCGCTTTCCTGAGATATCATCGATGTTCCTTCATCCTTATCTGTGGAATGTATGTCGGCTGTCTCTGGTCGTGTTTTGGCCTCCTCTGAGCTACTGTCTTGAAGAGTTGTAGCAATTGGGTCACGAAATTGAACCGATTTGCCTTTGGAATGTTCTGTGGGTGCAAAAGCGCCAGATTGAATTAGCACATCTAATTCTTCGTAAGCCATAGCATCTGCTGCAGTTATAGTTTGTGAAGGATTATCCATGTTCTTTTCGATCAAAGTAGAGTCAACTTTCGTCTTCCCTTTCTTTGCTGCTCTGCTTGAATCCTCAGCAGTTTCTTCATGGGGTGTGAGATCAGTATTCTCCTTTTGACTTGCTCGTTCTAGATGAGACCTCTTTATCCTTTCGAAGTTTAGATCCCTTCCTTCGAACGTGATTCTATCCTTCTCCTTTCTAAATTCCTTCAGTTCCTGTGCCCTTTTCTTTTCGTCACGCTTTCGTTTGTTCTCACGTATACCTCTCAAGCGTTCTTCATGACTTTTGGATGAAAGGGGAGAGTCAAGTGTTGTTGGGGTCGTGACTGTGGATAGCTTAGCAACTTTGCGTAGTCGCTGACGACCAGATCTTCTGGTGGGAGCAGTGCCCTTTGCTTGTTCAGAAGAAATTGGAACATCAAGTTGACCAATTACAAGTGGCTGCTGAAGGGCGGCCTTTTGGTCCATAATTTCTTCAATCTGTTCGGTTGGTATATCTCCAAGAGCTACAATATCATCAAGCTGCTTGAAGCAATGCTTTGTTTCAGCGTTCTGGGTTAATGTTGTTATTTCCTCAGCAGAGATGGGTGTTGCTATCTGCAGTACTTGTTCGCCCAAGGAACGCTCATCTACTTCCTCATCTGAAGTGGGTTTGTCCGCATCCACATTAGATTTACCAGTCAGCCTTCTTGGTTTCTTGTAATCGAGGGGATTGGTTGCTTTCCGTGTGACCGGAATGAAATCAGTGGCTAGCAGTTTTATTCCTTGATCAATTTTCGTTGAATGCATGACCAATTCCAGAAACTTGCTTATTTTCAATCCAAAATTAACATTTGAGGAAAAAGTTCCATCCACGGACAAGTGATCGTTCTTCCTGGCATGTTCTGCCCAACGTTCGAAGAAGTACTCAGCCCAATTTCCCTTCACTTTGTCTGTGAGAGCCATCATTACTGCGTATTTCTTAGCAGAAAGCTCAGAATATGAACCGGTATCGCAATGGAACATCTTGATCACTAATTCGGCTAGAATTTTAAATTCATCCTGTAAGGAGTTAATGGGTGTGGCAGCCCGGAAGGTAATCACATGACCTTTCTTATCCTTCAGCACACCAGGCTTCTTCCAAGAATTCCAACGTCTTTCCATCTCATCATAATCTGCAACTTTATACTGAGATATACGTTCCCCCTCATTCCGAAGACGAAACGTTTTAGCAAGAATATCGGCACTTACTTCAATGATACTTCCATAAACACAAGTTTAAAAAGATTTTCCATCTTTACTCATGACTGCTCTGGCATAAAATTCAGAAACCATATGCGGATAAAAATGTATGGGCTCAGCGCATAAGTATTGGGTTACCTGTTCGCTCTCGAGGATATCCATTATCCAATCAGGAATGTGTTCTGCAGCAAGACGTTTGTAGTATCCTATCTTTCATGATTTGAGCTAAACGCCTCTGTTCCTTTGAGTGGCCGGCTAGGGATTTCTTCTTTGCCATCATGACGAGTTGACCATATGATATAGAATCATCAATATCTTCCTTCTTTAGTATCCCAGTGAACCAAGGTGCATGACGCATATGTAAGGGTTCTTCGGAATTTGGTGGAAAATTGAATGGACGGGGTTCATTGGATTCAGGATGTTGATCCTGACTAGTAGATTTCTGGGAAGATGAGGCTAGGGGATCTGTGGCCATATCTGTGAGAGAAAAGTCTCGAGAGAAAATTTATGGATACTCACTGTTTGGGAATATTTGCTTTCAGAACGATGAGAAGCAAATGAACAGTGATTAGAGCGAAGGTAGGGTTAATTTGAATGTGAGATCTAACGGTTGAGGGAAAGTCTGCGAAAGGTTAGATCGACGGTTAAAAAAAATGCGTCTTTCCATATGGCTTCCCATGCTCTGATACACACTCAAGTGTTTCTGACGTGGCGTCTCCTCAGTTGGTGCCGCCATTTGCAAGCATTAATTACGTCTGATCGGGTCCCATCAAGTTTGAACTTTGAGTCATCCTGCCTCGATTTTGGGATAGGTTATTGCTTAGCATCCGTTCTAGGATGCTGATAGAATACGATCCCTTCCAGCATTCTGATTTTCAGCAGCCTTCGAGGAACTACTGAGTCAAGGAGAGATAAGAATAAAAAATATGATGATGCGATCCTCGATCTTCTCAATACTCCTTGCTCCCTATTGCTGGAAAATTGATTTGACTTTCCATGCATACACGTCGATTCCTTTATTGGCGACGTTTCATATTCCAAGGGATGAATCATTGCGATCTTCAGACAGATTTTTTCTCTTTCTTCTCGTCATAAATGAGAAATCGCCTTTAAATACCGGAGTTTGAGATTATCCAAACATCTCATCTTCACTTCTTCCCTGATTCTCTCTTTCAACCTTCTTCATCTTTAAGAAAATCGAGTCCTTCCCTTAAGTCATGGAATCTCCTCCCCGAGTCATAGATATCCGACGTAACCTGATCCTTGATGAGCCGGGTCTGGATAGGTACTACATAGACGAGTGTGATGTGGCCGTGAAGGTCATATCTACGTTGCAGTGGGGGGGGGGGGTCTTTCTCAATTTCTGTGTGCTACCCCTCATCGTTTCCAGGAGGAAGTATTGAGGGATTTTCTCAGTGAGTGCCATGTTGGGCCAGGGTCAATCTATGGGGTGTTCCATAACAGGCTTGTTCACTGGACCCCTGACACCTTTGCAGTCGATTTCGGGCTTCCTCGTGGTCCGTTGTCTGTGGAGGACTATCTTTCAGAGGAGGTGGCTCCAGAGTGGCTGGCATGAGAGAAGTGGCATCATTCTCCCCGTTTTGATTTCAGCCCTGACATCCCTGCTTCGGGCCTTAGGACACCATACTGGGTCCTATTTCGCATTGCCCATGAAATCCTTCTTGGAGAGGAACCTTATGACCTCTGTTTCTCAAGGCCCGTTTGCCAGTTGATGATGGCCATGGACGATGCTGCTTCCATTGACTGGGCCGGATACATTTTCAAGAACGTCTGGGAGGCTGTCAAGCTTCATCTGTTCGTGCCTCTGCGGAATGGAATGCAGCTCAGCTGGTTGATGGAGAAGTACTTTCCAGAGATTGCTGACGGTCCATCCAACCTTCAAGGGGCTGATTTCTACCCTTACAAGTCTGTGTCGCCTCTCTAGATGAATTCCATAAAATCTTTTGTATGTCCTTTTGTATGTTGGCCGAAGGTGCCCATTTTCCTTCTGTAATGTGGACACGATCCGCTTTTGAATATGAATGAATAAGTTGATCTCCTGATGTTTGTCTCTTTAGACAGAGTATAGGTTGCATCTGCATTTTTCATAGCTTGCTGAGCAAAATCAATTTCTCTGCTAAGTATAGATAGGAACATATCCGTCGGAAGTAGCATAAGAGTTCCAAAGAAAACCAGAAAGAATGAGAGTAATATCTCATTCATCCACAGCAATATCTAGTTCCATCATACCCAATTTGATGCATAACTCTTTGAATCTAACCTCTGCAAGGGGCTTCGTAAAGATGTCTACTATTTGATCCTCAGTACATATTCGCTGAATGTCAATATCCTTCTTTTCTTGATGATCACGAATAAAATGATGTCGGATGTCAATGTGTTTTGTCCTGGAATGATGTACTGGATTCTTTGTGATGCACATAGCACTATTGTTGTCACAATAGATTGGCACGCATTCAGGTGAGATGTCATAGTCTTGGAGTTGTTGTCGGATCCACAGAATTTGCTGACAGCAACTAGCAGCCGCTACATACTCTGCTTCGGTGGTTGAGGTTGCTACCGAGTGTTGCTTTTTGCTGAACCAGCTAATCAGTTTGTGCCCAAGGAATTGACATGTACCACTGGTGCTTTTTCTGTCAATTTTGCATCCTCCAAAATCCGAATTTGAATATCCACTTAGTGCCAGACTGTCGGCTCTTGGATACCAAATCCCTAAGCCTTCTGTGCATTTCAAATAACGGATGATTCTCTTTGCTGTATCAAGATGTGTCTTGTTTGGTTGAGATTGATATCTAGCACATAATCCCACAGCATATGATATATCGGGTCTGCTGGCAGTGAGATATAGCAGAGATCCGATGATTCCTCGATACAAGGTAGGATTGACTGCATCTCAATATTTTTCAAGATCTGCTAAACACGCATTGCTGATGGGGATCCTTAAGCTCTTGGATTTCTCTGGACAGTACTTAGCAATGAGATCTCGCGTATATTTCTTTTGATGAATGAATATCCCTTCACTTGATTGGTGAACTTGAAGTCCGAGAAAATAGGACATTCTTCCCATCATACTCATTTGAAAATTACTCATCATTAACTTTGAGAATTTATCACAGAGAGCTTGATTCTTTGAGCCAAAAATGATGTCATCAACATAGATCTGTACGAGTAGAATGCTTCCTTCGTCTTTGATTCGAAAGAGTGTTTGATCAATCCTTCCCTTTTTGAAGCCATTGTCGAGTAGAAACTTAGATAAAGTTCCATACTAGCGCTTGTTTTAGCCCGTACAAGGCTTTTCTTAGTTTATAGACCTGATTTCCATTCTCAAAACCTGGAGGTTGCTCAACATAGACTTCTTCCTTGAGTTTTCCATTTAGGAATGCACTTTTAACGTCCATTTGCATGACCGAGAATTCATGATGCGCTGCATAAGCGAGAAATAATCTGATTGCTTCCAGTCTCGCTACTGGCGCAAATATCTCATCATAGTCGATGCCTTCATATTGTTTATACCCTTTGGCCACAAGACGTGCTTTATTTCTCACTCCTAAGCCAGATTCATTCTTCTTGTTTTTGAAAACCCATTTGGTGCCTATGACATTCTGGTGTTGTGGTCTATCCACTAGATCCCATACGTGGTTGCGAGAGAATTCAGCAAGTTCCTCTTGCATAGCGTTTACCCAGTCTGGATCACGTAGTGCCTCCTCAACTTTAGTTGGTTCTTCACTTGATAAGTAGCATGAAAACATTGCAGATCCTTGTCTGGTCAAGATGGGGTCATTGATATTTCCAAGAACATCTTCTAGTGGATGTGCACGCAGCCATGCTGGTCTGATTGGCTCTCCAGCAGTTCTTCGTCTTCTGAGATTATCTGTCTGCTCTGCGTTGACCACTTCATGCTCAGTATCTTGTGTGTTAGGATTTTGATTTTCAATAGAGGGTATTTCTTCAGCAGCTCGTCCGTCGGTTATAGGAGTATCATGGTCTTGATCTTCTCTTCCGGTGGAATTTTCAGCATTAGATGCCTCAGCATCTGGTATCTCAGCAGCTGGTATCTCAGCAACTGGTATCTCAGCAGCTCCTCTGCCAAGATCTTCAGCAGCATTGACTTCCTCAGCAATGCGGGTAGGATTGGAGTTTTCCTCGTCTGAATCATCTAGCGAATTAGAAATATCCTTTTGGAGGTTGGTCTCAGCGTGAACGCTAGCATCACTGGCCTGGTCTCCTGGTTTTGTTTGATCAGGACTACATTCATTCATAGACTTAGTCGAGTCAAAACGTAAGTGTTTAATGACAGTTCAAGGTCGATTGACCATTGACATCATTAGTCTCATGATTGTTATCCTTTGTCTCATTGACAGCTCTGCGCACTAAAGTAGATTCATCAAAAATAACATTGCATGTTATCTCCACAATCCCAGTAGTCTTGTTTAACACTTTATATCCTTTGTGGGTGGGGTGACCATATCCGAGAAGTACACCCTCATCCGACTTAGGCGAAAAAGTGTTAAGTTTTGACTTTCCGTTATTATGGATATAACATGTTGCACCAAAAGCACGTATATAATCTAAATTAGGCTTACGACCGTTATATACTTCATAGGGAGTTTTGTTGAATCGCCCGTTGATAGAGCTCCTGTTCTGCGTGTAGCAAGCAGTCATCACTGCTTCTCCCCAATATCTAGCAGGTAAGTCAGCATCGGCTAGCATAGATCGCACTGCTTCTTTCAGAGTTCGATTTCTTCTTTCTGCTAGACCGTTCTGCTGTGGAGTCCTAGCAGTGGATCTCTCATGACTTATACCGGCTTCTGCGCAAAAATCCATGAGAATGCCGTTGCAGAATTCTGTTCCATTGTCAGATCGAATCCTTTTCACTGTAACTTCTTTGCTATTTTTCTCCTTGAGGATCAACTCGGGTAGAGTAATTTTGACCTCATCTTTGGTCTTCAGTAGGCGAACCCATGTATACCTGGAATAATCATCAACTATTACAAGGGTATATATTCTTTTACTTACCGAGGGTGGAGTGACAGGTCCGAATAGGTCCATGTGCAATAATTCAAGGATTCTGCTTGATGTATTCTTTTCTTGGTTGGAGTGAAATGACGCTCTGGTCTGCTTTCCTTGTTGGCATGCCTTGCAAATGCCTTCCTTACGAAACGTGATGTTTTGAGGTAACCCTGTGACAAGATCATTTATGGCAATATGGTTGATGGTTTTGAAATTTAAATGATTTAACCTCTTATGCCATAACCAAGTGGTTTCCTCTTTATTCAGTGCTAGAAAGCATGAATGTTGTTGACCACTTTGCCAATCAACCACATAAAGTCCGCCTTTTCGAATTCCTCTAAGCTTTACTTCTCCTGTCTCGTTGTCAGCTATAGAACATCCTGTATGAATAAAAGATATTGTATACCCGTTTTCGCATAGTTGACTAATGCTTAGCAGGTTGTGCTTGAGATTGGATACGAGAGCAACATTCACTATTCTTAGTCCATTCCGCTCTATGCATCCTCTTCCAAGCACCCTTCATTTGTTGTTGTCACCAAATACTACAGATGGACCATACGATTTTTGAATGTCTGAGAACAATTCTTCATCTCCAGTCATATGCGCGGAACAACCACTGTCCAGGATCCACTCATTTGACATGCCTTATGTCTTAGCACTTGAATCTTGTTCCTGCAAGGACAATTAAGTTGATTTAGGTCCCCGTTTTGAGTCGGGTCCTGAAGGATTAGCTTGAGTCATTGTCCCTTTTGGGACCCACATTTTGATAATTGTCAAAGATTTTTCTTTGAGATCTATTTTGCTGATTTCTTCAACCATTTTATGTGCATATGTATGTTGTTGTGCATTATGCTCTTCCACCTTCATTGTCCTTTGATGATATATGTACTTGGACTCGGGTCTCACATAGGTGTTTCTCCTATGTGGTGTGTTGTGATAATATTGGGGTTTCATTGAGCAATTCTTAATGTCTCTTCCCCGAGAAAGGATAGGATTTGGCTTCCTAGCATTTGAAACAAGATGCTCAGCCTTTGTCCTTGAGTTTGCTAACAAATTTCGCTTATCAGACTTCAAATGTAAGTTTTGATGCCGTTCAGCATCTCTTATGAACCTCTGCTGAAATCTTACATTCTGCTTGACCTTTTGCTGAGGTCTAGCATAGTGCTTGACACTCTGCTTGGGTTCAGCAGACTGTTCGATATTCTGTTGAGCGATTGGATTAGCATTTGAAGATTCAGCAACTAATTTATCCTTCTCTTTAATATTATCAAATGTTTTTCCACCAGAGACAAAATTGATATTTACCTTTTTCCTCGAAGTGTTATTTTTGTCATTGCAACTATGCCCAATTCCAGATCGGTCACCGTGACGCTTCTATCGGCTTATCAGGTTATCCAAAATATCCTGACTTGTCATGTATGCGTAGACACACTTCTCATTGGCTTTGTTTTTCAACAATATATTCTCCCTTTCAAGATTTTTAACACTTTCAAGGAGTTCAGAAGATTCAGTTCTAAGTCTTGATAGTTCCTCACTATCAGACCTTAGTCTTTCGACTTCATTGGTCAGACTTAGGATTTTTTGTTTGAGCGAGGAATTATCTTTCACAATAGCATCTTTCAAGGTGTATACCTTAGAAAGTTCTAAAGAGAGTTTGGTAAGATAATCTTCCTCAGAATCTAGTAGGTAATCCTCTGATTCAGATATATGTGCTGAACATAAAGTGTTTGTTATAAGTGTTACCTCCTGATTGTCGACTGCTAAGGCCGATTCAAAGGATTGCTCAGCAACAGCGAGTGGTTCACCATCTTCAACGATTTTTGCCATAAAGACCATTAGAGCTTCTTCTTCCTCATCAGTGGGATAATATTCCTCTTCGTTGTCGGGAATATCTCGAACTTCTGTCCTTGTTAGCAGCGCCTTTGTTACCGCTCGTACTGCTCGTCTTTCAAATCTCTGACGCAGACGTTCTCTTTCCTCAGGACTCACTTTTGGACAGTCATGTTTCAAGTGCTCAGGAGACTTGCATTCAAAGCATGTTCTTATTCTTTTTTCAGTAGGGTGCTGCATCATGCTTGCTTTTGCTTCTTTTTCGAATTTTGCTTCCAGAATCATCTTTTGTATCTTTTTCATCTGTTCCTCTAGCTCGCCTATCTTCTTATCTTCATCGTTGACTGTAGAGGTTGATGAAGTCTCCTTGGATGATGTAGCAGAGGCAGGTGTAGAATTTTCTTGATTGTAGAAGGGTTTCCTCGGAGATTTCCATTTGTTTCCATCTTTCTTGACAAAGTATGCTACGTCTTCTTGAGTTCCAGTGTTTGTGGAATTTGGATGTATAACAGCAGCTTCGTTTTTCTTTGACTGCTGAATGATGAATTCATATGACTTGAGTTGTGAGAAGACTTTAGCGGTCGTCATATTGTTGAGATCTTTCTCACTCATGCTCGTCATTTTGACAAACCAATCACTTCTGGGGTAAAGCTTGGATATAATCTTATTATTCATTTCCCCTTTGTCATATGTCTTGCCGACATTTTTGAGTTCTGCAATGATATTGTTGAACCTCTCTTCCATCTCTTGAATGGTTTCTCCTGGAATCATAGCGAAGGATTCGTACTTGTCAACAGCGACTTGTAACTTGTTTCGCTTCATCTGTTCCGTTTCCTGAAAGACTTCGCACACATAGTCCCACATCTACTTTGCGGTGTCATAATCTAGAGCTTTGTTGGACATTAAGGGGGTAGACATTTCATAATTAGCTTCATGGCGATAAACTCCAGCTGGTCTCTCTTTTTGTCTTCAAGAGTCCATTCCTCGTAAGGTTTGCTCACCATCTCAGGTCTGGGTTGACCACCAGCAGGTCCAGGGGGTGCGGTGTTGACCTTCATGATTTCAATAGGTCCAACCGTTAGGATGTCCCTCATCTCTGGGTGTATGCTCTGCAGCTGGATCATGGCCTTCTTTTTCCATGTTTCAAATCCATCCTTGTTGTACTTCGGGAGATCATGATTAGACATCGTCGTTACCTGAGCTATACCAATACAAGAAACGCAAGGAAAGACTAGGATCTAGGTCCTAAGCGACTCAGAAGCAGTCGGTTTTTCAACCTCCTGCTCTGATACCACTTGTTGGTCCCTTATGATCAGAGTCGTCGTGGTTACAGTAGAGTATACACACGAAGTGCAGCGGAATAGATTGCGTTTTCTTGTATTTAGATTATTTTCAACTTCGTTTTTTATTAAGATTATCTTAGGTTACCCTTTTCAGTTATACGCTAGTAACGTGGTTACTAGGTTTTAAAACTTAGTAGATCGTAAAGCAGTAACGACAAAACAACACACAATTTATAGTGGTTCGATCAAATGATCTACGTCCACTCCTTAGCCGAATCGCTAAGAATTTTACTAGAAAGTATACAGTGTACAAAGAGTTGCCTCTCCTGTTAAGCAACCAGCCTCCTAAAGATCTGTCTGCTTTACGGCTATCTTCCGATACACCGAACTTTCCTGGTGCAGTTCCGGCTGAGTCAAGGGCGCACCTTCGTAAAACTCGCTTTCACCACTTTCTTTGGAGTAGTTTAAAGTTCCCTCCGAACTTCGTGTGTGATCGGCTTCAGTGCCCGCCTTAATCAATTTCTTCACAAGAAATTGACTGCTGGATGCTCTCCTTAAAAGGAAAGTGATCCCAATGATTGAAGATTCTTGAACCAGTTCAAGAATTACTCAGACGAATGTCAGACATAGTGAGACACTCGGAGTGTTGAAGGCCTTTGAGTATCTCTGGATTGTGTCTTTCAACTGGACTGCTCTCTTGCCTTTTTGCTTTTTGGATTCTTTCGTATATCGTGTTTCTGGTTAGAGAGTGAGCAGCTCCTGCATTGTCTTTTGACTTCCCTTTTATAGTTATGATCTTGAAGTTTGAGTCGACAGATCCGTTTAGACACAACGGATCTTTCTCCTTAAATGCGGGTAGCTAATTATTGATTTTTCTGCTTTCTGGCAGGCTTTTCCGTCCTACTTCTGACATGGCTGAACGTCGCGCGTTGGTCAGAATGGCGGTGTAGCAGTCCTTCTGTTTTGCTTTGCTGAGTTTCTGCTAGTACGGGATGCTGGATCTCTTTCAGCATGCTTTTGATCTCCTTGCACAGCGAGTACTTTGTTTGCTACTCTGATTTGATCTGCTAGCATCTTCAGCGGTCAAGGATGTGTATGTCGAATGCTGATCTCCTTAGCATTCTTGATACGCTCAGCCTTCAGCATTGTTCGATGTATGCTGAGATATTTTAATTGGCCTATTCTATTACAACACGATGTTTTAACCTATACAGGACATTACATCGGATGCTAAGCTATGCTAAGGTTCAGCAATGATCGACCGTCTACTAATGTTTGATCCAACAAAACCTTTTACAATCAGAACCTAAGGGTGATTTACAAGTAATTTCCCAACAAGAGTTGAACACAAAACCTCTTGGATGTAGAAATTTAAATTAAACACCTTAGACAAACTTTACCAATTCGACACTTTTGACATTATTTCGTTTAAAAATATTGATATACAATTTTCTATAGTTTTGGTGGC
The DNA here is from genome assembly GCA_026898455.1 of Plectranthus barbatus. Classification (NCBI taxonomy): domain Eukaryota; kingdom Viridiplantae; phylum Streptophyta; class Magnoliopsida; order Lamiales; family Lamiaceae; genus Plectranthus; species Plectranthus barbatus. Next base: position 143,406 of record JAPKLW010001182.1, read on the forward strand.
AACAGTTATTTTTTCACTCCTTTATTTTAGTGTATATATATAGATAGACAATGCAGATTTTGAGAAAATTACTATTCACAACTAATGTATAGGAGGTAACAGAATCAATAATAATAATAATAATAATAATAATAATAATAAAGCATGATTATGAGTCTAAATTAGATAAATAGTCAAATTATTAATCAAAGATTCATTAATAATTTTCAATTTAAACCTCAAAATTTTGAAATTTTCAGTTTATACAAAAACTCAAAACTTCATGTCGGAATGAGAATTTCTAAATCTTTATAATTTTAAATTAAAAGTTTTTATTTTAATTAAATCAACAACTAAATTATATTTCAAACATTCTATTATAATTCTCCAAAAAAACAACTACTAAATTATTGGTGGGTATATAATTGTTGGAAATGCAAGTCTTTTATACAATTAAAATATTGAGATAGGTGAAGTGTATATTCTCAAGTATGCAGACTTTTTCTAAATTTTATTAAATAAACAGATTAGGATGGATTTATTTAGATTTGGTACTCATGAAGATGACATTCCAACTTAAATTTTAAAAAAGATGAAGAGATGGGAATGGGATATTAAATCATAATTATTTTTCCTACTTATTTTCTCATATAAATAGAGGTGGATTACATATATTTTAAACATTTCAAAGTTTCTATTTTAATTTGTAGGGGAAGAAAACGAATTTTTAATATTAATGCAAAATGAATGTATCATCACAAACCAAAGGATACTAATCATCTTTTAATTACAATAGTTCAAAACAATTAATAATAATAATAATAATAATAATAATAATAATAATAGTTTAAATACACCGACAACTAATATAGAATATTTCAACAATAAGCACTGACTACATCGAGCTGTAACCAAATTGCATGATTAATCATTGTCGCACTATCATAGTCATTAATCTATTAAAAGAAATTATGTCGGGTTAAAATTTGCGAGCTTAGCTAACTCAACTCTTCCGCCGACACTAATCTTCCAACTAAACTACAAAAACATCACCATTTCCTAACAATAACCATTATTTTATTTTAATTTTTTTTTAACCAAGTTTTATATTTCATCAAATGAGATCATCTTTTTTCAAATATAAAATGAAAATGGGAATGGATTTATGGATGTTATAAATAAAGCTCGCACTAATTATATTATTCATTCGCACTCACCGCAATGGAGCTAACACTCTTCAATCTCGTCGTCCTCCTCCTGGCCGCCGCCGCCCCCGCCGCCACCGTCCACGGACACAACATCACCCGCATTCTGGCCCAACACCCCGACTTCTCAACATTCAACCACTACCTCACCATCACCCACCTCGCCCCTGAGATCAACCGCCGCCGCACCATCACCGTGTGCGCCGTCGACAACTCCGCCATGAGCGGCCTCCTCTCCAACCACTACTCTCTCCCCACCATCAAAAATATCCTCTCCCTCCACATCTTTGCCGACTACTTTGGCTCTAAGAAGCTCCACCAAATCACCAAGGGCTCCACCACCACCTCCTCCCTCTTCCAAGCCACCGGCGAGGCCACCGGAACCTCTGGATACGTCAACATTACCGACATGAAAGGCGGCAAGGTTGGCTTCACCCCCGTTGACAGTGATGTGGATCCGCCCATGGCTACATTCGTCAAATCAATTGAGGAATTGCCTTACAACATCTCCGTCATCCAAATCAGCAGCATTCTCACATCGCCGGAGGCTGAGGCCCCCGCCGCCGCTCCCACCGATGTAAACCTAACCACTCTGCTCGCGAAACAAGGCTGCAAATCCTTCTCAGATCTGATCACGGCGCAGGGCGCCGCCGACACGTTCGCGCAGAGCGTCGAAGGAGGCCTCACGATCTTCTGCCCCTCCGACGACGCGCTGAAGAAGTTCGCGCCGTCGTACAAAAACCTGACCGCCGACGGCAAAACCTCGCTGCTGCTGTACCACGGCGTGCCGGTGTACAATTCCCTGGGAATGCTGAAATCGAGCAACGGATTGATCAACACTCTGGCCACCGAAGGCGTGAAGAAGAAGTACGATTTCACGGTGCAGAACGACGGCGACGACGTGAAATTGGAGACGAAGGTCGTTACGGCCACGGTGAAAGGGACTCTGATCGATGACGATCCGCTCGCGGTTTACAAAATCGATAAGGTTCTGCAGCCCACGGAGCTGTTCAAGGCGGCGCCGGCGGCGAGTTCGAGAACAGGAGAGGAAGCAGACGCGCCGGGTCCGGCCGGAGACGACGATGTGCCGGCGGATGAGAATTCCAGTAGCGGCGGTTGGAGAGGGGTGGCTGGCAGCGGAGTTGTGGCGCTCGGTGTTGCTTTGGTTTTGGGAGTATCATTGGTTTGAGATTTTTTATTTATTTATTTTTCTTTTTTAAAGAGATAATGAGAAAAACAAAAAGAAAATTAAATTGTCGATTTTGTGTCAAAATCATAAGTTTTATTTTTATTTTTACTGTACAAAAAAAAAACTGTAATTTTTTTTTTTAATTATCGATAAATAATGTTTGTGATTGTTATTATAAGCACTTTAAAGCTATTGATATTAGCTGTGAGTGTATTAACAGGTTTAATTGTGAATACTGGACTGCGAAATCAATAATAAATCATATAAAAATTTAATCATGTGGACTACAGCTAAGCTTGCCCAATGAAATTGTCTCACCCCACTAATAAAGTAAGAAACATCTTTTGCAATATAAACAATTCCTGAATTCTACTTAGGGTAATTATAAACACAGCCAAAAAAATTCTCCACGTAGCCTCTCATTTAAAATTAATAAAATTATTATTTAATATTACTGTTTTAACCTTGTAACTCCAGCCCCCATTCCCTTTTAAGAAATATTTTTCCTTTCTTTTCCTAATCTCCACCATACCTTTGAAGCTAAATTGAAATTTCCGTCTACTTTCGTGAAGTGTTCTATTTGCTCCCATTCCATACTTATCTTATTGCCCATAACCCATTTTATTGCCTTTATTATTTTAAAGTTAATTAGTATTGCTGCCGTGATTTTCTACGGTTAGAATTGAGTTGTCTTGGATTATGTTCTTGATCTCTTAAATGTTTCTCATAAGGATTTTGAACAGGGCCATCGATTTCTTGTTGCTTTCAAGATTTTCAGATTTTGTTAAGCTTGACATCAATAAGTTACATAAATAGGTTATGAATCCAAGCAGGAGAGTGATGACTGTGGGTAACGACTTTTTTCCTTTTTGACATACAATCACAAACACTATCAATGTTTTGTGTGAAGCCTATGGTGGTGATTGTGGTGGGGTTTGAAGAAAATAGTGGAGATAAAATAAATGAAATAGATTGTAGTGTTTTAGTCCTGGAAGGGATTTAAAGAAAAAAAAATCTATACAAAATTGTAAAAAACGAAGGTAATGATCAATTAAAATATTAAATTTACAGTTTTTTGTAGTGAGGAGGAAATTAGATCGTGAAATAACAAGATACTAAAGAGATGAAAAATATTTTTAATTGAAGGGGTTGTGTTTCTTACGGGGCTGCGTTGAATTTTTTGCTGTGTTTAGAATGATCCTTCTAAAATTAGGGTTATAGGGATAAAATTGTAATAACATATAACAATTTAATAATTTTTTTTAAACGGGGCTGCAAGAAGTAAAAATGCGGTTGTATTTAGAATTACCCTTCTACTTATTTTATGTAAATATTTGACACTTAATTTGGCTTTGGATGGTAAAACAATAATTTGAGAAAGGAATTTTATCGAAGAATAGTTTAATTAATTTAGGATTAGAAAAATTAATTCTCAATTAAGAACTTCAAAGATCACAAAAAATTTTAATCCACGATCCGAAAGATCATACAATTCTTAATCAGAATAGATAAATAAAGAAAACAAGATAATTTAGGATATATTTAAATCTTCCCAATTGAATTAGATTTATATCCAAACTAGATAAGGAAATCAAATCTTCTAAAATCAAGAAGTAAATGTTCAACATTATCCCCCTTAATCCTTGAGTGGTTCGGGGGTCTTTACTCCGAGCAAATATTGCATTGCTATCAACTTCGGTGTTGGTAATGCTTTAGTAAGTGCTTCGGCCTTTTGCTCATCGATTCAAACGAACTCCACCTCGATTTGTTCTGCTTTGACACATTCTCGAATGACATGATAATTTGTGTCGATGTGTTTGCTTGATCATGGAACACTGGATTATTCATAAGTGCGAGTGCAGACTTGTAGTCGATGAAGAGCTTCACTGTCTTCGGTCTCGAACCAGTCATTTTGAATAACAATGCTTTTAACCAAAGCACTTGACATGATGCCGCTGCCGCTACTGCTGCCATGAACTTTGCTTCGCGCAGTGAAAGTGCAATTGTCTTTTGCTTCTGCGAGCTCCACGAGACAAGATAATCATTGATGTAGAATGACATGTCTCATGTGCTCTTTCGATATCATTGTCAGAATAACCCACTATCTCTTCATCACCTCCTCCTCCTCTTCAAAACAGTAGTCCGAAATTCATAGTGCCTCGAAGGTATCGTAGCACTTGCTTCACTGCCTTGTGGTGCATCTTCGTAGGCCTCTCCATAAACCTGTTGGGAACTCCAACTGCATAGGACAGGTCTGGCCTTTAGTATAGACAACCGATGACTCTTCAATATTATGTCTCATCAACTGACTGTCCTTCGAGATCTTTATGGAGTTGAGCCCTTGGCTCCATTGGTATTCTGGTAGAGTTACAATCAAGCATCCCGAACTGGGTCAGCACCTTCTAGGCATAAGTTATCTATTTGGTCGAAATACCTTCCTCGAACTAAGTTACCACAATATCGAAGCAGTACAATAGCGATCCGAGATCACTCATCTCGAATTCCCCCATCATCTACTTCTTGAATACTCCGACCTCTTTCTAAACTTCACCTATTAATTGTTATGCTATCAATCTCGAGTCAATGCTACCTCTTGTGTACACGACTTGCTCTTGTGATTGGGCTTCAGATTCCAAGCTCGAGGCACTTGTCGAAGGCCATACAATGCCGCCTTTAATTTCAACACCATGTGCTCCTTTCTTATGACCTTGAACCCCTCCGGTTGAGTCACACATACCTCTTCTTCGAGCTCCTTATTCATAAAGGCTGACCTGGCATCGAAATGGTGTATTTGTCATCCGCAATTAACCGCCAAGGCGATGATGACTCGAATTGTGTCCATTCGAGCAACTGGTGCAAAGACTTCATCGAAGTCAATGCCTTGTAGTTGCACATAGCCCTTCGCCACCAAGCGAACTTTGTATTGGATTACTTCTCCACCTGAGTAATTCTTAAACTTGAATACCCATTTTAGACCAATCATTTTGTGTTCGACAGGCAGTGGTACGAGCGACCAAGTCTCCTTCTTCTCAATGACCTTAATTTATTTTTTCATTACCTCTTCCCATTCTGGATATCTGGTTGCTTCATTGTAGCAAAACGACTACTCCGCCTCTACTAACAATGCTTCCTCAAAGTTCTCATTGAGATCGACTCAAGGAGCTTCTGTCATAATTTTACTAAAATTATTTAATCGAACAAGCACTTCATCACTCTCAAAGTTTCCTCCTGACCACGGTGATGGAAACTTTCGATACATGTCACTTTCTTATTCATTTGACTCGAGTTGATCTACTCGTACATGGTTGTTTCTTTCTGGAGTGACGAAGTGATCTCTTTTTCTGTGGTTGTCCTTGTTGGAGTCATTCCACTTTCGAACTGGGTAGTTCAAACTCCTCCTTGTTTATATGTAACCTTGTCGAATACTTCGAGGTGCAGGTCATCTTCTGTGCCAATTGATTCATCTTTTTTAATGAAGAACATGCCTCGTCCTTTGATTTCAACATGTGAACCCACGTCCATCTTGTATAGTCATCTACAATCAACATAAAGTATCAATTTTCTCCAGGAGTGATCGGACTTATTGGTGCACACAGATCAATGTGTAGTAGCTCGAGCAGCCTCCTCGCTCAAAAACTTATTTCCTTCGGGAAGAGGTATCTCGACTACTTTGCAACGAGACATGTCCGACATAGCTGATCTGGGTGAGTGATCACTATTACTCCTAATGTCATTTCTTTGTTGACAAGGGACTTCAAAGCTTGAAAATTGACATGCTTGAGACGAGCATGCCACAGCCATGCTGGATCTTCGAGGCTTGTCAGAAGATTCACTAGTTTTCCACCTGCAACCCGATACGATAGAGTTGATTCTTCAATCTCTTCACATTCGTTATAAGTCGTGGAGGGTCATTCAAAAAGATCTCCAACTCATCACCTTTCATCGTGACTCGATGTCCAGTTTTTGTAAGTTTGCTGAGACTCAACATATTGCTTTGTAGTCGCGGAATGTGGTAGACTTCCTCAAGGAGCCATTAATCTCCATTTTTGCCTCGAAAATGATAGAACCATTTCCTTCAATCTACACTGTCGAACCATCTCCAAAACAAACATTCATGTTTACTCATTCATCCAACTTGAAAAACTTCCCTCGATCACCAGTCATATGATTACTAGCTCTATTATCTAGGAAACAAACATTATCAGGTTTCTCGAGTTGCTTTGGGTTCTCTTCTGAAACTATCATAAGTAGAGTTGGCTCGATATTATCATTGTGGGTGAGGTGAGCTTCCTCGTTCTTTCTTGCTGCTCAATATTGTGTCGAATAGTATCTCACCTCATTGCAATTGTAACACCGAATGTGACTTTTATCTAGAGGAGCTCCTCGACCACCTTTCCCTCGATCTTTGTCTCGAGTTTTATCTCCATGACTGCGGTTGCCACCCTCTATGGGAACCTTTTTTAACTGAGAAGATGAAGAGTCCCTACTATCTCTTCTAGGGGTGAGCAAGAAATCGAAAAACTAAAAACCGAACCAAACTAAATATATTTCAGTTATTTTGGTTTTCGGTTCGGTTAGGTTTCTTTTAAAGAAATTCAATTTTTGGTTTTGGTTCGGCTATATTTCTCTCCGGACCGAAAAAATTGAAAAACAAAAATATTATATATATATATATATATATATATATATATATATAATATTATGTTATATATATAAATAAATAATACATACTCCCTCCGTCCCGAGTTATTAGTCCCATTTGCTTTTGGCACAGTTACCAATGTTTGTGAGTGTAGTGGAATTAATATTTTATTGGTGTGAGGAGATTTTTTCCATTTTAGGAAATGGGACTAATAAGTTGGGATGGACGAAAAAGGAATATGGGACTAATAACTCGGGACGGAGGGAGTATAATTTTTTATTTTTTAAAAATCAATACCTAAATTGGTTTTACCCTAATTCTTACTTTCACCCGCCGCCGTTCGCCCCTCTCGACTCTTGTCTCCCCTCAGCACTCACAGCACCACCACCACCACTCCACTCGATATTCGATCCTCACCCTCCTCCCGGCCACCACTCGTCAGCCCCCTCCCAGTCTCGCCTCTCTCAGCCTCAAGCCTCTTGCATCGTGGGCTCGTTGTTGCCTACCCTCAGTGTCCTCGCTCGCGAGCTCGTTGTTGCCTACCCTCCTCGGCATCCTCGCTCGCGGGCTCGCTACTGCCTACCCTCGACATCCTTTGTTGCTCGTTGTTGCCTATCCTCTCGTTTTCATTGCCTACCCTCACCGTCAACTCGCCTCTGCTACATCACTGCTCATCACTAATCGGCCACTGCTTCTCCACGGTTTGAACTCGACCATTCCTTTGCTTGAAACTAATTATGGCCCTGCAACGAACTACTCTTCAGACTTAAGGTGCTGCAGAACTATTAGAACCCACATGTTTGATGCTTCTGAGTTATTCATTTTCAAATTGTTCTTTAATTAAGTGGGAATTAATAAGCTCAAAATTTGACTCACTTGTATTTATTATTTCCTATTAGTTTCTATTATTTTGTCGAGTTTATTAGCTTATTTTATGCATGGTAGTTATCATGAAGTATTATGCTTGTCATGGTGATGTTTTGTATGATTTTGGGCTAAAAAAAGGACTAAATAATGAAAAATTCAAAGTGGAAAAGCCTCTATTTTGACCAACACAGAATCGTATCGGTCGACGCGAAGAAAGTAGGAAATGCTGGAGAGAAGATTCCACGTCGACCGATACAAGCCTGTGTCGACCAGCATGGAATGGTCGAGGCTAACGTGGAGCCAATCGAGAAGGACATCGACATGGAAGATCTGCGTCGACCGATGTAGCTCCATGTCGATCGACGCGGATTTCAGAAAAAGGAAAATTGGAGATTTACTTTGTTATATCTTATTTTTTGCCCTAGATCCCAAAATACACACATCTACCTCTATATATACCCATGTACTCGAGTTTTAGAGAGGGAGAGCCCGAGTTGAGTCATTATTCAAGTTTTTGAAGAGTTTTTAGAGATTGAAGACTCAAATACTTTTATTTTTACTGTAAGTTACTTTTATGCAAATTAATAATATGTTTTGTTTTGGATTTCTATATGCGATGAATAGCTAGAAACCCCAGCGGGTTCTAGGGCTATGTATAATTAATCATGTTTGCATGTTAGATTAATCAACTCAATTTACATGGTTTCAATTCATAATTTAATTAATAGAATTTAGAATTGATGATAGGTCGAGAGATGAAGTTGATTCTATATTCATAGTTGTTAATCGAAAGACCGAGAGGAGAATATTAATAACAGGAATAAGAATTGAATATAATTGATTTTCTGTCTAAAAAGGAAGAGTAATCAATTGTAGAGAATTAAATCTGATATTTTATTGAGGTTGGATATTATTGTGTTTTGAGGTCGACCAAGCATATACAATCACATAATAGTAACCTAGGTTATAATTGTCCGATCCAGGAATTATAATACATTAATTTGATTTCTCACCATTGTAGAGTTGATTGATTTAGCATGTATTCTAATTGATTATTTGCCCTAGAATTTGTGTTCTTTAATTTGCTTATAAAACCCCTTTAAATTTTAGTTTTGTCATTTTTATTTTCCAAAATCAAAACCCTATTTGTGATTTACTCAAACAATAAATCTTAAAACTATGATTATTACATGACATAATTTCGTTATACAATTCCTCTGAGTTCGACTACCTTTGGGTACTTTTATAAATTTATTTGTCTCTATATTTGCAATTCATTTGCGAATTTGCAGTGATCACGAATTTGAGAAATCTAACTCCCACACTAAATGGTCTCCCATGCTGGAAAATATAGTTTAATATCAAATTGATGAAATTCTTCTTGATTGTGTTGTACATTCTGTCGCTTATAAATACTTCTCCAAGGCTTGGGGATGGATGTTCTGTGCTTTTCTTTCACAAGAATCTTATTAAATTAATTCAGGGGATATTCTGTTTGAAATTTTGGATATTTTGCTTGTTAGATATTCTGTTGCAGCGCTGCTCATTTTTGTTTTTGTTTTTCACTCATCAAATTCTCATTTGATGTCTCAACTTTTGTTTTTAATTCACACATCAAATTCTCATTTTTGTTTTTCAGATGTCTCAACTTAATCAAGATTGCGGTGAAACTGGTTCTTCTTTCACCAACCCATCAACCAACCAATCAATTGAGATATCCGGAACACAAGCAAAAAAAATGAAAAGCAATGGATAGAAGATCTAAGGTATGGGACCATTTTGAACATTTCATTGTTGATGATGGTAGTATGAAAACACGATGCAAAAATTGTAGTAGAGTATGTGCTATTGATCCAAGAACAAATGGTACAACTTCACTACATAACCACATGAATGCATGCAAGAAAATCTCGGCTAGCGTAGATCTTAGGCAAAATTGTTGGATCGGAAACTAAAGCCTGAATCGGGTTCTGTTGATGTGAGTACTTGGAAATATGATCAAGATGCTATTAGAAAGGGTTTCACTCATGATCATTGTTGATGAGTTGTCTTTTAAGATTGCTGAGAATCGTGGATTTAAGCATTTTATGTTTATAGTTTGCCCTAGATTTCAAATTCCATTTAGGTGGACCGTGGGACGTGATTGTTTTCAGATCTGTCTTGATGAAAAAAAATCTTCTTAAGACATTGTTGAAGAGTAGCAATCAAAGAGTGTGTCTAACCACTTATACATGGTCTTCTGCGAATTTGATGAATTATATGTGTCTCACTGCTCATTATATTGACAATGATTGGAAATTAAACAAGAAAATCATTAATTTTTGTATGATTTCCAGTCATAAGGGTAAAGACATTGGTTGGGCAATAGAAAATTGTCTAAATGAATGGGAGATTGAGAAGAGTTTTACTATTATGGTTGATAATGCTTCCTCCAATGATACAACACTTGATTACTTAAAAGAACAAATTGATGATCGAGATACTAGCATTCGTAATTGTCAATATCTTCATATGAGATGTCTTGCACACATCATTAATTTAGCGGTACGGTAGGGGTTGAAGGAGGTTGAGTCATCTATAAAGAACATTAGAAGTGTTGTGAGGTTTATTAGGCAATCACCTTCTAGGATGAACAAATTTAAAGAATGTTGTGCACAAGAGAAAATCTTATCCAAGAGTTCTTTATGCTTAGATGTTTCGATTAGATGGAACTCAACTTATCACATGTTGAATACAACATTTAAATTTGAGAAAGAATTCTATAAGTTTGATTTGCAAGATCCAACTTATAGAATGATCTTGAGCATGCTAAAGTTGGCGGGGTGCCTAACAAAGATGATTTTCAGAAAGCAAGAAGGATGATTGGTTTTCTAAAAGTTTTTTATGAGATGACTTGTAAAATTTTTTGATCTATTTATATGATATCTAATTTGTGTTTTCATAAAGTTAACAAGTTATATTTACTATTGAATGCTTGGATTAAGTGTCGTGATTTGGAGTTGGCTGAAATGTCAAGAAGAATGAAAGAGAATTTTGATAAGTATTGGGGAAATCCAGAAAAGATGAACAAAATAATATTTTTTGTTGTGGTACAAGTTAGAATGGGTTGAGTTTGCTCTTGGTAATATGTATGGAGATTTGGGTGTATCCATGGAGAAAAAGTGAAAGATGCATTTGTTGATTTGTATAATGATTACAATAGAACAAGTCCGTTGGATAAGAGAGATGAGTGATGAGTCTATTGGAGGTAAAATGATAGCACCTTATGATATGGATATTGTTGATCCAACATTTGAGGCAATGATGAGGATGGGTTCTAAGTATGAGCAATTTAGTAGTAGAAAGAGTAGTGTTTCTGGGGTGGATAAATATCTTAATGAAGAAATTGACGAAATTTGACATCTTAGGTTGGTGGAAAGCAAATGAGGCTAGATTTCCAATTGTTTCCAAAGTGGCTCGTGATACATTATCTATCCTCATTTCCACTGTTGCATCGAAATCTGCTTTTAGTTGTGGAGGGCGAGTGTTTGATTCATTTAGGAGTTCTTTAACTCCTAAAGTGGTACAAAGTCTCTTTTGTTCTCAAGATTGGCTTCGTGGTTCAGATGATCCAATAAATGTCGAATAAGATCATCCAGATATAGAAAAACTTGAAGAATGTAATAATATATGAAAATAATCTTATTTTTGCTTAACGTTAAGTTTATTATTGTATCTTGATTTTTTTTTGTTTTATAGGTCTACAAGCCATCGCTGTCGAACCTTCAACAAACTAAGTTTTATTGTTATTCTATTGTTAAGATCCCTTCTAATTTCATATTAGATTAATATATTGGATTATTAGTTTTTGGAAAATATTAAATTTATTACTTTAAGTCTCTAACTTCATTTTATTTTGTTTAATAGGTCTACAAATCAAAGTTCGAGCAATGAAAGAATAGAAGAAATGCACGGCTGGGAATGAAGATGTTGAATTATGATTTCTTGTTCTTGATGTTGGATAATTTATTAGTTGAATTTTTTGGATGTTGGATAACTTAGTCATTTGTTTCCATGTTCTTGATCTTGCATGGATTGCTTATTTTGTTGGTTTTATGGATGTTGGACAACTCATTGATGTTTTGGACTTCGTAGTTTATGTTAAATTTTTATTTTAGAGTTGGACTGATGATTATTTTATGTTTAGATCTTTGTTGAATTATTCAATATATGTGATATTTGATAGCGTGTTTTGCAACACGCTAAAACTGCAAGTGTACAGACCAATGCAGAGGCAAGTAATAAATTATCGAACACGAAGATTGCATGCTCGAAGTATAATCAAGCACTAAAACATAGACACCTTACTACTATCTAGACAAATCGGTAAAGAAGTTTTATTTATTTAAGCTAGGCAATATTGAAATGCAATATTTAAAAAGACAAGTAAAAGAAAAAGGTTTAGAAAATATGGGGAAAATAGGATTCCAAGATAATCCACTACGAAGAACAATTAAATAATATTCATTCAATTCAATTCCAATTTAATTTCCAGATGCATGAGTTAATCTCATTTACGTTATCAGGCGATTCTTCCGAACTCTAAACCATAACATGGAAATAAAAGACCTAATGACTCCTTCCGGATGCGCAGGAGGACTTCTACTCTTGATAAAATCCTAGATTTCAAAAACCCTTTAACAATTCAAATTCCTTCCGGACATTCAATTTATTAAATCTAATTATCATGCATCTAATTGCAAACCTAGACCTTCCGGTTCAAAGAGATACCAATCAAATTGCCATCAATGGCCAATATCAAGCAATTAATTAAAACTCAGGAATAATTAGAATGCAAATAGAAAGGGAAAATCAAATCGAATAAATAATTGTAAAACGTTCAACGAGTTTCAAACCCTAGAATCCACAAAAGACTTAGCCACTCATGCTAAGTTCCATAAAACAGAGAAATATAGAGTACGTGAACAAAGAAAACATGAAAGCAAAAACCCAAGTCTCCATTATTGAATCTTCAGCCTTGTGCCTTTTAATTCTGCTCTAATCTGCTCTCTCCGGCTATGCACGATCGAAAACTATGAGGAAGGGAACCTTTTTGAGTCTTGGAAGCCTCTATTTATACTTATCTTCTTCAAACCCAAAAAGAGATGGGATTTGGATCAATTTTTGCCCAAAAAGTCACGATCTGTGACCCATAAGACGTCGATAGCGACCGCCGAGCGTGTGCTCGGGTCACCATCCCTGTGTCGTGCGAAAATCCTGAAATTTGCACGATTAGCGACCGAAACGTATGAATGGCGGTCACCATTCATGCAGTTCGGTCGTCGTTCATGCGTCGAAGCGAAAAAGGGATCGGCGGCCCATATGCATGATCGGCGACCGCCGTTCATGCATTTTGGGTCGCCTTTCATGTCGCGACTGAAATTGAAAGCTTTTTCGTCGATCTCTTCTCATTTTTTCCTCTTCCCGGTGCAACAACACATCAACTAACTTCATGGTGCTCGATCATATCTTGTAAACAACTCAATTGTGCGTGAAATTTGCATAAACAACCAAAAACCTACCCAAATGTAATAATTCCTTAAAGAATATGAATAATGCATGAGAATGCCACGTAATGATGTAATCTAAGTCAAAAGTGAGCAGATTCACATCAGTAAAATGCACAAAATGAGTGTTTATCAATATTTTTAGGATTTATAATTTTTTTAATATTTCGGTTTAAACCAAATTTCGAACCGAAAACCAAATAAGAAATTCGGTTCGGTTTGGTTCTCCACAAAAAAAATTGATTATTTCGGTTCAGTTATTTTATAGGCCAAAATCAACCGAAATAACCAAATGCTCACCCATAGTGTTTTCCACTCCGTTTGAGTGAGAAGAACCTGATCTTCTTTCCTCATTGCGTCTGCACTCTTCTTGCACGTGCACTCCTCTAAAGCCTTGAGCCTTCCATCCTCAACTTCAAAGACGAGCTCTTCGAGATTGAAGAACTTTGGCCACCTCACCGATGAACCTATCTTGCACTGTGTCGAACAACTTCTTCACTAGCTTCAAGTCATTGAGGGTTCTTCTAAGACTCAAGTACGCCACAGACATTGTAGTGAGTCGACCTGCATATTGATCGAGTGGCTCATTGTCCTTCATATAAATCGAATCAAACTCGCTCTTCAATATTTGTAGTCTTGCATTTTCTACTCAATCTGCCCCGACGAATCTCGTATTGAGGTAATCCCAAACTTCCTTCGTCGTCTTCTTTCTAGCAATATGCATGAGAAGAGGTGTGATATTGCCTTCTTGTCGAGTCGGGCGTCAACCTCTGCGCCCTCAACTGGTTCGACTGCTTCCCAGACTTCTTGATCCTCCATCATGGCTTGCACACGAATCACCCAACTGGTTTAGTTCGTGTGTGTCAATTGCGATTACATGAACGAACCACTCGATTGTTGTGCCACGCCGCATCTGTTGCTACCAAAGCCATGTTTTCCCAACAAATAATTTTTGGCATTCAACAGTGGTTCTGATACCACTTGTTGGCCCTTTTAACCCAAAAATCATAAACAATCGATGGAAAGCACGAAGAAAGAAGAAGAAAACATGGATTAATTTTATGAGTTAATTCTTGTAAGCAACTGTTACAAAACTCTATAAAAATTGAATTCTCCACTCTCTAAACAATGAACTCTATTACCTTTCTGTATAAGAAAAAACTAGGATAGATAAACAAGAAAAACAAGATAATTTAGAATATATTTAAATCTTCCCAATTGAATTATATTCCTATCCAACTAGATAAGGAAATTAAATCTTCTAAAATCAATGATTAAATCTTTAACAAATATTCACTTAGATATAGTTATATGAATATAAATTATTAAAATATAATTTGGAAAAATAGTATATGTATATATATGTGTGTGTGTGTGAAGTTTTAATTGTTAATTTGAATTATATTTATCAATGTTATTTCTGAATTCTTACTACATCAAATTTCATTTGACCAACACACGGATTATAAAGCAAAGAAGTGGTTACAAAATAAAATTGCGAGTATGATTATTTCATCAAAAAAATAATTATTTTATTTTATGTAAATATATCATGATTAATTAAATAATTATTGTTGGCGGTCCGGGCCGGATCCGACCCGACAGAAGCACCAGGCCGGAGCCTAGCCATAGGCTAGGCACATCGTCAGCCCAGCATGATTAAAAAGCCCAGTTCGAACCGGGATGGATCTAGTAAAGAGCGGTTCGAATAGTGCTAAAAGCAGCTCGATCAGCATCGTTAGCTATTCGATCAAGTTCGCCGATATCGTATATGGTCAAGAAAGGAGCTCGACACAAGACCGTGTGCCTCACTCCCCGACAACTTAACGGCCCAGGGCCAATGGGCAAACCAACGGCTATCATGCGAGAAACTCGGAACCGTCAAAACCCCCCACGATCGGATAACCATCCTGAGATTGACGGGCTCAACTTCGGGCAGTTGAGAACGGCGCAGAAACCCTAGAGGAAGGCTACTCCTATAAATAACCTCGCAGGCTACTGGAAAAGGGGAATTGATCATTCGAGTTCTACACACCTGCTACGATTTCGCCGTTTCTTTTGTTTAATAATTCAGTAGATAGTCAATAGATTAGAGGCTGTTGTTTGTTCTTCGTATTCCGTCATTTATAGTATAGTCCGCCTAATCCTTGTATTCTATTAAAATTATTCACGGTTCTCGAGGCTCCTATTCTTCAAACGAATCGAACCTCAACAATTTTGCGCCCACCGTGGGGCCTCGAGAACAACCTTTACGTTTTCTTTGCAGGAATGGCGGACGATCCGGGCAACACTCATGTTGTCGAAGTTGACGATCAGAGAGCTGCTCCGGTAGGGAGTCAAGGAAGAGGACCCAACCCCGGAGTGGGACGAGGGGCCCCAGCAGGGGCAGGCCGAGGGGACCTCAGACCCGGAGAACCATATAGCCGTGTACCGATAGAAGATGTTAGCGTTGGCAATTCCAGGGGCATTGATGGAGGCATGTATGTGCAAGAGCTTCGGCTCGAGCTTAACTGGGCCTGCCCTTCAATGGTTTATAAATCTGCCCCGAAATTCAATCTCCACTTTTGCAGAATTACACCAGTTGTTTCTGCGGCAGTATTCGAGCAGTAGGTGCCTCGATAAGCACCCGGACGATCTTTATGCTATGATCCAGAGACCGGGCGAGCCTTTGAGGGCGTACCTGTCGAGATTTAACAAGGAGCTAGTCGTGGTGCCCAACTGCCCCAATAGCACCGCCGTGCGAGCCTTCACGAAAGGCCTCCACGTGGACTCTGACCTGTACCGAGAGCTCACCATCTATCATTGCCAAACGATGGACGACGCTCTAAATCGCGCCTGGGCGCTCATCAAGTGGGAAGAGGATGAGCCCTACCGATGAGTGCGTCGCAACAGTGGAAGACCCAGCGCACGCGAAGAGGGTCGCCGAGAGCAAAAAGATAGGCATCCTCCTAGGTCGCACCCTTATAGCAAGCCACCGCAGGTTAACCACCTGGGCCCGTATATCCCGGAGTACACGCTCTCAATCGCACCAGCCGACTTGGTCCAGAATGTACTCCGAAGAATGCCAAAAAAGGTGAAGTGGCCTCCAAAGATGAAGGCCGACCCAGCCGCGCGCGACGTACAGAAGTTCTGCAAGTTCCACAATGACCACGGTCATACCACTGCGAATTGTTGCGCCCTGCGTCTTGAAGTGGTCGAGCTCCTTAAGAAAGGGTACCTGGCCGAGTACCTATCAGACCGAGGAAAAAAGACATGGACTCGAGAAAAGCGATCAGATGAATCTGGGCCTGAAAGGACAGGCGCGCCGAAGTCGCCAGTACCGATTTGAACTATCAACTGTATAACTGGGGGATCAGAGATCAGTGGAATCACAAAGTCCGCAGCCAAGAGGGCCAGGCGACTGACCAGGGAAGAAGCTGTGGCCCCACGAAAAAACCCGGGTCACCGCCCGATTGAATTTACCAGCAAGGAGGTGCCGGGACTAAGCCATCCTCATGACGATGCTATGGTAATATCACTACTAATATCGAACTGCCTCATGAAAAGGATCCTGGTCAACAATGGGAGTTCGGCGAATATCCTATTCATGCATGCACTAAAAGAGATGAAGATCCACGAGGAAAAGATCGTTCGATCACAGACCCCGTTGATCGGTTTTAACGGTGGCGTCCAGATGACGGTTGGGACAGTGGTACTCCCGACGTACTGCGGGGGGACACATTATGACGTATCTTTCATGGTCGTCGACGCCCCCAGCGCTTATAATGCCCTGTTAGGACGACCATGGCTGCACCAGTTGAAGGTTGTCCCCTCGACGTTTCATCAAGTGGTCAAGTTCCCAACAGCTGGGGGAGTTTGCATGATTCAAGGCGAGCAAAATACCGCTAAAAAATGTTACTATGCGAGCTTCAAAGCAGTATGCGCTCAACAGCACTTCGCTAGAAGCGAACCACTACCCCCAGCAGGCGAGTCGGAAGAAACAGAAGAAGTCGAACTTGACCCGACTGACCCAGAGAAAAAGACAAACATCGAAATCGGATTGCAGCCCAAAATCCGGACTCAATTAATTGAGTTTCTCAGTGCCGAGCGAACAGTGTTTGCATGGTCGCACAGGGATATGATAGGCATCGACCCGGAGGTGATGACGCATAAGCTGCAGGTCGATCCAAACCACAGACCTGTGCAGCAAAGGAGGAGAAAGTTTCCGGCAGAAAAGAATGAAGCAATCGATGAAGAGGTACAAAAATTACTAGACATCGGGTCCGTAAGGGAAGTGAAGTACCCGACGTGGCTCGCCAACATTGTGGTAGTCAAGAAGAATAATGGGAAAAATCGGGCCTGTGTGGATTACACGGATCTAAACAAAGCGTGCCCGAAAGACCCATACCCACTACCTCACATCGACTGTATCATCGACGCAACCTCAGGGCACGAGCTACTTAGTTTCATGGATGCATTTTCGAGGTATAACTAGATTCTGATGCACCCCGAAGATCAAGAGAAGACGATCTTCATGACGAGCAAAGGAATATACTGCTACAAGGTCATGCCTTTCGGACTTAAGAACGCGGGGTCGACATACCAGAGGCTCGTAAACAAGATGTTCGAGCCACTTATCGGAAAGACAATGGAGGTATACATCGATGATATGCTCGTGAAATCAAAGGATGCAAAGGACCACGTGGGCCATTTGCGACAGGCTTTCGAAGTCCTGAATAAGTACCGAATGAGGCTGAACCCCGCAAAATGTACATTTGGGGTAGCATCCGGAAAGTTTCTGGGACATGTAGTTACCATGCGAGGAATAGAGGCGGATCCCACTCAAATCAGGGCAGTGAGGGGGATCGCACACCCGAGAAGTCCGAAGGAGGTCCAAAAACTCACGGGCCGACTAGCGGCGCTCAGCCGCTTCATATCCAGATACTCGGACCGCAAATACAAATTTTTCTAAGTACATCGGAAGGGGAAGAAGTTCGAATTGACGGACGAGTGCGCAAGAGCGCTCGAAAAACTGAAAGACTACCTCGCAAGCCCATCACTCTTATCCAAGCTAGAGAAAGCAGAAACCTTGTTACTCTATCTATCCGTATCCGAGCATGCGCTCGAAGCAGTCCTCGTTAAGGAAGCAGCTGGGAAGCAGTGGCCAGTACACTATGCAAGCAAACCACTACTCGACCCTGAGACTAGATATACAGCACTTGAGAAATTGGCATTGGCACTGGTGACGGCATCGCAAAAATTGAGGCCCTACTTCGAGTCTCACCCTATCAAGGTGGTCACATCATACCCACTACGGACAGTGTTCTCAAAACCAAGCTTGTCGGGGCGATTGCTAAAGTGGGCGGTGGAAATTGAAGGATACGGCCTCGAGTTCGAGCCACGAACTACGATCAAATCACAATTGCTAGCCGATTTTATTGCCAAATTTACCACTAATCTCCAGGTCGATGCAGAAAGAGAAGTAGCAAGCTTGGAGATCAAGGAAACAGCGGGAGAACCTTGGATCCTACAAGTGGATGGATCGAGCTATATCCATGGAAACGGGGCTGGCATAAGACTTCGAAGCCCATTGGGGGAGGTATTTGAAAGAGCCATCCGCTTAAACTTTGAAGCGACAAACAACGAAACGGAATATGAGGCATTGGTGCGAGGAATGCAGCTCGCTCGGGAACTAGGAGCCCGCCGCCTACAAGTACAAGGGGACTCACAACTTGTGGTCATGCTAATAGAAGATCATTTCCAAGTCAACGAGCCCCGACTACAGAAGTACTGCGACCTGGCACGAAAAATAAGGGAAGAATTCGAAGACTGCGAAGTGAAGCACATCGCACGAGAGGAGAACGTCGAGGCAGATGCATTAGCAAATCTGGCCTCCACCAAACAATTAAGGCAAGACAGGCCCATTACAATAACGTGGGCCGAAGAACTAGCCGCCCCAAGGGGCGAGGTCATGGAACTGACAATTGACGATTCATAGATCAAACCAATACGGAGATACATCAAGGATGGGATTCTACCTCAAGACTGAACTGAAGCCATACGACTAACCAAGTTAGCAGCCAAGTACACAATCTACAACGAGAGTCTATACAGGAGATCCGTCGAGGGACCACTACTCAAATGCCTCAACCCTACTGCGGGGCAAGCAATCCTCATGGAGATTCACAAAGGAGACTGTGGAAGTCACCAAGGGGCTAGACCGCTGGCGCACAAAGTAATATCAGCAGGCTTCTACTGGCTGACACTACGAAAAGACGCCAAGAACTACGTGCAAAGCTGTGAAGCGTGTCAAAAGTTTGAAGTTACAAATCAAAGCCATGTAGAGCCACTTCACGCCACGATCGCGACGTGGCCCTTCATGGCTTGGGGGATGAATATAGTTGGGAAACTACCAAAAGGATTTAGACCGAAAGAATATATCTTGGTAGCCACCGACTACTTCACCAAGTGGGTCGAAGCAGAAGCCTTCGCCAACGTAAGGGAGCAGGAGGTAATCAAATTCATGTGGACCCACATCCTCTGCAGATTTGGAGTACCTAAGGAGATCAGGACAGATAACGGCACGCAATTCACTGGGCGGAGAGTGCAAGAATTCTGCAACCAATACAACATTAAGCTTGTGTTCTCTACACCAAGGTACCCAGAGGCTAACGGACAGGCCGAATCAACAAACAAGACCATTATGGCAACGATGAAGAAAATGCTCGAGGCTCACAAGTCGAAATGGGTAGAGGAGCTACCGGGAGTCCTATGGGCCTATCGAACCACTCCAAGGACCTCAACAGGATGCACACCGTTCGCCCTAGCCTACGGTGAGGAAGTCGTCGTTCCAGCAGAAGTTCAAGGAGGCAGTCTACGCGTAGAAGCCTGCCAAGAGACAGAGAACTACGAGAAAATGATCAAGAATCTGGAGTTGATCGACGAGCAAAGAGAACAAGCACTACTTAACATGGCCCAGAGAAGAAAGCAGGTTGAAAGGTTCTTTAACAAAAGAGTACGTATGCGAACTTTCAAGGAGGGAGAATGGGTACTAAGAAGAGCCTTTCAGAACACCAAAGATAAAAGCCAAGGAAAGCTCGCGCCAACATTAGAAGGCCCATACAAAGTCACCAGAGTTGTAGGTCGAGGAGCCTATCACTTAGAAGATCATGACGGAAGGGAGATCAGGAACAGCTGGAACATCAAACACCTAAAGAAGTATTATTTCTAAGAGAAATAAGATCGACGAGCTAGATCTCCTAGATACGCCCTTCTAAAGCCCTACTCTACTTTCAATTCCCATCAACTTTTAATCAGTTACTGACTTAAGCATCGGAGGGGCGATGCTTCGGCATCGCCCACCCCGACTACTACTATTTTGCAGAACAGGCACTCAAGCCATATATCCAAACGAGATACAAGTTAGGGAAGAGAAATCGGTGCATTCATCCGAAATTAAAACCAATGCAGAAAAGCATAAAATTGTTTGTGCAAGAAATCAAAACCATTCAGACAAAAGGAGTAAGAATTTTTTATTCTAACTAGGCGGTGGCTGAGTCGTCCAGAGTCGGGCCGGATCCTTGGGTCGGGGTCGGCCCAGATGTCGACCCATCCTGCCCCCTCGAACTGTCGACCCTTTGAGAGGAGTCCTCGAGCAGCTTTTGATCATGCTCCGTATTTTGCTGCTTGGATTCCTGCTCCCGCTCCTGCCCTTGGACCCGCTCCTGCTCCTCGTCCTCCGGCTCAGGCTCGTCCAAGATGCTAAGGTCAAGGTCCGGGAACTTCCTGGAGATCCTTTCCCGGACCTCACTTTTGACCTGCTCGGCGAGAGTCTACTAGGAGGTTAGATAAAAACAAACAGAAGTAAGACGAAGGAATAGAGTTCGAAGTGTACCTCGTACGTCTCAGCAAAATGCGGCGAGGTGATGAGCGCGCCAAAATCGAGTCCCTCGCCTGTCTGCATCAAGGCAATGCGCTCTTCATTTTTTGCCACCTCGGCTACGTAGCTCTTGCACTGCGTCTTGAGTCGGGAATCAAGGGACAGGAGCTGGTCATTCCTCGTAGTCAGGTCCGCAACTAGCCTCGCCACGTCCGCCTTAGCCTCAGAGGCCGCCCTTCGGGCATCATCAAGCTTCGCTTGAGTAGCGGCAGCCTCCCTCATCGTTGCCTCCGCCTTCGCCTCTGCCGCGGCGACCCTCTCCTCCGCTAGGTCGAGCTTCTCGTTCTGCGAGTCTACATACTTCTTCAAGGAGTCCTGTGTTGGGAAATCTGGCTAAGTTTCCCTTCTCCAGTTGATAGCTTAGATCTTAGATTTGGTGTTTAAGTGTTTTGGTGGATCAAATCCTAAGTCCAACCAGCGTCAGTTTGTCTCTAGAATAGCTCTAGTCTCAAATGTAAAGTCCTGTATAGGTATTTTGAGTTGTAAGTCGCAGCTGATCAAGACTCATGCTGGCTACTGTTCACCAGCATGAGATGTGCTTACCAGTTGAGGGATGCCTCACCAGCAAGCGACTGACCAAGACTCATGCTGATACTGTTCATCAGCATAGAGTTGAGCTATTGACTGGTTACTGTTCACCAGTTGGGAAGATTTCACCAGCAGGAGGCTGAGAGATCTTACCAGCAGAATATGTGTTCTGGCTGATACTATTCACCAGCGGTGAAGCCACCAGTCACGGGAGATTCCAAGAGATAACATCAGACGAATTGGTAGACCTTGATTGTGCTAAGGCAAGTCACCAGCAGAGACTGCCAGCACAAGATCACCAGCATGATCTGCCAGTCGAAGGTTATCATCAGAATTGAAGATTCGCTCTCCCGAAGACATAGAGATAAAGAGAAGATTCGTCTGAGGAATGTGCTGACAAAGAAGGACTTTAAGGACGGCTAACTTAAAGTCTAATCAGCTCAAGACTCCAGTTCTTGATTCCCTACTGACGAATAGTGCCGTTCTGACACAAAGAGATCTGTGTCAGATAAAGCGGTCGCAGGCATGGCGCTTTCCTGAAAATGCTACCTGCAGCCGTCTGAAGTACATCTGGAGTCAGAAGACCATTCCGGATGTGTGCAACGGCTAGTATTTGAATCTGAATCTCACGTCTATAAATACGTGAGATCCAACAGCATTCAATACTCTTAGCCACTCTTGACCTACCGAAAGCTCAAACGCATTCATATCAGCGAATAAGCAATCTTTCGAGGCTTTTCTTAAAGCTACTCCGTGTGTCAATCATTTGAACACGAGACTCCAAGCTTCTAGCTTGTGAGTTATTGATCTCATTTGGTGTTCTTTCTCATTCCGAGGAAGAACATAGCAGCTCTTGAGCCAGCCAGCTCCAGAGTTATTACGGGCAGTTTTGCCGCCAGCAAGAGTCAAGTTCTTGGGAGAACTCAACACCCAATCAGTCGGAGGAGGAGGTTGAAGTGACGTGCTCGCACTCCATCCATCTGACGAGAGTTGAAGAAGGACAAGGACCGGGAGCGGTTGATCCAGTGGACTGGTAGACGAGGCATCTACCAGCTGGAAATAGATCGTAGGAAATCTTGTACCGGATTACTCTTTTTAGTGAATTTCCAGTGCTTCGACTGGAGAGTGGACGTAGATCAGTTGATCGAACCACTATAAAATATCCTTGTTATTTACTGCTTTCAGCATTTACTTACTGATTTAAAACCCAGCACCCAAGTGCTGGAGTATAACTGAAACCAGTTTATAACTGTGCAAACTCGACTCTAAAATTTTCTAAGTCCTGAGTCATCAGCTGACCAGCCAGTTGCCAGTCAGTTGAATACTCAGTTGCCAGTTGACTTACCAGCTGACAAGGTCCCAGTCAGCTGTGTAACCAGCAGAGTGCAAGAAACGAACTTACGTATTTTCCGCTGCCAAAGTATACCCTGATATCCGGGACCAACATCCTGCTCCTTGCGAAGTTGGTAGATCTCCCCGACACATTTGTCACCAAACACGTCGAGCTCGCGACGAATGGCGTCGAGCTCCAGTTGGGCCTGCACCCACGATATGTAGGTTTTTAACATGAACCGAATCACCAAAACCAAACTGAACCGGATCGATCTATGGATATTGCCCATAATCAAATAGTCTCAAAACCCTAGCATGCTCCTATGAATTTAATACATAATTGTGGATTGAGAGATTACCGTAAATCCGTAGTGTCTGTACCGATCTTTTGCGTTTGAATTCCAAAATCCAATTCAACCACGCAATCCGAATTTGTCTGCGGAAACAGAAATTAGAACCCTAATTTCAAACAAATTCGAAAACAATAAAGAACAAAGAAAAGAATCTGTTCTCCAGATTAGATCTTCAGATCTGTATCCCACTGCTGATCAAATCTGCTACTGGTGAGGATTCCACAGATTTGTATTCTGAGCAGGACCATAATCGAAATTCTCCTCCCTTCCAGTTGAAATCGGCGCCCACTCTCTCTCTGCCTCTAGGGTTTCACTTATTTGAATGTGTTCAAAAAGGTGGCTAGGGTTTCCAGAGAGAGTAGTCTATTTATAGACCCAGGGTTTTATCCCTGATGTGCTACTGAGCTCAATTCAGCATATTTATTTGGGCCAGACCTGGGACCTAATGCAAATAATAAAGTGGGCCTATAAATTAATTAATTCCCATGTCCACAACCCAGGACACAATTAATTAATTAATATTAATTCTTTTTCACCACAGAATTAATACTGACCTACCCCTTTATTACCACGTTGTGAGAACGGGTTGCATTAATAGAGAATCCCCATATTTAAGGTTACCGGACATTCATTAATTAATCGGAGCCTCTGACAAGCTCTAACTACAATTAATTAATATCTTATTATTCCTGAGTAGTACCACTCAAACCTTATCACTCGTGCCTGAACTTAATCAGCCTGCAGGACTTTGGCACGATGAATGTTATTGAGCTCCTCAGGGAATGTCCCCATCCTATTACTCGGATATGGTTACCTAAGTTCAGTCTCAGGCGGTACTACACGAACTGCTGTTACCTAAGATGCGGATATACGAGCGCGCTGTGTTGGCTCTCCACCATGGCAAGTCAAAGCAACAGTCAACCCGTGCAAACCCCTGAACCTTCGTTAGGGTTTGGACTCAATCAATATAACGAGATCTTTTATTCGCTGATGTCAGACAGATGAATATATCTCACTGCGGTCCATCAATACGCCACCTCTGCGTACCAGCATGTCAAGTAACCAAGACAGACTACTTATTCCGACAATGCCGCAGCCATCCGGACAGACGTATCCTCATACGCTGTCTCGGCTGTGATCATGTTTATGTCTCACTAGGTCAAGTGATCATACTGTCTTCTGCGATCTACAACACGCCGTATGATCGTCCCTATCAGTGAGACAAGAGGACACCATTGTTCATACATGTACGATTGTTAACAGATAGGAGAAATAAACCGTTGTATACACATTGTAATAAATGCTTTCAGTATACAAAACCCATCACGATAAAACTCAGAACAATACAAGAATAAAAGGTAATCTTAAGGATTATACCTGAAGTTGGC
This sequence comes from Plectranthus barbatus, assembly GCA_026898455.1. Taxonomy (NCBI): domain Eukaryota; kingdom Viridiplantae; phylum Streptophyta; class Magnoliopsida; order Lamiales; family Lamiaceae; genus Plectranthus; species Plectranthus barbatus. Next base: position 168,353 of record JAPKLW010001182.1, read on the forward strand.
GAAGCTGATAACGAGTCAGGCGCGCCTGAGCAGTCCCTGCCTGGTCCACGGCCTGAGGATTCAGCAGCAGTTGGCGTGCGCGGACCAAGAAAGAGTCCACCACAGGGTCCGGAGGCGTGGCGACAGGCGCCACGGTCCTTTCAAGGTTCTCCCAATGGGACCCACGCTCCTCAGAGTGGTGGCGCCTGCGGCGGTCGGACCCCTCAGACACCTTGTCCTTCCGTTTCTCCCGCTCCTTGAGCGATCTCCGGACGGGACTCAGGGCGGGAGGACTCAACCAACGCCATGTCCGAAGGTCGAACAGTAGGAGGAGGAAGGACCTGCCCGACCTCGAGCTCCTGGCGCTTCGGAGGGTTTGGAGGTCGACGACGCGCTTCCTTTTCGTCCCTCGCTTTCCTCTTCTCACGAAGGGCAGCAGCGACCCGGTCCGGCGGAACATGAGGGCGGCGGCGAGTCATTTCTGGTGGCAGTTCGTAGAGCACTCTCCTGCCATCAAGGATTGTGGTCGATGTAACGCATTGGCCATTCTGAACGATGTCCCACACCCTATCCCCAACCGTCACGTCGTATGCCCTGTCCACGCGGGCTTGTTGTTCGAGCGAGAGCTCCGTACGAGGATGATCTGCAAAAAGAACAAGGGCAATTAGCGGAGTCAAAAAAGACATCATGAATACGCAGAAGAATCAGCGACCCACGGTTCGGAATCCCTCCGTGCCGAAGGAACTCAGGTTGCCCTTCGTCCAATCGAAGATAGAAGAAACTTGTCCACCATCCAGGCGAGTTCGACTGGGGCTTCTTGATAAGAGTCGACCTTTCCCTAGACTATCGGGTGAAATAATAATAGTGCTTGTCGGTGCATTGGTTGAAACGATACATGTAGTGCCACTCCCGAACCGTAGGAAGCCCCAAACCGAGATCCATCCACATCAGTAGAACCCCGACCAGATGGCACCAGCAGTTCGGGGCGAGCTGGAAGGGAGAAAGATTGTAAGAAGCCAGCACTTCAGAAAAGAACGGGTGCACCGGCAGTCCGACCCCGTTCTCCATCGCGGCGGTGTAAAAAGCCACACAACCAGGGGGCGGGTCGAAACAGCGGTTCACCTCCCTGGGGATGCGATACTGCACATCCTTCATCGGGATACTGTTTGTAAGAGCTATCAGGGACTCCCGGGTAACCGTGGATACCGCACCCAATACCCTGTGGGTACACCAGTCATCTGAGAGAACATAGTCTCCAGCCAGGTCCGGGTCTGCGACCGCCTCTTCCAACTCCACCACTTCGGTAGCCCGACCGGACCCACCAGCCTCGCCACCACCTAATGCCCGATCCACCCCGCGAAATGCCTCATACAACACTCTATTGTCTGCGGAATCCGAATCCGAGCTGGGCATCACGTGGCTCGTACCCGCTCCGCTCCTCTCGAGTCCTCGAAAGAGCAGGCTCCAATCCGGGCCCACAAAATCTCGGGCACTGTAAACCCTCGGCGGCGATGGGGTAAAAGGTGGCGTAGAGGTCACGCCTCCGCCCTCGGAGCCCTCACGGTTTTGGGAATCAGAAGATGAAGAATCCATCGAAAATAATCAAATCCAGAATATAGGCTAACCTAAAAATGAGGAGAAAGAGGGAGATGAGAGCCCCGGTCAGCCCTACTCCCCACCGGAAACCTAAAAGTCTAGGTGAAAGACTCTTGCAAGTGACCAGCACGAAACAAATTAAAAAGCGAGATAAAGCACATTACCTTCAAAGGAAAGGAGGCCCGATCAATAAATCACAGTTGCCACGAACCTTGATCACCAGAAAGCAGAGTGAGGATTCGCCGTAATCGCTTGAAGAAAGAAAATGATTTCGTAGGAAAAAGTGAGAAGCGCGCATCCCAAACAACGGTTATAACCCAAACGCCTCCTCAACTTCTCCAAACCGCCCCCGGTTTCTGCGAAAATTACTCAACTGCCACGGACTTTTGCCGCCTAAATTTCAAACCTACTTAAAGCAGTTCGCTAAAAGCAACTCGCTCAAGGCAGTTCGCATGGTATAAGAAAAACCATCTGCCTTCAGGGCCGTACGTCCAAACACATAAAGACCCCTAAACCATGAGTCTAACTCACCAGGGGCTCACCAGGTGGCCAAAAATTAACCAGGCAGAACCCAAACTGCCTTAAACAAACGCCGCGGATTCAGGCCCGCGGCGACGACACTCGTAGCAGCTTCCCGGGGCTGCACGGGCAAGGACCCCCACAGAGGAATCGGTCATCGGTGCCGAGAGGTGCTCGAAAAGCACCCGAATAAGACCAGACCACCCTTGAGGTAGTCCGAAGGGCTACGACCTGGGAAACATCTCCGTATACCGGACTACTAATTTTTAACTTAACCGGTCACGGCGAACCTGACCAGCTAAGTCAAAGGGGCTATTGTTGGCGGTCCGGGCCGGATCCGACCCGACAGAAGCACCAGGCCGGAGCCTAGCCATAGGCTAGGCACATCGTCAGCCCAGCATGATTAAAAAGCCCAGTTCGAACCGGGACAAATCTAGTAAAGAGCAGTTCGAATAGTGCTAAAAGCAGCTCGATCAGCATCGTAAGTTGTTCGATCAAGTTCGCCGATATCATATATGGTCAAGAAAGGAGCTCGACACAAGACCGTGTGCCTCACTCCCCGACAACTTAACGGCCCAGGGCCAACGGGCAAACCAACGGCTATCATGCGAGAAACTCGGAACCGTCAAACCCCCCCCCCCCCACGATCGGATAACCATCCCGAGATTCACGGGCTCAACTTCGGGCAATTGAGAACGGCGCGAAAACCCTAGAGGAAGGCTACTCCTATAAATAACCTCGCAGGCTACTGGAAAAGGGGAATTGATCATTCGAGTTCTACACACCTGCTACGATTTCGCCGTTTCTTTTGTTTAATAATTCAGCAGATAGTCAATAGATTAGAGGTTGTTGTTTGTTCTTTGTATTCCGTCATTTATAGTATAGTCCGCCTAATCCTTGTATTCTATTCAAATTATTCACGGTTCTCGGGGCTCCTATTCTTCAAATGAATCGAACCTCAACAATTATCAATTAATACAAATCATAATAATTTACTTTTTTCTATAAAGATAGACAATCTTATTTTCAATTTATATATTCTATAATAGTAAATAATTATATCCATTAATTATCATCTAAATATTTTATTTTTTTCAATAACTTATAATTTGATAATTTATATAATTTCAGGTTATAAATAAATTTATTTAATAACATACAAAATTGAATGATGATTACCGGCAAAATTATTGTGAAATTAAAATTCTCAAACATCATAAGATAATAACATTTGATAATATTAATAAATTAAAAAGATAGATTAATATAACATTATTAGATTTATTATTTATATAGATGATTTATACTATGATTTATATACCTTATATATTAATCTTTATATCCGGTGCAAATTAATTATTTTTTATAATTTAAAATAGTGAATTATATATAATATGTACTATAACGATTAATAAGAAACTCACCAATGTAATTATATATATAATATAGAAATTTATGTATAAAATTACAACCATGTTATTATATAATTTTAATTTAAATTAGTAAAAGAACTCAAATGGTTAACTTTTAAATGTCGGTACATACGTTCGATTTTTTCTATTGTATTTAATTTAATATTTTTTATTTTACACTATAATATATAAAATATGAGTATATTAATTTGATTTTTATGTTACTTAAAGTAGTACTCCCTCCGTCCCAGCAGAATAGGCCCTCTTAACAAATCGGGCGTCCCAACTAAATTGGCCCCTTTCAAAAAATGACAACATTTTCACACTCAACAATAAAATATTCATTCCACTAACTCATTCTACGCTCAAACTCTTAATTTCTGTGTCTAAAAGAAAAGGGCCTAATAAACCGGGACGGAGGGAGTATTATTTTATATGTTAAAAAATATAAAACGTGGGAACACCAATTTGATTTTTTTATTGAATTTAAATTATAACTTTTTAATTTATTTTAAAAATATAAGGCGTATGTGGGTACGTCAGGGTGAAAACGTATACCCTTTATCATATATATCAAACACATAACTATTATATATACAATATTTATACTTATATATGACATAGGCTTACTAAAATCAAATGCTTGATATATTTATAATTTATTAACAATATATCAATAAATCTAATAATTTTGTGCAACACACGAGAGAAATACTAGTAATATATGAAAAGAAAATAGTTTTGTAAAAGCTGTTCCCGCCTAAATTTTTTTATCTATTAAATTAGAATAGATCATATATTTTCACTTAAATATTTTCAGCTAAAATTTAGGAACAAATGTTAAATTTTCAGCTTCACGAAAATATTTTCAGCTAAAATTTAAGAACATTTTTTTTTCAATTTTGGTGGAGTAATTCTTATCTTATTGTATAATTTAATAATCTATTTCCTTAAATTTAGCAACAATAAAAAAATTTGCCAAGAACTATAAAAAAATTATCTTAAATAAAAATGCAAGGTGGTGGTGAACGGTTATCACCCATAAATTTTATATTTCACCATTCTATTTTCTTAAAATTTAGTATTAGTAGATAATATAATTATATATTTTTTTTTCAGCTAAAATTTAGGAACATTTTTTTTCAATTTTGGTGGAGTAATCTGTATCTTTTATAATTTTATAATCCAATTTCCTTAAATTTAGCAACAATAAAAAAATTTGCCAAGAATTAAAAAGATTTCTATCTTAAATAAAAAGATTAAGTGCTTTGAATCCTGCTCCAATTCATGATTTATTGGACATTTATACACAACTATTATATATAATCTTAACATTTATATTGTGATATGCATTGTCTTATTGAAATAAAAATTGTTTGACATACTTATATATATTTTTTAAAATACTTAAAATATACTAATTCTGTTAACATTTAATACTTATATATAATCTTAACATTTATATTATGATTATAAAACTAATATACATCTAAATATAAAAATATTCTAATGAAACATTTCAAAATTAACCACTATCATCTATTATAAAAAGAAGTTGAGCCGAATAGACATATATTGACTTACAAAACAGCCCAGAGCCTAAAGATTTATTTTTTGTAATGAATCATATTATCACTTTGGAAATCCACGAACTTATGTTTCAGTTTCACTCTTAAAAATGAAACCCGTTGCATCTACACTGCTTTTTGTATGTTAGTCTCAACAGTCAACACCCTTTAAATGAACAAATGATACTTAAAGTTTAATATCATATTATATTATATTTTCTTACTCAAAATGAATTGCAGATTAAATGTCAACTGCAATCAATGCCCACCACTAGTTATTCTGAAGATAATTATCATTATTATTAGGATTAATTATCAATAATAACGAGCTTTCATAGTTTAAATCAAACTTGTTAACAATCCACTCTTACTACTACTATTATTATTATTATTATTATTATTATTATTATTAAAAGAGAGCCGTTGGCGAGATGACTCATGGTGGCGTCTTTAAGCACGAGAGAAGTAGAACAAGTGCATAAGGAATATTGATAAGTCACGGGCACGCCCTCAAAATAAAATACTACTCCCTCCGTCCCATGTAATTAGTCCCATTTGGTTTTGGCACGATAACCAATGTTAGTGAGTGTAGTGGAATTAATATTTTATTGATGAGTGTAAAAAAGTTTGCCATTTTAGGAAATGGGACAATTAGATGGGACGGACAAAAAAGGCAAATGGGACTAATTTCGTGGGACGGAGGGAGTATTTAATTCGCCGCTAAACTTTACAAAATAAAAAAAAGAATTTTTATTAATTCAGGATTCGAAAGATGATTTGATTATTAATTCAGGACCTAAAAGATTAATTCATAATTCAGGATATGAAAGATCACAAAAAATTTTAATTGAGGACCCAAAAAATCATACAATTTTCAATCCAGGACCTAAATATTGGGTCCTGAATTGAAAATTATTTGATATTTTAGATCCTGGATTGACAAACATCTTCTAGATCCTGAATTAATAATTAAACTATCTTTTGTGTCATGAATCGATAATTGTCCAATAAAAAATTATGTTTACAAAAATAAAATATTAAACAAAAATAGAGGAGGCATACAAATGATATGATTGATGATTTTGATTTTTTGTTTTACAATAATAAAATAAAAACTGGATACGATTCAATGTTAACAAGAATAATATACTCTTTCTGAAATATGTTTAGAGGATTAAGAAATTATTTTCCCGGAACATTAGACTATAATGTTTATTTTATAGTTTATTGGATTAAATAATAAATTGTCTTTAATGTGAGATTTAGAGCACTCTTCCCATTTAACACAAGACTATCCCTTTTAATTAAGAAGCAAAGCTTAGAATAATAAATTTAGTGTGATTAAACTTAAATATACTAGTATTGCACCCACGCGATGCGTGGGAATTGTATTTTATTATAATCAACTTATTAGTATTTTATTTTTAGATTATTTAATCAGTTATAATTATATAATAAATGTGTTAAATAATAAATTAGTGTAAGTTGGCATGATACATTAAATACTTTATTATATACAACACTGAGAATATATGATACATTAAAATTATCATGGTTAGGTTTGGTAAAGTTGGGCTTTGACTCGGTAAGTTCGAGCTTATAGTAATTTGGATAAGTCTAAATTTGACTTATTACTTATAATAGGTTTTTTTAACCTAAATCCAACTTTTTTTAGTTAATATTTTTAGGCTTAAGTCTTACATTTTTAGTTGAGTAAGCCTGATTCTTAGTACATATAAAATCTAGTTATGTCTAATTTATATTTATAATATATATTTAATTTTTTAAATTTATGAATATATTATACAATGTTAATGACAAATACATATAATGATTTATGTTTTTTATTTTATAACAAATAATTTATTCAATAAATTTTTTATTTATATATTATAAATAAAATATTTAATCTCAAGTGATAAATATATTTAAAAAATTATATAATATTTTAATATTTAAATATGACAATATGTTAGATTTTATAGGCCTATTTTGAAGCTTGAGTCTGGATCTACTGAATTAAATAAGTTTTTAAATAGTTCAAGTCTTGTCTATTTACAAAATACGTGCGGCCTGACCTCACATGTGGTAGGCTATGTCGAAGGTCCTTGTCAGGTAGCTGGTCTATTCCCACCCCTATTTCCAAATATCTTGATTTCTCTTTAATCGTAAATCACGTAGCAGTATATGATTGACCTTGAGCAAAGACAAATTTCTTCAACAAATGCTCATATGTGATTAAGATTGTGTTTGAATTTTGTTAATATTCATAGCATATGAAACAATAAAGGGACCCTGAAGTTAATAAGATATATATAAAGATGTAATCTAGTATTAAAATTAAAGTTTGTGTTAAATATGAATAAAATATACACCTTGAATAGATAGCATCAACGGTTGAGATCAAAATCATTAATGATTAAAAAGTATATTGAATCACTAAAATCACAATTTAAAAGTTTATGAAAATTCAAATTAAATCTCCGGATTAATGTGCTTAAACGGAATCGAAGCTTCAATTTTAATTGAGTTTCGATTGAACTTATCATTTCTTATATTTTTTTATGAATCATTTAATTTTTAAAACATATTATTTAATATTTCTGAAACATTAAACATAATTCATGATTAAAAGTTTCCAATTTAATACATAAACCTAATTTGAATTAAATACATTACATAACTTATAATTAACCTAGTTTAATAATATAAAAACTAAATCTATTAATGAAGAACTCATTCAATTTACATCCAAAAAAACTCAAAATCCTTAAATCCCAACCGAATGAAATTATAATTTGATTGTTTAAAATTGCTACCTAAGAAATCGAAATCATATTTTACTAAATCAAAATTGTTCAAAATCATTAACTCAATTCTATTTATAATTTATGATACAATTTTAATGGTGTTATCTTTTGCTACATCTAAGTCTTCTATAACTTAATTTTCATTTAATTTAATACTCGTATCACTTGTGCACCCACACAATGAATTATTTGTTTCCTTTCTTCTCACCCATATTTTAAATCATCTAATTTGAGTTTAACTTTATGAACTCGAGTTAGCTTCTGTAATTTGTTTATTTAACATGGCTCTTATATATATAATTACATAGATAAATAATAATAAATAAAATAATTCACAAATTATAATTCCTGCACTTTGGGTAAGTGCTAAGTAGCAAGTATTAAAATCATTTAGTTGTAAATTAGAGAAAAATAATTTACCAAGTAATTAATATAAATCTAACATGATAGTGTGTAATAATTATTTATTGTTTTATTATCATCATCATATTTTTGCATTGTGTTGATCGAAAAAAGTAAGCAAAAATAGTGAAATGAAGATAAATTAAGATTCATATCCAATTTGTGTGAACAATTTACTTCCGGAATATAGCTTCGTTCGTATTTTTGTCTCATAAGATATTATAAGATTGCAAAGTAAAATATATACTTAATATGTAATTAGATATAAATTTATCAATAAAGAAATAAAATGATACATATATATTTATTCAAATTTCAATAACAAATGAGATTCTAATAACAATATAACTCTTTTGTAATTTGTGCTTACATCTTTCTAAAATAAAATTCTACGTGCAAATAATAAACAAATATCACATAATCCACAACTACAAATGTAATGATAAATTGCAAAGTCTTTGAAGCTAAAAACTATTATCAAGATTGAAAATATTTCAAGATTATATAGCTAAACAAAAATAAAATGGGTAAGCTGCTAAACTACAATCATTATCAAGATGTTATTCGAGAAACAAAATAAAGAGAAATTACTATTTCTTGGAATTCTTCAAAACTTCATCTATGATACTCTCTCCGTCTATAATACAACGCTGTAATGTTTCGATATTTTTTAAGGTTTGATAAAACCTTGAGATACTGTAAGAGTAATTTTTTTGTGATCCTCAAGTAAGTGGTTTTAATATTTATACTTGTGATTTTCTTCAAAACATGCTCAAAATTTCCTTAATTACCATAATGTTAATTGTCATAATTTACGGTGGTGATTTAAATTATATTGCCTTAATTTACGGTAAAGATATTTATACATCCGATTTATTAACCGAATATATTATTATTTTGTAATATCCCTAATTTTAAATTAAGTTAATTATAGCTTAATTATGAATTAATTAGAAATTATAAATGAGATCTATTGTGCAATTAAATAAATTGCTCGATACTTCGGTTTGACCTACGCCATTGCATGCATTTTCATTTTATATACAATTACGCCTAAGTGTATTATTTTGAAAATCCTAGATGGACATGCACACGAGTTTTACATTAGAAACCGGGCATGATAAATTAAGGTTTCTAGTATTTATTTGAGCCATTTTAATTCCAACTTGCACTCAAATGCTTCGTTTCTTAAACCAAGCTAGAGATTGCTAGATATTAATTTATGGAATTATTAGAAATGATCGGATTGAGAATCCGAGGTCCGTAGAATTTTTGGTCACAATTTGAGTGACGTTGCTTGGGGCGAAAATCCCTATTTAAGAAAATTATGAAACTGTACCGTTGTGTAGAGATTATTATCTAGAGAATATTTACGTATTTCCATATTTTAATTTGGACAATGTATGTCGATTTATAAATTCGTGAAGGTTAAATATTTGTATTTATTACTTAAACGAGCAACTGTGGAACCATGAAAAATCGACCATCAATATCGCGCCATGTGTCACCACATATTGATGCCACTTGTCACCACATGATTGGGCCAACAAACCTACCTATATCCTAGACTATTAATGTGATTATATATGATATGGGATAGATTCATTGTATCTATTTCTTCCACTTTTCTTTCTCAATTCCCGCCACCCTTCAGCGCCGCCTCTGTCTTTGCCATTTTCCGGCCGGTGCAGTCAGAATCAGGCGACGGTTTTAAAAGACCGAAGAAAGTACTCGTCAAGAGCTTTCCAAGGAGTACTTACACGCTCAAATCCGTTGAGAAACGAGAGAGTTATCGCCTCCAGAATTTTCCTGCGCAGGTTGGTGCGATTTTGCGATTTTTGGTTCCAAATCATGTTAGATCTTGAAACAAACTTGATATTCATGTTCCTTGTGACTCTAGGATAAATTTAGTGCCTTTGGATCATCCACCCATCATCGTTTCGTCGGATTTCCGCCGGAAAAGCTTCCATTTTCAATCTCCCCGTCGCACAGCCCCTGTCCAGCTGCTTGCTGCTGTTTTGCCTTTTTCCAGCCAACTGAGCGAGATTCAGGTGATGCTCATAAAATATCAATTAAAGTACGAACTGAGGGCTTTCAAACGCAACCAAGATCACCTAATTCCGTTGAGAAACGATCGATCTATCGCTGTCCAAAGTCAGGCTGCCGGTAAGGTGACGAATTAAATATTTCATCTCCGAATCATGATTAAACCTTAATGTATCTATGATCTACTTATATATTCGTATTCCTTATTACTTAGGGAACATTTTAGTACTGGTTCATTGTCACCCCTGCCGCTAGATCGCCGGAGTTGGCCGGAAACTCCATTTGTGAGGTGAGGTTTTCCAACGTTTCTTCATGAGCAAGAATGCATGTTTTAATCCGATAAATCCATATTTCTAGCTGTGTAGGATGTTTATAAACATGAATATATGTTGAATTTGAGTTGTGGGGGTGTATAATGGCCGGAGGTAGCCAGAAAAGCTTTCATTTCTTTATCTATTCTTGTACCCGCCACCACCAGCAGCTACTTGCTGATTTCGCTTTTTCCGCCTGGTACAGTGAGAATCTGGTAACGAGCATAAAAGACCGATTAAATTACTTAGAAAGAGCTTTCCAAAGAGTACTTATACTCCTAAAACCGATGAGGATCGCAAGATCTACAGTGCCACGAACAGGCTACGTTGGTAAGTGAGCGTTTTAGGTTTTTGCCTCCAAATCACGATCAAACGTTAACGGATCGATGAACTAATTTGATATTTGTGTTCCTTGCATTAGTTGGTTCTTCCAGTACATTTAGTTTGGACCTAACGTTGTCCAGTTGCCGAAAACCACCGCGAGTAGCCATTAACGGAGGTAGAATTTCTACTTTGCTTCACCACCATGTTCTTGAATTTTGATCCATTTAAATCATGATTTCAGCATCCGATATTGTCCCTAGACATGTTTAGAGGTTGAGTACAAGATTAATTATTTTTCAAGTTAGTGGGTCCCGAACTTAATTATCTGTTAACCACGGATTGGTTAACTTAAATGAGAATGATTAGTGGAGTTGCATGAACTCTTCAACTTAAGAATAATGCATGTTAAGATGAGTTTCGAGTTTAGTTAGCAGATTAGTTGTTGAACCTAGATTTCATTTGTAGCACCAACTGAGATGAAAATTGTTAATCATTAGATATTCGCCTAACTTATTATACGTACTTATGTAGCTGATTGAAGGGAATAAAGGGTAGCTGATCTGGCTTTCAAATACTTGATTACTCGTTTATTCACCCGTGATATCTGTAAGATCACCAGGTGGGCTTTCCTATTAAACTAAAATGTGATTTCGGACCAAGAGTCCTATTTGCGAAAATTATGTGAACATGTTTGTTTTAAGTTGAATTGTCATATCTGTGTACCTTTTTGTTTTGCATTACCTATCTGTCCTCTAAGCTGGGAAGACAGCTAGAGAGTATATGTGAAATCTGAGCCGGGGAATACGACCAGAGCCTTGGGCATTTTAAATGTCAAGGTAATTATAAACGATCGGATCTCGTGTCTCATTGAGCCGAGATTAGTGCACTCTGGTGTCAGACCTGGTGGAAGAAAGGTTCCACCAAATAGGCTGGTCACCGTGACTATGGAAGTAGGCCTGCTTCCTAGTCACACCCATTAAAACAGATAGTGTATGTGGAAATAAAACCAAGCTTGGTATTGTGAAATAAAATGATTTTGATAAACATGGAGATATTTCTTAATAGCAAAACCCATGTGTTATCGTTGGATTAAGATATGACAATTTTAAATGTATACATGTATTTGGCAATGTGTCCACTGGGTACGTAGTACTCAGCCCGTACATTATTTCTAAAATGTGCAGGTTGAGCCAGGAGGAGGAACGTGGAGGTGTGTGAGCAAGTGAAATTAGTGGTGACCGTTAGGTCCCACTAACGAATGAAAGAGATCTGGTGTAATTTATCCTGAGATATGCATCTTCATATGCATATCTCC
>JAPKLW010001182.1:185634-247020 GCA_026898455.1 Plectranthus barbatus
CCTACCGTCATGTCCCTAAATTCGGGAAAGTAAATGGGGGCGTTACATATTTAGAGTAGACAATATTGGCATGTTGAACTTTAAGGGAAATGATAATTAATGAATAGTTGATTATGATCCTCTTCAATATTATACGGAAATAATAAACAGGAAAAAAATCTAATTGATTTTTGCATATTACCAAATATATTTGTATCTTAAAGATTTTCAATAAAATCATGTAAAATTTCTAAATTTTACTTGATACATCTTTCCATTTTCTTGAAATAATTCTCACACATATTACAATGAACTAAAAATTTAAGGTCAATTAACCTAATTGATTTATATACATATCCATAATATATGTATCTTAAAGATTTTAAAGTATAACTAAAAATATTCTCTAAAATCAATTTTGATACATGTTGAGGTTCGATTTCACGAGAAAATGGAGCCCTTAGAACTTTGTTAGAAAATCGCAAATAATAACGATAAGCAAGAAAAATAACGACAAATAAATGGCAAGAATGGACGACGATGAGCGAAATAAATTTAGTTTATTGGCGTGTAAATGAGACGAGAATTTGACAGCGTTACAGCTTGATTTTGCTATGAGAGAATGAATATAAAAAATGAGCCCCCTACCCCTATTTATAGACAGGATAGGGGCAGGCATGTAGTAGCTAATCCTCAGCGTCGAGCCGCAACGGCTCGCCGCGAATATCGGGGCGGTTGTAGTTTTTTCGGGGGAGGTTAGGGCTCCAACGTTCGGGCGCCGCCAGCAAGCTAGGGTTCCTCTTCCTGGACCGTCTCTATATCAACCCTCGGCTCCTCGATGGCGAGGCGCTTCGGTCCTCAATGGCGAGGCATTGACTTAGGCATATTTCAGTATCTCATTGGTTTTGGTGAGCCAGTCTTCTGGGCTGGACTTGTCTGCATCATCGCCACCGACCTTTCATTGTGCTTGATATCGAGGAGCTCGGAGGGTCGGTTCTGACCACTGGACTTAGATGATTCGGGACTCTTGAAATAATGCTCTGGTCATTGGGGAGCACGTGGTACCCGAAAATCCCGCAGGGGTTGCTTCCTCTCCACGGTGGTGAGCTTGTCTCCTCGGTTGTGAGCTTGTCTCCTCGGTGCTGAGCTTGTCTCCTCGGTGATGAGCTCGTCTCCTCGGTGGTGAGCTCGTCATGGTCGATATAGAGGACAAGTTGGGGTCGACGTTGACCCCATGTCTTAGGCGCTTTTGTGTACTTCCTTCACTTCAGGTGGGCCTGTAACTTTGGGCTGACGATTAACTGGGTCGTTGAGCTTAGTGGGCTTGGGCCTCGGGGGCCCAGCCTCAACAATAGCCCCTTTTGATTGCAGGGTCTGTTCGGGACAGGCCGTGGAATCAAAACTTCGAGATAGGACTCGATACAGAGTGCGGAAATTCGAGGTGTTCATGAGACTACCCTCGGGCCCGGGAGGTACTTCCTGAGAGAGTAACTCCGCCAGGGAGTAGCCGGGATACTACTCATGGTCAATACGAAGGTTCCGGGGAAGCGCAAGCGTATGACCGTGCGGGGAATACCGGGGTATTGCCCCGCGGGCTAAAGCGTGAGTCCGGGGGTCACGAGGCTTAGAATCATTCCGGAGAACGTTCTCTTGCACGGAGCGGTGCTCCCATGTGTGCACTCTGTTTGGGCTCCGTAGAGCGCTAGCGGGGTGAGTTATAGCGGATCGTGAGACACCTGGTGAGTTCCCGTGAGGAGGTCTCACGTTCCCGTAGAGGGTGTCGATCGCGTTATAGTTCTCCCTGCTGTGGGGTGTTGCTGCTAGAAGTTTTCTCAGGCGGGTCGCGCCTGAGGCTCTTAAGGGGTCTATAGCGACCCGCTGAGCATCTCGATGTCGAGGCGCTCTCTCTGGGACTTTAAATTTTGCCGCCCCTGGAGTGGCAGATCGTAAACCCGCACGACTTCATACTTAGTTATTGTTCCTAATGCACTTTGGATTTTGGTTGTATGATATCCACTTAGCATATTTTCCACATTTCACTGTTTGTATGTTGGAATTCGTTGTACGCTTGTTTCTTGCCTTGGCTTTTATTCGTCAACTTGGACCTCCTCTGTCGGGTGAGCGGGTCAATATAGAGGAGCATAGGGGGTCGGTGTAGAGCAGTTGAGCACGTCGATGTCGACCCTCTGACTTAGCTGTGAAACAAGCGATGAGAGGTCAAGTTGGGCGATGCCTTCCGACGCTCAAGTCAGTAAAGGTGTTATGAATAAATAATGATAAAATAATATGTAAAGACAAAATATAAATGTGCGTATCTGTATACTAATTGATAGTATTTCTTCAAGTGTTTGATATTCCAACTGTTCTTCACCCTTCTCCCTTCCAATGATTCAAGCTGGTAAGCCCCGTGCCCTATTACCCTAGACACCTTGTATGGGCCTTCCCAGTTAGGGGCTAGCTTTCCTGCTCCAGACTCTTTCGTGTTTTGGAACACCCTTCTTAGGACTGGGTCTCCTTCTTGGAAGCTTCTGAGCTTTAACTTCTTATTATAGAACCTTTCTACTTGAAGTCGTTGCCGGGAGGCTTTGACTGTAGCGTCCTCTCGCACCTCGAGCTAGAGGAGCTTCCTCTAGGTAGACCCTCTCGCACCTCGAGCTAGAGGAGCTTCCTCTAAGTAGACCCTCTCGGACCTCGAGCTAGAGGAGCTTCCTCTAGGTAGACCCTCTCGGTGCTGACTGGCAAGCTCATAAGCCTTTTGCTTGTTCAGACGCGCGATGCGGCTCGGCTCATCCTCTTCCCAATTAATCTCAGCCCAAGCCTGCGAGAGGACCGAGTCCATGTCGTAGCAGGGGTGACTAGTCAAGTCACGATAGAGCTTCGAGGACACGTCTAGGCCGTTCTTAAAAGTGAAGACCGCAGTGAGAGGAGGGCAGTTCGGTATAGAGGCGAGCTCCTGGTTGAAGCGCCCCACGTAGGACCTTAGAGACTCTCCCTTTTTAATGCGTATGTTGTTGAGCACATCGGGGTGCTTGGCCACGCGTCGGCAGTTAGAGTACTGCTTCCTAAAAGCCATGTGGAGTTCCGAGAATGTCGAGAAGGAGCTCCTCGGTAGGTTGACGAACCACTGGAGGGCTGGTCCAGTCAAACTCGCTCCGAAGCTCTTGCACATGCACGCCTCGCGGAGATTGCCTGGGATTGAGGTGGTCATCATCTTCTGCTTATAGAGGGCTATGTGGTCCTCCGGATCAGTCGTCCCGTCATACAGCTAGAACGAAGGTGGCTCAAACCCCACCGGGACATCCGTGTTGGTGATGTCAGGTGTGAAGGGCGAGTCAGCATAACTGTCACGTGGTATCAGCGTCTCTGGAGGGATGATCCCCGGGATGCGGCAAATGAGCTTCTCTAGTCGAGCCATTCGTGCTTCCAGACGCTTCTCGTACTCGCCCCATACCTGCTCGGTAACGAGGCGCTCAGTAGGTCGATAGGCCGTCGCTCCTAAGGGTCCGCGCCCGAGATCGAACGTAGCAGGCGTGTCCAGGTCGATCGCCTCCTCTAAATCATGGGCCAAGTTCTCGCGGGGATCCAGTGGCTTCTCGCTAGTCAGGGGCTCCTCGACGAAGGGCTGCCTTTTGTGCGCACTCTCCTTGCGGAGCTGCTCATTCTCCTTGCGGAGGGTGTGATTAGTAGCGTGCAGCTCCATGATTCTGGTGTCCATCTCCTTTGCACGGCGCCGGTTCTCTTCGGCATCCTCGGCCAATCGTGCTAGGACGGTGTTCAGCATCTCCGGAGGTACGGCTTGGGCACCGCCGGTTTGCAGGGTTCGTCGCACTAGTTCGTCGACAGGGACGAGCTCCCGAGAACCGGTCGGCTTTGGGGGGGAGCCCCAGTCGTCCTCTTTGATTGATTTCCCGCTTTCTCGTTAGTACCTGCCATTGAAATAACGAAAAAGATAGTCCCAAGGGCCCCACGGTGGGCGCCAAAATGTTGAGGTTCGATTTCACGAGAAAATGGAGCCCTTAGAACTTTACGAAAACGTTGCTAATAATAACAAGAAATAAAGGAAATAAACGAGAATTAGGTACGGAAAAATAAATAAATGAAGAGCGAAACAAAGTAGATATGCTTGTCGTGAATGAGAGACAGAATCTGTAGAAGATTTGACAGAGTTTCGGCTAGAATTTTCCTAGGGAGAGAACGGCCTCAAAAAATGAGCCTCCTGCCCCTATTTATAGACAGGATAGGGGTAGGTAGGCGGCAGCTAACCCTACGCGTCGAGCTGCAACGGCTCGCCGCGAATATCAGACCGGTCGCGGGTTTTTCAGGGGAGGTTAGGGCTCTAACGATCGGGCGCCGCCAATGAGCTAGGGCTTCACTTTCTGGACCGTCTCGACATCGATCCGCTCGGATCCTCGGTGGCGAGGAGCTTTAGTCCTCGGTGGCGAGGCCTTGACTTAGGCGGCTTCAGCATCTCGTTGGCTTTGGTGAGCCAGTCTTCTGGGCTGGACTTGTTTACTTGGGTTAGCCTGTCAATTGGGCCTGGGCCCGTGGGCCTGACCCTAACAATACATATTTTCCTTTCGTAAAAATAAATGATAATTAATTTCTTATAAGATTAATATTATAAAATGCGTTCCATATTTCCCTTTCTTGAAAATTGATTCGAATTCCTACACATATTATTGGAAACCAAAAATTAAGTAAAAATCAATCTAGTTGATTTATCCCTTTTTTGTAAACTATATAGATTAATTATCTATATATATATTAAAACAATACCGGAGATAATATATGGAAATATTTAGTTGCATTAATCATTGATTAATTGAACTCTTACTTCATTAATTATGTTTGAAAACATTCTATTATTATATATAGGAAAACATTTTTTCTATTTCATAATATCCAATTAAATTTGTATCAAATGAAAGTAAAAATTAATTAGAAGGTTATTTATTATTTAAAGAAATGATATTTTTGTACAAATAATTTCCTGCATCAATCTTTGGATTTTTTAATTAAATAAATCCTTTTATTATTTTAAAGTAAATTATATTCTAATACATCTTTATAATTATATTTGCCAATAACTTTTAATTATTTCTTATTATAAGTGCGTGTTTATACTATCCCTAAAACTAAGAGCATTTTTTCGCCTAAAAAGATCTAAAACTAATATGAAAGAAATATAAAAAGTATAGTATGGTAACAAATGATATAATGGAATAAAATTGACAAGAAATCCATAAGAATTAATCATGATATTTTTAAACATATTAAAAATCATGTATAATAAATTATATTATGGAAATTACCGAATGAATATGGCAAACAATCAGAACAAATTTAATTATGATGTATTCTTTCTTTTGAAATACAAGAAAATAAAAATTGATTTGCTAATATTCCATAACAATTGGTATTTAAATCAAACACCATCCTTAAATCATGGCATAATATAATCAAATTTTGGACCTTCTACTATTATATTTGCACTATAAATATGAGTCTTTTATTAACAATTTCATTAGTTCTCTATTTCATATTAAATTATTTTCTTTGCTTTGTTTTGTTTAGTCATCTTTTCTTTTGTAATTATTGTAGCTCATATTATTTAGCTTCAAAGTGAGATTCAAGTAAAGAATCAAGTACTATGCACGGAGGAAGACATAAACAAAGGAGTGCATATTTTCATCTTATTGTAGATCAACACACCAATTGTAAATTGTATTGCATGTTTCATCTTATTTCATTTCCTTTTTATTATGAAGCATAACTTTTGTTATGTATAATATCTTTTCTTCAGTCGTTTTCTTTCGTTTTTAAAGTTTTTATGTAACTTTTTTATCCATAAGACATAATTAAACAATGGGAAGGTCTTGGGTTAGGCAGGCCTAAACGATTTAGGCGGGTTTTATCCATTAACCCAAACTCAAACCCATATAATATACCCTATTTGGGATGGGTGAACCCATTTGGATAGGATAAAACCCGCCTAAACCGTTTAGGCCTGCCTAACGCAAGTTTTTGCCTTAAACAAATTGAATGAGTCTCCTAAAGAAAATAAAAAAATGTCAAATGTAGTCATTAAAATATTAATTCGCATAAGAATCTATTTATTAAATTATAATGCAATTCATCAAGGTTGAATATATTAGTGCGCTGGAAATATTAGAAATGAATAAAAATCATAAATAGCTTAATATTGCTTTTCTAATCACATCATTTCAATTGCTACATAGTAAGAATGTAAATATACTTTGATTGAAATCAATTTAAATAAAATATCTAAATAAATTAAAAAAATGAACTAAAATAATTTATTAAAATGTATTAAATTAAAATGCAATGTGGCAGCTTATGAATTGAAGAGAAATAGCAATCTTATTTTGTGATTTTATTATTTTAAATGTTGATTTTATTAAAAATTAAGAAACTACATTATAAATATTATCAAATGAAATAATTAATAAAATAGATTAAATGAAAATGCAAAAACGTGCTAACATAATAGCAACAACCAATATTCATAATTTTTTTATTTAAATATTGGATTTGATTAATTATTTGAAATGCAATAAATATGAAAATTACGCTCTAAACTTGATTGATATTTTTAGAGTTGATAATTAAATATTATTTATAATTTATAAAATTATTTATTCCTCTAATTGATATGTCGAAATTATTTATAATTATTTCAACACATTTAATTGCTATTATGTTATGAATATTAATTTAAGGAATCAATAATATAATTTATAAATTAATGAGAAATAACAACCGATCAAATATAATTGCAATTGACTTTTTTTATTTTATTTATTCAAATATTGATTTTCTATTTAATGAGAAAATAATATTGAAAGAATACTAAGAAAAATAATAATTTATTGCGTATAAGAATTGAAAAGTTTGGACATCATCTAGATTTATTTACATTTAATTTAATATTTAATAAATAAATTTGAAAGCGTAAAATTAATGGAGACAAATTGAAAAAAAAAATTATATATGAATGACCATAAAAAACTAAGTGAAAAGGATAACGAAAAGGATGAAACGAAGGCATGAAAATTGAAACTTAAGTGTTGATACGGTAACCAACGAAAAAATATGAGTTTGTTTAATAAAGAATCCAAATAGTGAAGTTATGGACTCACAATATTGTTTGGAACGAGTTGTTATGAGGTACACGAGCTATTGGTTATCAAACAATATAATATGAACGCCGACATAATTGAGGGTATTACGTAAACCTCATAAAGCAATCAATAAAGTGCAACAACAGTCACCATATTAGATATAATGATTCAATATATTAAAGAGTTGATGAAAAAGTGATATTGACATATAAATCTCCTGAATATTCAAGAGTAGCAAATCAAATTGCATGTCAAGGAGCTTGATATCCAAATATTATATGTATAATGGTTAAATATTTATCCATTTATATGAAAAATAAATTTTATGATTACATAAGTTATAGAAGTTTGTTTTGGTACTAAAAATTAAAGAAAGAGAAAAAAGAAAATGGTGATAGTTCAAGATTTTTAGCAATAAATAGAAAGATTTCACACAATAATAAATAAGAAATTTATATGAGGTTTATAAAATAAGATTTAGCAAATTAATCAAAGTAAATAAAATGTATGTCTATAATATCATATGCATATACAATATAAAAAATATATCAATTTATGCATAGAGTAATATATAAGATTTGCTTATAAATAAAATATAGAAGTAATATTATATCAATACAAATATTTAAAACTCTCACGTATGGGTACAAATATTTAAAATTCCCACGCATCGCGTGGGGAGCAATACTAGTAAGATTTAATTTATGTACCATACTTTCCTTATAATTAGCTCCCATAGTATAATTTGATGTTTTAAAATAATGAGAAAAAACATTTATCATGGAAAATAATAATTCTTTAGCTTATTAGCTATATGAAAACAATTAAGTTAATAATATATTATTAAGTTTTCCCATTATAGGGAAAAATTAATAATCAAGAAAAACAATTTGATTGATTTATGCATATTTTTCTCTCTATATATATATATATATATTCTAAGATTGTATTGTGTATCTCTCATTTTTTTAAAAAAAATTTGCTCGTGTATTATGGAGTAATTTATAACTACTATTTTTATTAAAATAAAGAGCAAACATTTATCCATGTAAAATACTAATTCCTATCTTTCTTTATAATTATATGAAAATAATAATTAAGGAAAACTAACTTATTGATTATAATTTCAATGCATAATTATAGGGAAATAATTGTAGTATTGCATTAATGACCATTGAAATTAATATATATATATATATATATATATATATATATATATATAGAATTATTAACTCAATAATTAATAAACAAAATAGTTCATTAATGACCATTAAATGCAACTAAATGTTACCATATTGGGTATCCGGTATTGTTTTAATATATATATATAGAATAGATATAGATGTTAGCAAGTCACAATTAATAAATTTTAATATCTATATCTATATATATATTAAAACAATACCGGATGATAAATATAGAAATATATAGTTGCATTAATAGATCATTAATTTAAGTACTTAGTTCATTAATTAGTTTACTTAATATTTTTACTAAATCATTTATTCAATTTACAAATATCAATTAAGAAATAAATAGGAAACAATTATTTCCATTTAGTAGTCATTTTTGGTGGAATTGAATTTGAAATATTTGAATTTCATATTATATGATTTTTGATTAACCGTTTTAAAATATTTGAATTATATAATTTAATTTAGTTTAATAAATTTATTAAATATATAAATCTTGCAAATATATAATGAAGTAGCGCAAGTTAGGATATTATTATCCACAAAATAGAATATAAAATAGAACCAAAAATAATATCACCCAAATTGCATAGATTCAGATTTTATTTTTCATAATTTGTATATAATATTTATAAAAATAGTTATAATAGAGTTGTCATTAGATTTCAATCATGTACTTCAGACATATTTTACATTTAAATATATTCAATTATTAATGGAAAATAAAATAATTAAAGATGTTGTATTTAAATGGTTTATGATTAGATTTATAACAAATATAATATTTTTCTTATCTCATTTTAAATAAACTATTATTTATTAAGTTATCAATTATAGTAAAAATCAATTAGGGGATTGCTTTATTAAATAAGGAATAAATCTACACTACACCAAAATATTTTTCCCAAATTATTATTTATTGAATTATCAATTATAGTAAAAATCAATCAGGGATTGCTTTATTAAATAAGGAATAAATCTACACAACACCAAAGTATTTTTTCCCTAACTAAACTTTTCGAAAATAATATATATATATATATATATATATATATCAATTATTGTAAAAATCAATTACGAGATTGCTTTATTAAATAAGGAGTAAATCTACACTGCACCAAAGTAACTTTCCCCTAACTAAACTTTTCGAAAAGAATAAAAAAATATATAGAAAGTAAATAATTAAATTATCTTATATGAGAATAAATGTTATTATGGATATGATCTAATAAACATGACAAGAAATCCGCACACATCTAATTGTGATACTTTTTTATATTTAGAAACCCATAAAAATTCAAAATTGATTAGCTGATATTATGGTAATGATTGATAATCAAATTAAATACAATCCTCAAATTATGGCTGAAAATAATCAAAACTTTGGACCCTTAATTTTTTTTGCACTATAAATATGAGTCATGCATTTACAATTTCATTAGCCCTTGCATCTCCTCTCAAATCAAAAATCAAATTTCGCTCATGATTTGTTTAGTTTAATTTTCTTTTTATTTCTTTTTTTTTTGTTATTATTGTAGATTATATAAGAATCGAGTACTTTTTATGGAGGAAGAAAAAAATAAAAAGAATGTATATTGCTTGATGTATTTACATTTAAATGTTTGATCAACACCAATTGTAATTTGCATTTTATGATTATCATATCTCCATTTTTTTCTTATTACTATAAAGAAACACTTTTGTCATTTAATTCTTGACCGTTAAGTTATTCTCTTTTGCTTTTTGAGTGTTTGTACAATTTTCTTATATGTATTACAATCAAATTAATTTCGCGATTCTTTTGCAAAAAACGAAATTAGATATAGATATTGAACTTTTGTTAGTAAAAGATAATTTTCAATAGAAATTATTCTTCAAGAAAATTGAAGAACAAAATTAAAGGAGATTGTAAAATGTTTATTTTTGTTGAATTATAATATAATTCATCAGTTTGAAATAATTAGCAAGGAAGTGTGGAATGAATAAAATTGGTGAGTGCTTAATATCACTTTTCAAATCCCATAATTTCAAATGACTAGATAATGTTAAGTATTTTTTAGGGTTATATCATGTTTTATAATAAGTTTATAAGAATTATTACATAATCATCAACATATAGGAATGAATTTGTTAATGTGTTACATCTTTGAAATTAATCTTCAAGAAAACTGAAGAACAAAATTAAAGGAGATTGTAAAATGTTTATTTTTGTTGAATTATAATATAATTCATCAGTTTGAAATAATTAGTAAAGAAGTGTGGAATGAATAAAAATGGTGAGTGTTTAATATCACTTTTCAAATCCCATAATTTCAAATGACTAAATAATGTTAAGTATTTTTGTGGCGCCCCGATTTTCCTTTCTGATTTGTTAGGGAACGCTACAGTGGCGTTGGTCAATTTAACAATAAAACTTCAATTGGTTATATGAATTAAACAAAATGAACGGAAATAGTTGCGATCCAACGCATTCATGAAATATTAAAAAGATAATAGAAAGAAATAATCTCCAACAAGTTATTACATGATTAAGGTAAATTCTCAATTTATCAAGAGGAAATGAAATATAGTTTCAGAGGTTCACTGCAGCAGAAAGTTACGTAGAGGAGACATGCATATGAAGATGCATATCTCAGGATCTTGCTCTTATTTGTATTAGATAATCACTGCTTCAGCGCCTGCACACCTCCTCTTCCTCGCTCTGGCCTTTTAACCTACACATTTTAGAAATAATGCGAGGGGCTGAGTACTAATGTACCCTGTGGAAACATGCCCGAAAACGTACATTTATAAATATGAAAGTTATGCCACACACACAGGAAATTCACGGGTTTTGTTGAAAATGACGTGAATTCCTAAAATATTTATATTTCCCTGCATGCAGAATTTAGAGTATGAAATCATATCTGTTATATCGTTTTGTAACTGGAAGTTGGCCTACTTCCGAATTACGATGAACAGCTGGGAATGGCGTAACCCACTCGAACCACTGATCTCAGGGCGTACCTGTGAGACCCGATCGATTTTATAGGTACCTCGTACCTCTCCTTATCACACCTTGAGGTGTCAGCACTCCAGCTGAGGGACCTGAGAATTACGGAGCTAATGGCTCGACGTTCATAGGATAACAATCCTCTTCAATATTAATAAGGTTTAGCGCGAGCCTTGGTGCCCGGTTCAGACCTCATTAATTATCTCCCCGGAAATTTTAGTCAACCGGAGGTACAGATATGACATCACAAAACATTTTTTGGCATAGACAGTCAGTTTAAAAATAAAAACATTTTATTTCACACTTTTGAGAATGAGCTCACAGCTCGAAAAGGAATTTTTAGATTTTTACCGAAATAGTCCCCACCTTTTCAAGAGCGTATGAATTTGAGATGAGTTTATAGAGTTGATGAGCGTTGATGATTCCTTGTGATTCCTTCAAACATCAATACGGCATAGAAATATATTAGAATTTATATTCTAAATAATTAGCTTTTAGTTATTGTGTTAGGATTTCAGGTTTTTGGTTCTACTGACTGGACTTGACTGACAACAGACGATTCAACACGCATTCCTCGTATATCAAGGCATGCATGGAACTCGATACCCTTTCTAAACAATTTATCCCCTTAAACATGTATGTGACTTTAACCAAATATAACTATATAAATTAACAAATTCATGGTTAACGAATCAACTTAAATAAAGTACGGTTATATATATATTAAACGGGTACACCCATAATCGACAATGGATTAAACGATTCAAAGTAATTTAACGCCCAATTACGTACCTAATTTGATTACATAATTTACAACATTTATAAACACTTGAAATGTCGTTAAATCTAGTTGACATAATCAATTAGCTAATTGAACAAACTACACAAATATAACATAAGTTAATATAACATATCATAATAAATAATAATTAAATAAAAGTTTAAACAAGAATATAATACATATATATATATATATATATATATATATATATATATTTATATTTTTATACATATATGTGTGTATAAATATAATAATATATAAATATATATATATAGATACTTACGTGTGTGTAATATAATATAATATACTTGTATAGATATAATAATATAGATTTATAAATATATATATATGTACTCCTGTGTGTGTGTGTTTTTACGGAAAAAAAAATGAGTTTATATATACATATATATATATATATATATATATATATATATTTTTTTTTTTTTTATTTCTTCTTCTCTCTCTAACATTACACACACATATATATATCTACGCAGGAAAATAAAAAGGAAGCAGAGCAGCCGTGTTTTCTCGCCGCCGGCGACTCCGACCTCCGTCACCTATCCTATCCGACTCTACATCGACCCAAGACCATGAAATGCACCATGAACTCGCCGGAAAATTGAAATATCAGCTGAGGAAGAAGGAGGCGACGGCTCACCTCGCTGATTCTTTCACGGCGGCGGCGGCGGCGCTCCGGTGGGTGGTTCGGCTGGGGATGGGTGTCAAAATGCTCCTGCTTTCATGAGGAACACATACATATAAGTCAATCTAAGTTTCGTCGTCAATTTATCGAGTTATAAATAATGCTGCGGAAATCCTGACTTACCGTCGCAGCAACTTCGGACAGCGATATCTTCCTCGTCTCACGACGGAATTGGGTGATCTTGGTTGCTGTGTAAACTACGTAATATAGGCTTCAAGTGGGTGATGGTGGTGAGTCGAAATTTAGCCGGAATGATGCCGGAATTTGGTGATGAACAGGTGCAGTCGGAAGGTGCGAAAATTCCGACTGATCGTCGCAGCGACTTCAGACGGCGATTTCTCTCTCGTTTCACGACGGAAATGGCTGATCTCAATTTCTGCGTAAACTATGTAGTACAAGCTTCATGAGCGTGGTGGTGGTACGTCGGAGATATGCCGGGAAGTGGCCAAAATATTGAGAGAAACAGGTGCAGTAGGAGTGTGCTGCACAGGGGTTATTATATAGGGGTTGAGGTGCTCGACTTGCTTGGTCTTCTTCTCCGCCTCTTCATTTCATCAATAGGCTAGCATGTGAAATGAATTTATTACATCCTTAGGTGATATCTTAGGTAAGATCTGAATTAAAACCTTGTCTACTTCCACCATATTTCCACGCCATTCTTTACAATTAGCACATATAGATGCTAGGTTAGCATATGGTTGAAGAATGAAGAAGATCTCATCATATCTTCCCTATTTAATTCGTACATCCCCCAAATATTTCTCCATGATGTTTCCAAACTTGTAAAATATAAGTACATGAATTATTCACAATTTAAATTTTGCATTCCTTTATAAAATTCATGTTACCACCAATTCACCTTTCCCATTTTGTAGAAAATAAATATGTTGATAACCTTTAAATTTTATTCCATGAATTATTTCTCGGATATTACATTCACCCCACCTATAAAAAAAAATTCGTCCCTGAAATTTGCTAGGGGTTTCCAAATAATTCAGGATACTTTTCCTTCATTTTATCCTCAAGTTCCCACGTAGCTTCTTCTTGTCCGTGGTGATTCCACAGGACCTTCACTAGTGGAATAGATTTTGTCCTCAGCTCCTGGAACTTCTTGTCCAGTATTGCTATTGGCTTCTCTTCGTAACGTAAGTCTGGGTTTATTGTGACTTCCTCCTGACGTATCACGTGATTTGGATCATATACATACTTTCTCAATTGTGATACGTGAAAGACGTTGTGCGCATTTCCCAATTTTGGCGATAAAGCCAAGCGATAAGCGACTTGGCCTATTCGCTCCAGAATTTCATAGGGACCTATAAATCGAGGTCGTAGTTTTCCTTTTACACCGAACCTGATAATGCCTTTCGACGGTGAGACTTTTAAGAATACCTTGTCTCCAACCTCGAATTGCAGTTCAGTCCTTCGGGTATCTGCGTATGACTTTTGTCTACTCTGAGCCTCTTTGATTCTTTCTCTTATCTGTCTGACAATTTCAATCATTTCGCCAATAGCATCTGGCCCAAGTATTTTCCTTTCTCCTACTTCATCCCAGTAAAGTGGAGATCTACACTTCCTCCCATATAAAGCTTCATACGGAGCCATGCCGATGGTCGCCTGATAACTGTTGTTATAAGCGAACTCAATCAGTGGTAAAATTGGCTCCCAACTTCCTCCTTGGTCCAAAACGACCGTTCTCAGGATATCTTCGAGGGTTTGAATAGTCCTCTCTGATTGACCATCAGTCTGCGGGTGAAAAGCCGTAATGAATTTTAGACGGGTTCCCAGCTCTTTTTGCAGACTAGTCCAGAATCTGGACGTAAACCTCGCATCTCGATCGGAGGTAATAGTTACTGGCACTCCATGTAACCTGATTATTTCTTGACATATTGTTGTGCCAGTTTGTCTGATCCGTGTGTTATTCGGATTGGCAAGAAATGAGCACTCTTCGTCAGACGATCCACGATTACCCAAATGGCATCGTTACCATTTTGGGATCGCGGTAAGCCTGTGACAAAGTCCATGGCTATATGTTCCCATTTCCATTCCGGGATATCTAATGGTTTTAATTTCCCATATGGTCGTTGATGTAACGCTTTTACTTGTTGACACGCCAGGCATTTCTCGACATACATGGCCACATCATTCTTCATGTCGTCCCACCAAAAGTTTCCTTTCAGATCCTGGTACATTTTAGTGCTACCAGGGTGGGCTGTATATGGCGTGTCATGAGCCTCGCTCATGATTTCGTTCATGAGTTCTGCACCTTTTGGCACAAGAATTCTATCTCTGTGCATTAGTGCGTTATCAGGTGCTTCACTGTAATCTTTGGCTTTTTCCATCCTGATTTTCTGACGAAGCTTCTCAATTTCGTCATCCTTCCGTTGTGCCTCAACAATCCTTCTCCTTAAATCTGGCACAACACTTAAAGCTGCCATTTCGCACCTTTCTCTCATCGAAGGTGAGACAATTTCCAGGTGCAGTCTTTCAAAGTCCTTGATCAGCTGTTCCTCCTTTGTGATTAAAGATACCAATTGTGCAGTACCTTTTCGGCTTAAGGCGTCAGCCACTGAGTTTGCCTTTCCGGGGTGATAATTGATTGTTAGATCGTAGTCATTGACTAGTTCCAACCATCGTCTCTGTCTCATATTCAGGTTCTTCTGCTCAAAGAAATATTTCAAGCTCTTGTGATCCGTGAATATGGCACATTTCACACCATATAGGTGATGTCTCCAGATTTTGAGAGCGTGAACCACTGCTGCTAGCTCCAGATCGTGCGTTGGGTAGTTCAACTCATGAGGTCGAAGTTGTCTTGATGCATAGGCTATCACTTTGCCATCTTGCATCAATACGCAGCCAAGCCCATTTTTAGAGGCATCTGTATATACTTCATAATTCTTATCTGCCTCTGGAACTGCCAAAACTGGTGCTGTCGTCAGAAGTTCTTTTAGCTTTTGAAAGCTCTCTTCGCATTCTTTTGTCCATTCGAACTTGATTCCTTTCTGTAGTAGTCGTGTCATTGGTTTTGCTATCTTTGAGAAACCTTCTATGAACCTTCGGTAGTAACCTGCTAATCCGAGAAAACTTCGGATTTCATTTGGTGTGGTGGGTGGCTTCCACTCTATCACCGTTTGTATCTTGGCAGGGTCTACCTTGATTCCTTCAGCTGACACAATGTGACCAAGGAAAGTCACTTCTTTTAGCCAAAATTCACACTTGCTGAACTTGGCGTATAACTTTTCACTCCTGAGTGTTTGCAAAACTGTTCTCAAGTGTTGCTCGTGTTCTCCCTCGTCTTTGGAGTAAACAAGGATATCGTTGATGAATACTAAGACAAAATTGTCTAGATATGGGTGAAACACCCTATTCATCAAATCCATGAATACCGCTGGAGCATTTGTGAGTCCAAATGGCATTACTACGAATTCGTAGTGGCCATACCTTGTTCTGAAAGCTATCTTCGGTATATCATCCTTCCGAATTTTAAGCTGGTGATATCCTGATCGAAGATCTATCTTCGAGAACACGCTGGCTCCTTTTAATTGATCGAACAAATCATCAATTCTGGGCAGGGGATATCTGTTCTTCAGGGTTAGCTTATTCAATTCTCTGTAGTCGATGCACATCCTCATCGATCCATCCTTCTTCTTTACGAACAAGACTGGGGCTCCCCAAGGTGATACACTTGGCCTTATGAATCCCAAGTCTAAAAGTTCTTGTAGTTGTACCTTCAGCTCTTGAAGTTCCTTTGGTGCCATTCGATAGGGTGCCTTGGAAATCGGTGCTGCTCCTGGTTCCAGGTCGATCACGAATTCCACTTGCCTATCTGGTGGTAAGCCTGGTAATTCTTCTGGAAAGACATCTTCAAATTCCCTAACTACTGGTACATCATTAACTAAAATTTCTGGTTTTTCTTCCTTTTCCAAGTAAACCAGAAATGCGTGATTCTCAGGTCTCCGTATTAGTTTTACGGCTTGGAGTACTGATATTACAGGTACTCTTTGATTCCTTTTGAATCCATACAGACAGATTTCTTCTCCAGTTGGTTGGAAAAGAACAACCTTTCGTTCTCTACACAAAATCGTAGATTTGTGTTCTGACAATCAATCCATTCCGACTATCACGTCCACATCGTGTAGATTTAGGACGTTTAGTTCGGCTATAATTATTTTATGATTACTTATTTGGATTTCCAAATCGCGACAAACTAGAGTAGTGGTAGTCATATCTCCTGAAGGCATAACTACTCTTAAATCATGTCTGCCCTTTTCTACTTTAAGTTGTAATGTATCAATGCAAGTTGATGATATGAAGGAATGAGATGCTCCCGTATCGAATAATACTATGACAGGTACGTTATTGATAATGCCCATACCTGCCAAGTTTCCTTCATCTCTATTACCATCAATTGCATAGGCTCTGACTCCACGAGGTGGTGGTTTGTTTGCTTGTTGTCCCTCATTGTTTTGACGAGGCGGTGATTGCCTTTCCTTCATGTTCCCTCTCCTGTTCTTCCTTGTTCCTCTTTGCGGCTGGCGAGCTCCCTGAATTGCCTGAAGTTGCTGGTTGGCAGGCCTCGGAACATTTTGTCTATTCCCCGTTCTAGATTGGGCTGTAGGACATTGTCTAGCAAAATGTCCTGCGACTCCGCAGTTATAACATTGGTTACCTGTGGTCAGGCACCTCCCATAGTGTCTCTTCTCACGTTAAAAGTTTTCTCACTGAGAAAGATGCTTGATTGCATTCACGGCATTGCTTGATTGTATTCAGGTCGTTGCTTGATTGCAATGTTGCTTGATTATGCTTTAGTTATTGCTTGATTATTTTGTTGCTTGATTACATTTTAATTGTTGCTTGATTAAATATCAAACATTGATTTTTTTAGATCTGATGGACATGATTCATTCTTTTTTCTCATATGAGGATTTTTTTTTTACATGATCCCTCCTCTATACATATATATATATATATATATATATATATATATATATATATAAGGAAAAATAACTTAAAGTATACCTTAAATAAATAATCCATATAAATGGCGCCAAATTTCTAAGCAATTATTTTTTAAATTGTTAATTGATTTTTAAATCATTAATTATTAAATAAAAATATTGTATAATTATGCACACCATAATGAAGTTGTAATTGCAACTAAAATTAAATACACAACTAAAACTTTTGATATGTTCGCTACATATGAATATATATTATACATATGTTCCTTTTTGTCAGATTGGAAATCTAGAAATATTTATAAAATTATCGTTAAATTTTAATTTAAACGTTAAATAAAATATTTTGAAAATGTGCAATCAATTAAGGGATAAAACAAACGAAGAAAATAGACTGACAATTACATTATAGAAAGTTAAGAGAATAATAAAATGAATAATATGAATTAAAAAAACAAAGTAACTTAGTATTTTTTTAAATTTAAAGCAAACATGTAAGCTTATAAAATTAAATCTATAAATTAATCAAAGTAAACATATGTCAATATAATATAGTATATATTATAAAAAATAATATGTATTATCATACAATTTTATGATTTATGCATTTTAAATATCATATTATTTGACTAGATATAAAAATAAAATTTAATAATATAATATAAATAATTAAAACTCTCACGCATCGCGTGGGTGCAATACTAGTATATTTCTTTTTAATACTTGCGATAACTTTGAATAGGAAAAGTAATTCCCATATGCAACTTTCACATTTTGTTGCTGAAAAACATCATAAATCCTAATTTGGCATTTTTTCCAAGAAAAAATATATATATATATCTCGAATTTTTAAATATAATAATAATAATAGCATAAATAAATGATAAATTCCACAGGATTGAGTGTGTGTATATGTATATATATATATATACGCTTATGCTCGCTCACTGACCTAATTTTGTCAGATAATATTGTCCATTGACAGCGTAAGGTTTGCTCCGTCTTTTACATTGTAGATATCGCTGCATGTATGTGTTTGTATTGTATGTAGTTGTGTTCATGCAAATCGCAAGTTTTTTTTTCTTATGCCTTAGATCTGATATATTTTGTTTTGACCGATCAAGATTTTATTTTTATTTGGAATCTCGGCAGAAATCGAGATGGGTAGCTCTGGATTCTCATGGAAATTGAACGATCACCCCAAACTGCCAAAGGGGAAAACCATAGCATTGCTGGTTTTGGATGGATGGGGTGAGGCCAATGCCAATCAGTATAATTGCATCCATATTGCCGAAACTCCCGCCATGGATTCACTTAAGAAGGTGTGTGTGTGTTTCACTTTCTTCACAATCAATTTTCAATGGGACTTGGATTTTTTCTTGATTCGATATTGCTGTTATTATTTGGTGTTTGTGTTTTCTTCTATTTCTAAAAAGGATGTTGGATTGAGATTTTGTTGTTGGATTTTTGGTGCAGGGTGCTCCTGAAAGGTGGAGATTGGTTAGGGCCCACGGATCGGCTGTGGGGCTGCCCACAGAAGATGACATGGGCAATAGTGAGGTTGGCCACAATGCTCTTGGTGCTGGCAGGATTTTTGCACAAGGGTGAGTTCTATTTCGTTTTTAGTTTGTTTGATAGTTAATGCCCTGAACACAAGTGATGTGCACTTGGAAATTGGTTTATGAATAGATGATAAACTGTGGTAGTGCCTGGTATGTTCCCTTACATGCGAGTTTCCGTTTTATGATTTCTGTCTTTGCCTTCTAATATGTATAGATGAAGATTATTATAATATCTGTTTTTTACGAGGAACATATGCATTATAGATGTTATTATTATCTGGTTTCTCTTTGTAAGAAAGTTATTGAACTGAAAGTGAGTTACCCTGATTTATAATTCCCATCTCAATATATGATTTCATTTACCTCTGCAAAATAAATAATGTACTAAGTAAAGTATAAGACAGGTGGTTAAGAATATCCTTTTCTTGTTTGGGAGATTTTTCTATGCTCAAATAGTGATCTAATAGCCTTCCAAGTGGACTTGTAGAAAACCTGTTGAAAGACTCTGCTTGATAATATTTTAAGTGCTAGAATGCGAAGTAAAGTGTATTGGTTTAATATGGTTTATGAACTCTATTTGGTCACTATGTTTCCAATCAAAATGTTCTGTAGTTTCTATTTCTGTGGGTTATGTTCTTAAAATCTATCATTTATTAGTATCCTATTCTTGTTTTTCTTTCTGTAGTGCTAAGCTTGTTGATAGTGCTCTTGAGACTGGGAAGATCTTTGATGGGGACGGTTTTAAGTACATTAAGGAATCTTTTGAAACTGGAACACTACACCTCATTGGATTATTAAGTGATGGAGGTGTCCACTCTCGGATTGATCAGTTGCAGGTATCTCACCTCTTTAAATTTTATGATAGTTCTTGAAAAATGCATCCTAGTGCAACAATTATAGTATATTATATTATATATATTAAAAAAAGGAGGTATCTAATGTTGCAACTCATTTCATTGACTGCAGTTGTTGCTGAAAGGTGCCAGTGAACGTGGTGCTAAAAGAATTCGTGTTCATATCCTCACCGATGGACGTGATGTTTTGGATGGATCAAGTGTAGGCTTTGTTGAAACTCTAGAAAATGACCTCTCGAAGCTACGTGAGAAAGGTATTGATGCTCAGATTGCATCTGGTGGAGGTCGCATGTATGTTACTATGGATCGATATGAGGTATGTGGTTACCCTTTTTTAATTAATTAATTATTATTCTTCTCGATTTATTGGTCATTTCTTCCAGACTTAGGATTAATTTATGCCACATAGTCAAACTTCCTGCTCACTCAATGCACATTGATTTCACACAGATGGTAGAAGTTTCCCTACAAACCTGTGTTATCTTTTCTGATGGTCTTTTTTGTCTTTCACAATGTCTTCAGAATGATTGGGAAGTTGTCAAACGAGGATGGGATGCCCATGTTCTTGGAGAAGCACCCCACAAATTTAAGAGTGCTCTTGAAGCTGTCAAGAAGCTAAGAGAGGCAC
This sequence comes from Plectranthus barbatus, assembly GCA_026898455.1. Classification (NCBI taxonomy): domain Eukaryota; kingdom Viridiplantae; phylum Streptophyta; class Magnoliopsida; order Lamiales; family Lamiaceae; genus Plectranthus; species Plectranthus barbatus. The sequence goes on from JAPKLW010001182.1 coordinate 206,427, forward strand.
CTAATGCAAATGATCAATACTTACCCCCGTTTGTTATTGTCGACGATAATGGGAAGGCTGTGGGGCCTATTGTCGATGGTGATGCTGTTGTAACTGTCAACTATCGGGCTGATCGCATGGTCATGATTGCTACGGCACTTGAGTATGAGAAGTTTGATAAATTTGACCGAGTTCGATTTCCTAAAATCCGTTATGCTGGAATGCTTCAGTATGATGGTGAACTTAAACTTCCAAGTCATTACCTTGTTTCTCCACCAGAAATTGACAGAACATCTGGGGAATACTTGGTGCATAATGGTATCCGGACATTCGCTTGTAGGTAAGTCAGTTAATGGTTGGTTTGCTGAGTGATTTGTTACTTTCAATATCGTTACATTTCATCAAACTTTGAGTGGGAAAAGCTTTCAGAGGTCATCTGTTCTAGCCTGTGCCTATATAATTGGATTTTTGAGTCTGCAATAATCTGCTTGCAGATCCTCATGCTGAGCAATGGGCATCTGCTGATTTCTGCATTTTCATGCTTGATTTGAAGTTATAAATGCAAGATATATTTGTAGCTATGAGAATTTGAGAAATTTAGAATTATGCGCTTTTGTGAGCTGTGTATAGGTTTTTTCATGTAGCTTTTGGTTATTGTTGCTTTCTGTGATCTAGTTCAGTGTTTCTCTGTGACTAGACTTGGTTGTGATAAATTTTTTCACTGTATGTTGCAGTGAAACAGTTAAATTTGGTCATGTCACCTTTTTCTGGAATGGAAATCGCTCGGGATGCTTCAACCCTCAATTGGAAGAATATGTTGAAATTCCAAGTGATAGCGGTATCACCTTTAATGTCAAGCCCAAGATGAAAGCCTTGGAAATTGCTGAGAAGGCAAGGGATGCCATACTTAGTGGTAAATTTGACCAGGTAATCCAACGATGTTTAATTTTTGGGATTTCCTGCTAACAAGAAATTTATCTTTTGTCAAGAAATATCTTTGTTTGACGATGTTCTTTTTCCCTCTCTAAAGGTACGTGTCAACCTACCTAATGGTGACATGGTGGGACACACCGGTGATATTGAAGCAACAATTGTTGCCTGTAAGGCTGCTGATGAAGCTGTCAAGGTAAGTGCTGACTCTTGAGTTCTAACACTTTCCTTAAGTATTCCCTGCATAAAAAGTCTCTTATCCATTGAACTGGCCTTGTCGATAGAAATTTGTAGTTCTATTCTAAGGAATGCAATGAAGAAGTCCTTATCCTTTGCGCTTTTGAGACTGTTTAACCCCATTATACATACTTCAGGTGTGCAGTGAGTTGATATGACGCACTAATTTATTTTAATTTGGTCTAGATGATCCTTGACGCGGTAGAGAAAGTAGGTGGAATCTATGTTGTTACTGCTGATCATGGCAATGCTGAGGACATGGTGAAAAGAAACAAGAAAGGCGAACCTCTTCTCGACAAGAATGGCAAGATTCAAATCCTTACTTCGCACACTCTTGAACCTGTGAGTAGTTCATTCTTATTGTGTAGTCCCAAAATTTGAGTGGTTAAATCGATTCCTGAATTTGTTGTATGAATTTCCAGAACCATGACCAGATTCTGTCAAACAGAATTTGATAACATTATTAATCAGAGATTCTAAGAGATTCCTGAAACATGTATTGCTCCTTTTGTTAGGTTCCTGTTGCAATTGGTGGCCCTGGGTTGGCACCTGGTGTGAGATTCCGCAACGACGTGCCTAATGGTGGGTTGGCAAATGTGGCTGCAACTGTCATGAACTTGCACGGGTTCGAGGCACCTAGTGACTATGAGACGACCCTGATTGAGGTTGTCGACAAGTAGACAGGCAACGTTTCGTTTCATAGTTTTGTAGTAGAGGATGTGAGAGGATACACTATCAAATGTGTTGAATAACTACTTTTCTAGGATTTACTTCCTAGGCTAGCTAGCTGATTACGACTGAGCCAACAGCATTTTCAGCTGAAATTTGCAGGCTCTTAGACCTGTCTTTGATTAAAAATTTTGATGTTTTGAGCTAAAATATATCAAACCATCACATTGTTTTCTTCTCATCCACCATTTCTTGCTGTGAAAAACTCATACATCAGGACTGGAAACTCCATTGCATAACTCTAAAGCAGCAGTAGTTGATGGGATTAAACTATCATACATACATCTCTTGGGTGTCAAATTACATACAAAATACTTGTCTTGTTCAAGCAACACTGAAAGAACTTGCCGCATTCTCCACAAATTTCCTTGCACCCTTGAACCATCTCTTGTCCCCAGCTTGTGCCTTGCAGATGTAGAGCTTGCCGCCCTTCACGGTGGCCGTGATGAGCTGGTGTTTGCCGCCTTCATCTCCGTCTGCCGTCCTTGTCAGCACAGACAAGAAATAGTACTTGTCTCCATCAACCACCGGAGTTGAACTCTCCAGTATGTTGGCTGTTGCTACCGCCCCAGAGTCGAATCCGCCCTAATCATGAAATTCATTCTTGCAGGTAAGCTAACAACTTCACAACTGTCTGAAGAAAACACAGCATACCTCTGAATCAGTTTTGCCAAAGTAGGCCTGTTTTCCCAGCAGATAATCAACCTGCACAAAACATGCTTTACATGACTCTGCCAGTAACTTAGGTTATAAACTGTCTGAGCTAGGACTAGGTAGTTTACTTGGGAAAGGAATTCTTCAGGAGAGCCGTAATCTGTGATAGATTTCTTGTCAGTGGGGTTGATGATGACGCTGAGGTAGCTCGTTGCGTCGAAGTTGTCCTCGTACCTTAGGACCTGACCGGGGAACTCAATCTCCCCGCTGGGGTTCCACTTTGATGGGATTGATATCTTGAATCCATCTCCTGCGTATGGCCTGAATTCTGTGTTTGTCTTTGGCTTCCCAAAGATATTGGCTGCATTTATCACCATTCATACTTTGATCATCCTCTTCTATGATATGCTATCGATTGATCGTATCCCAACATTACTTAAAAATGGCATTCTAAAGCCATCACCAATGCATGCAAACTACGTGATTTCATGCAATGACATGAGACACAAGGTATAGTGAAACATGATTTCCAACAGCCTAAAATTTGCTAAAATAGAAACATGATTTGTCCAGTCATATAGTGAAGTGCATTGTTTGATTGATTATAAGAAGATAGGTTACTATTATAAAAAAAAATAAAAAAAAATAGGTGTACCGGATTCTCCATAAGCAGCATCAGCTGGTGAAACCTTGGTGCCAACAGCAGCAGCTCCGATCAGAACTGTGAGGGCCAACCTCCGCGACATGACGGCTGCGCCGCTGTCGGAATCTTGATTCTCAGCCTGCTTCTGGGCTCTGCAGACCAGCTGGGCAGGCTTCAACGACGGCGCATGGCGGCTGGAAGTCGTTCTCGCTGAGGTGGAGAGTGCTGCATGGTGGTGCAAGAAGCATGCAGTTGAGGCCATTTTCTTTCTGAAAAACTAAGGAAAGATTGGATCAAAGCACCTCCGTTTTGTTGAATCTGGTAGTAGGTAGAGATTTTGATGAGTTGATTGCTTGTAGTTTGTGAATGGAAATGATTTAATTTTTGGATTTTGATTTGGATGAGATTTCGTGATGGATGGATTGGGTATTTGTGGATTTGATTGGTGCCACGTCTCCCTTGCAATCTCCACGTCATCTGATTTTTTATTTTTTTGGGAAATAATATCTTATATATTTTCAATTTTGATATATAATATAATCTAATCATATATGAGGTGTTTAAATATGTCAAGATCAATGTGGGTTGGATATAAAAATTTGTGTATACATATCTTATTAATTATAAAGGAAAATTGTTGTAAAACATAAATTAATTATATACACTTCAATAATTGAGATGTACAGACAATAAGTCACGTGACTCGCACCAAACAAGATGAACGACAGATTTTTTTTTGTCTTTTAATTTAATAGTTTTACCACTAAAATAATGACCAATTAATTAGTTAGTTGCTTGGCATATCCCTAGCAATAAATATATAGACATAGTTATAAATAATAGTCAGTCTATAGAGTATTATTCCACTGTCAAAATACACAAATTCTTTATCCTAATGAATTTCCCAATAATCAAATGGCATTTTGTGACAAAGTTATAGAGCGATTTTAATTCGCCAAGATTTTTATTATTTACCTGCATAATGAGCTTATCAATTTTTTTAAAAAAATCTCTTATGAGAAATTACTAAATAAGAAAGTTATTTGATTATATTTATCATGTTGCATGATATTTGAATACATCATATAATATTTGTTTTGAATTTGTAACTAATATGTTAAAACAAATACTACATCCGTCCTGATTGAATTGTTCTCAATGGGTTGGGCACAATAATCAATACTAGTAGAGATAGAGGAAATTAATATTTTATGAATGCATGTGTATTAATTTTCCATTTTAGGTAAGAGAACAATTAAATGGGATTGACAAAAAAAGGAAAAATGAACAATTTAAGTGGAACGGAGTAAGTAATAGATATCAACTTTTTTACTATGAGATGAAATCGGGTATAAAAAAAAATTATGTAAGAAAAAAGAATGAATCATATCTATTGGATCTAAAAAAATCAATGGTTGATATACAATCAAGCAACAACATAGTAATGTTGCTTAATTGTGGTTTAGTTGTTGCTCAAATAATAAATTATTTGATTGTGGTTTAGTTGTTGTTTGATTGTATATCAACAATTAATTTTTTTTTAATCTAATGTATAAAATTTATTCTTTTTCTTACAGTAAATTTTCTTCTCATTGATCCGCTCTCATTATACTATTTGCCCAATTTTTATAAATGTCACACCCTTCAACATATGTGAAAAAAATAATTTGACATCATTTTTTTTTTTTTTGAAACTATCAAGAATTTAAATTCCGACACACCAAATGGAGAAGTGAAATTTCAATATTTTTCGCCTCATCTGAAATAGATTTTTGATGGTTTTAACATTTTTTCTTGAAAACGAAAATAGATTAATTTGATAATTTATTAAGAGAGAAACCATAAACACAAATTCTTTATTTCTCACGTGTCCCTATCAATTTAATTACACTTCGAAAATATCACACGCATCAAAGCAGGTAGTTGGAGTTCGGCCTTCGCCTTTTCACTACCCATCATATAAAAAAGGGAAACCCACCTTTTCTTGCATTTGATTGTTAGCCTTTTCCATTTCAGCTATAACTCTGGTAAATTTACACATTTTCTTGCTATCTCGCTCTGTATTTTGTGTGTGATTTCTTTTCTGTGCTTGCTCTATTTGATCTTTTTAGCTTCTGGGTTTGTCTCTAATTTGCTTCTTTTGTAGTAGTATGTTCTAAAAGATTTATATTTCTTGATTCCCATTTTGAAATAAGACTTTCTTACGACTCTTTTTCGACCATATTTGTTTGCTGTTCTGTAATTTGTTCTGGGCTTGGTTAAAGTTACAATCTTTTTTCTGTTTTATGGGTTTAGATGCTTATTAATTTAGCGGAATATTCAGTTCTTTCTTGGTCATCCGATTATTTATACTATTGTTAAAAGGCAAAATCTTTTTGGTATCTAGATACTGTATTGTCTGTGATATTTATATTATATAAAGTTGAGATTCTTGTTTGGATGATTTTTTGCTGTTCATTTCTTAGCTACCAAGCTTTGGGCAGTCTTCAATTCCATTTGATTGCGCTTGCAACTCTCTCTCTGTGCCTTCTTTTAGACCTTATTTCTCTGTATTCAGAGAGTGTTTGCTTTACTTATCTTGTGGAGATAGTCTATAAAAAAACTTGTGTGATGTTTGACAACCAATCCATAATTTGACCTGTTTTTCGCCTTTTCATGGCCTTTGTTGAAATTGTATGGCTAAATAACATACGGGTTATAAACAAAAGCAGTAAAGTAAACATAAGATTTACGTAGTTAGACAGTTGCCTATGTCCATAGGAGAGTCATCTGTCTTCTACCTTTCTAGTTGATATGTATGAGCCATATCATCCTCTAAGGAACTTTCATTAAAACGAAAAAGGAAGCCTTAGACAGTCTTTTGCTGCATCTGAGGTCTCATTGTTGCTTTCGAGCAGGAAATATGTCGGAGGGGATAGCAGAGTCACTCGTGCACAACATCATGGATACAATTTCTGATAATGTATCCAAGCACAAAAACGTATCGTTCTTCGAGGGCGAGGACTCGAGCTCTGTCTCTTGTAAGTTGAACAGATTGTTTGGGCGTGAGAAGCCAGTTCATCATCTCCTTGGTGGCGGCAAATGTAAGTCGACCTTCTTGCATACATGTCTGTCTGAGTTTGTAGCAAGCCTCCCTCCTTTCATAATCCCCTTTTCTTGAATGTGCAGCTGCCGACGTCCTCCTATGGAGAAACAAGAAGATCTCCGCCAGCGTCCTAGGCGGTGCCACCGTCGTCTGGGTGCTCTTCGAGTGGCTCAACTACAATTTCCTCCCACTTGTTTGCTTTGCACTCATCATCGGACTGCTGCTTCAGTTTCTATGGACGAATGCTTCGGGCATATTAAACCGGTACATCTCAAAACATACGAACATACAGTTTGCTGCATTCTTCTGATTCCAACTCTTGATTGATGGCAAACAGATCTTCTTCATCCTCAGTCCCACGCCTCGTTCTGCCGGAGGAGGTCTTTGTTAATGCTGGCAAGCTGGTCGGGACAGAGGTGAACCGCGGGTTAAGGTTCTTGCAGGATGTTGCCTGTGAAGGAACCATGAAGCAGTTTCTAACGGTAGCTTCTCACTTTGATATTTGGATAGAAATCAGCAATTGAAACGATGATCATGATTGCAGGTTATTGGTAGCTTGCTTGCTGCTGCTATTATTGGGAGCTGGTGCAACTTTCTGACTGTGCTGTACCTGGGTAAGACAATGCTGCTGCCTTCGTTTTGTTTAAGATTTGCAAACTATTATTACATGGAAACAGAGCAAATGATATTGGTGTTTCTCTGCTTCCATAGGTTTCATTGCTGCTCACACATTACCAATCGTGTATGAGAAATACGAAGATCAAATCGACAACTTCGTGTTGAATCTCCTGGGACAGGTGCAGCACAACTACAAGAAGATCGATGCTAGTGTTCTCAGCCGTATCCCCAAGGCTGGCTCGTTCCGATACCGGGGCCGGAAAGCCGATTAGATTTCACTTGTTGTGTACAGTCTGATGAGAATGTGTTGTTATTCACTGTAAACGTATGATTGGATTGGAGGGGTAGATGACCTCCTATTTTATCTTTGCACTAATCTGCCATAAGCAGCTCTGCAAATCACTTCTAACCATCTTTTATTTCCATCAAATAGGAATAGGCATAGTGAAGAAGATAATTGACAAGATTGTTATAACAGCACATGTTTGTGTCTATTTTGCCGATTTATACAGAAAAAGGGCAAAAAAACTCGATTGGAGCATTATGTCAAGATGGAGCTAACTAAATAAAGCATTCTCCGTGAGAAAATATAAAGCAACATATTAGCTGCAGCTGGAGCTCAATCATCTCTCAAACTCTCGGATCCCACAGAAGATGTAAGCTTGCGATCTGTTGGCCCTGGATAGTATTAACGTATATATCTGCTACAGATAATGCTGCCATGTACTGGAGTTGCCATCAAAAGTAATATAGGGGGGAGGGGGGTTCCTCCTATTTGCTTCCTTCACCTAACTGAAATGAGATTTATGTGTAAAAGATAGGCCTCATAGAAAACATCGCATCAGAAAACTAAACCCATTTTTAAGCAACATTTTCAGTAGTTCAAACAAAGCTTGGATATTTCGCTTGATTCCATTGAACATAGTGTGTCCTAATTAGGCGTCCGAACAATAAATAAAGCACCCCCAGTTCTTGTTTCATGTATAGTGAGGAACATGCAAGACAAGAGAATCCAAAGTATTATCTGATTAAGTTTAAAGCAGAGTCTGAAAAAATAACAAGAGTTGCATGCGAGCTGACAAATGCCAAATAGTTGATGGTTTCACTTTATTACACGGAACACGTTCTTAGGATTTGTGTGGTCCAAGTTACAATCTAAGGTTAAGACAATGCAAAAAATACTTGATAGTGGAAAAGAAACATAGACTGCAGCAGCCTAAGAATATAAGTAGAGTCAGGTTAAAAAACAATTGTACTATGAAGAGCCAATGCTCTCGTCTAAATCAATCAAAAAGGCATTATGGAGCCCTACTACTTTACATAAAACCACATAAGATCAGGGAATTACCTTCGCTATCCTCAGAAGAATCTCTTCCCTGTATCATCGTTGCCGCCACCAAAGCCAGTCGAACCAGATCTCTGCCCAGATCTACTGGATTTATCAGAACCAAAATCACCAAAGCTATCCGAGCGACGGGAACCACCAGCGTTTCCAAAGCCACTGTTTCGAGACGGACCGCCCAGGTCACCAAAATCAAATGACCTGCCCGATCCTAAACCACTGGAACGGCCTGAACCCTGTCCACCAAATCCACCACCTGAACCAGAACGGCCACCTCCTGAAGTCCCATATCCACCAAAACGACCACCCCTAGAATCTCCAAAACCACCAGAACGGCCAAACCCAGAATCACCAAATCGACCATTTCCCCTGTTTGAACTATAACTGGAGCGACTACCTTGATTCATGGAACTATACAAGTCCAAGTCATCATCTCCAACAGCTATCTTCGGGAGCTAAAATCAAGCAAGTTCAATGGGTTTAGTTGAAGATATTTGTTAACAGGTAAACTTGAAATTAATAGAGCCTGCAGTCATATAACCACAGTGCTTTTAACCATGACTGACAACTCGTGATTGATAGAATTGTCTTGACACCATCAGGCCAACCATGAAAATGTCTGTTAAAGCACAATATAGACAAAGACAAACAAACAAAAAACAATATGGTTTTAACATTATTATTGATACTACATAGTTTGTTAATCACATCGTGTTACACAAATCCAGCATGAACACTGCACAAAGTTATTGTATCAGTATTGTGTCAATGCGATAAGGGTGTAAACACTAATTTATTAATTCCATGCATGTCACCCCGAATTTCTACTGGATTTGGCTTATCTGATACAATCTTACTACAATAAGAGTACAATCCAATTATAAGAACAAAATATTAGGCATTTGATTAATACACGGTACATAAAGTAACATATGGAAACTGAAGCAGAACACAGATCAACACTTACCTCTACAAACCGGCATCCAACTTCACGCTCAATAGCCTTAATGTCCCTAAATTGGTGGTCTGAATAAATAAGAATTGCACTACCTTTCTTTCCAGCACGACCAGTTCGACCAGATCGATGAACGAAATTCTCTGAAGAGTTTGGAATCTCATAATGTACCACCTGAGCAGGATAAAGCATTGAAATACAGGATCAATAAACATAATTGAAGGATTAAAACCCAAAAGTCACCAAAAGCAAGAAAAATATTTTAAGTAAGATGCAGCTGGCTCATTCCTCTATCATCAAATGACTTCTTAAGCCAGTTCAAATGTGATAACTCCAAAATAAATGAGTTATTAAGCAGCAATAACTAAAGGACTAATTCAACACTCCAGAAATCAAGTGTGCGAAGATCAGAGTTTTGAAGAGCAGCATTATTTTTATATTGTTTGACTAACATTAGAAAGCCAACATATTATATAGCAGAAAGGTCTCCAGCAGCATGAAAACATCATATAAAATTTTGAAGAATGAAAATGGTAAACTGGTTCGTCTAATAGTCTTATCATATACAGACCAGTATATATGGCAAAAGAAGAACAAGATAAGCACAGAACATACGAGATCAACATTTGGTACATCAAGTCCGCGGGCAGCTACATCAGTGGCCACTAAGACATTGACCCTTCCTTCTCGAAAAGCAGACAGAGTTCTTTCTCTTTGGTTCTGTGAGATATCACCATGCAAGGGCTCACATTTGAAGTTCCGTTGCATAGCATATGCCAATTTATCAGCATCACGCTTTGTTTGAGTAAACACAATACATTTACCTCCTTTTGCATGCTCCTGATAACAAATAGGTTGTATGCTTAGCTCAGAATATGGATCATTGTGATAGGAATATGTTACATGTGAAGAATATATTCAATAACAAGATTAAATGTACAATAAAAATATAGATAAGCTTAAATTTGCAGATTCATACAGTTATCAGAGGCCCAAGTATAGCTGGTTTCTGGCGATGATCTGCTGCAATCGAATATAAGGAAATTCCATCAGCTAATTTCTGATCAGATTGTCCAACCTGCAGCAGATAGTTGACGACATTTTTTCATTGGAGGCTAGCAAGTTACAATGCTTACTGCAAAAAAAAATAAATATAAATCAAGGTTGAAGACAAAAAAGACAGAATCTGAATCTCACAAGATCAACAGTAACTGGACTTTTCAAGAACTTCTGAGTAATTTTCAGTATCCAATTTGGCATTGTAGCTGAAAACATCATTGTCTGGTGTTTCTGCTTAATGAAACTTAGGATCATCTCAACATCTTCTGCAAACCCCACATTAAGCATTTGATCAGCTTCATCAAGGACAACAAACTGCACTTCTGACAAGTTCAAGGCACCACGCTTAATCAAATCAATGACACGGCCAGGAGTTCCAACAACAACATCAACGCCATGATCAAGTGTACTCATTTGGCGAGATATTGGAACACCCCCATAGACGCAAAGTGTGTCTAACTCTGTGGCAGACTCAGCAAATTCTTTGTCCACTTGTCGAGCAAGTTCCCTGGTTGGAGCCAAAATAAGTGCCAAAGGATTCCTGCCCTGTCTGCAGGATAGAGGCAACCAAAGATTCTTAGCCCACCAAAAATAAAAACAACAAAATGACTACTAAGCAGTTATATGCATACCCATGCTGCTGGTTGTACTTAATAATTTTATCCATAATGGGAATCCCAAAAGCTAGGGTCTTCCCTGTTCCAGTCCGTGCTCGCCCTATCATGTCACGACCCTGCATGGCAGGTTCCAGTACTGCTTTCTACAATAGGAAAACAAAAATTCATATGGAGGGTATCTGAAACGAACAAAATCGCAACATCTCATAATATGCATCCAAATTAAAATATTCTCAAGATATGCGTCCACACTAATATATTCTCAAAATCCGCTCCCACAGTCCCACATTAACAATATTATAAACTATCACTCGCTTCAGTTTAATCTTTTTAAACTAGTTATTTTCCAATTCCTAACTTCTATAGACTATATTTAACTTGTACTCCTTCGATCTCAATTTATTAATCTCACTTACCTTTTTGGTCCGTCCCATTTTTAGTCTCCTTTCCAAAATGGTAAACTTTTTCAAACTCATCAATAAAATATTAATTTCATTGCACTCACAAACATTGGTTATCGTGCCATTTGAATTGGGACTAATAATACCGGGGGAGGGGAGTATTACGGTTATCAGTTCAAAAATAACGAAATCATTTCACTAAATTATATCAACCGCATCATAAATAAGAATACACGTGAAAACGTCCCATATAACAATTAGACACGCTTCAGAAAGATAATATCTAACACACGATAACATCATTAATTTCTTTCATTCAAATCATACCTGAATTGGGAAAAGCTTCTCGATCCCCCTACCCGCCAAAGCTGACACAATCTTCGGTGAAATCCCTAGCTTGGAAATTTCGAGTCCTTCATCGGAGGGCCCGCTTGAAGCCCTTTCCGAATCAGAATAATCAGCCGCAGCAAATGCCCCCCGCAAAGCCCGACTCGAATTGAAACTCCTCGTGAACCCCACACACGGAGAAGTTCTAGGCACAGCGGCTCCACTTGACCAAGTGCTAATACTTGGATTAAATAGAGCATTTGACGGAGCTGATAGCGGACTACCGGAAATGAAACGGCTGAGAGCGGTGAAAGCGAAAGTCTTCAACGACGAAGAAGACGATCTCCTGATAAGGAGGCTGCCCATTATCTCCAATTTTTCGCAATAATTTGATCGCGGAGAGATGGGGATGCAGAAAAACCCTAGGGTTTTGCTAGGGTTTATCGAGGAAAGAAATGGAGTGGAGTTGTATACAAAACACAAACTAAAAAAATTGATGAGAGAGTAAAATAGGAAAGGCGGTGCCTTTGGGGGTTAGGGTTTTAGAAATTTTGAAATGTAGTTTTTTTGAAATGTAGTTGCAATTTGCAAAATGTAAAAAATTCCGTGAAAATTAATTATCTAATAGGTTGATAATTTGCTTCAAAAACTCATTCAACGTATTAACTCATTGAGTTTGTAATTCGAGCTCCCAGACATCTGAATGTGTGAATGGGTGTATGTGTTTAAGATTAATGTACAATTATTAAAAAAAATTGTAACAGTGATTAAAAGAAAAACCTTCAAAATTATATATACAATCTAAAGTCTAAATAAATTAAATTATTTATAAGTTATTTGGATTTTAATTCGATAAACTAGTACTATTGAATTAATAACATCTTGAACAAGTTCGTTAGTATGAAATATAGGATTGTTAACTTAGTAAAATTAATTTTATTGTAGTTTAAAAGTAATAAGTATAATAAATATTTGTAATTGTCAAATAATGAATTTGGGTATAATTATAATTTTTCTTTGAAAAATAATCAGTATTTTAAATATAATCTAAAACTTAAAATATTAATTTAGGTTACTAGGTTTCTGAACATAAAATAAAATAATAATAATAATAATTCTTTTTTTTTTATTCAGTATTATAAGGATCAAACATGAATAAAAGACACTCTTGAGTCTCAGGAGCATAGCATCACAAGGGATCTATTGAGAATAGGGATGTCAAACGGCTCAATCTATCGGATTTCGGGTCAGCCTTATTGGGCTGCGGGTTAAACGGACCACAATTTTTGTTGGGTTAAAAATTCTCAACCCTAACTCTTCGGTTTTCGGGCTGGCCCGTCGGGCTAACAAAATTATGATTTTTTATTTTATTTTTTATTAGGCTTAAATATTTATTATTTTATTAATAAAATTATATATATATATATATATAATGATTTTTATAATTTAGTACTAACATAAAATATTGTATATTAAGACATTAGATAAATTAAATAATCATGTTATTTAATTATAAAACTTCAATAATATTATATTAAATAAATTAATTAAATATACTGATTACAAAGAGTATTGCATGATGTATCATATTGCAATATATATATATATATATAATAATTTATTATATATCATAAATTTTTGATGATCTCTCTCACAATTATCTTAAATAATTTGCTATGACATAAAGTAGATTATAAGTAGTCTTTATTTGACAAGATATTACAGTTTTGCCGATAATTTTATAAGTTTAAGAATCTAAATAACTCTAAAAATTAAATTTATTTAAAATTATAAATAGTATTTTAGAAATAAATATTTTATTAAATATCCTTTTAAATTATTTATTTAAAATTGATATAATTTAGTGCCCGAGTTATCACAATGGTGTCAAAGATAGTAAAACACAAAGGTTTGACACTCGCAAAACAGAGTATTCTAACACACGCGAAAGCTAAAGAGTTTGACACAGCGGAATTAATTGTTCGAAGGTTTATAAATTATAAACCCTCGAGAGCCTCACGGCAAAATAGTTTTCACTTATTCAAAACAAGGTTTTTACAAGTGAAGAACAAAATATTAAACAAGATAGAAATTTTCCTAAGTTCACTCCTTAGTAAAATTCCTACGAAAAGCAATCAAACCCAAAAATCACACGATACAATCCAAATGCTCCTCCACCGTAGGATTCACTCTCCGGAGATGGATTCCACAACTCGATTGTAGACTTCGTGCGCTTGATGAATGATTGAAGAAAGACGATTCAGTCTAGAGCTTGTATGAATATGTGTTTCACCTCTGATCAACACCTTTTCTAGTCTTCCTCGTCTCGAATATATAGAACTTGGAGCACACGAGCACTTCTTCCACTACTTGGTAATGGATCATGTCTTCTTCCACGTCTTTACCTGTTCATACAACAAAAATGAACTCCACTAACTCACGTGGGGGTTAGATAAAGATGTAGAGGTGCTCCCTATTATTTAGGAACTAGAATAACAACCTAGAATAATAATATAAAGTATATAATTAATAAGATATATTTAATAGGCATAATATATACGAATCCTAATAAATAGGACCAGTAAAAACGTCATTAAACAGATAAATATAAGTTTCCTAAAAGATAAGAATTAGTTGCAACAAACTGATTCGGAACTTTGACATTGAAGAGTCAAAGTTGTAAGCATATAAGGTTTGACACTAACCTGTTAATGCGAGTAAGTTTGACAACCGTGTGTCAAACTTACATATTCGCATTTTCGTACTTCACAATCTCCCCCTTAAGCTTATCCGACCTGTTTTTCCATTCCATATGGATCATCCATAACAAAATAGCATTCATTGCCATAAAAAAATTATGGTGCAACCATAATAAAATCATAAAGGAAATGGATCAACCATAAGCAAAAAAGGATCATGCATAAGCAAAAGATGATTACAGGGATTGTATCAAAAACTCCCCCTGAATCATAAAATATCCATCAACAGAAAAAAAAAAAAAAAAAAACAAACTTAAGGAAATTGTTTTTCAGAACAGAAATTTTAAATAAACAGGCAGCAGGGGTCAGAGTCCAGCAGCCACCATCTTCCATCGTCAGCCACGTCTCCCCCTGAATGGAAGCAGGTTGGAAAGCTTACTCCAGATCCTGAAGTAGCTTTAAGGCCTGTTTGAGGAGACTCTTGGCCTGTCTGATCTTGGAAGAGCTAGCATCCACTACTTCGTCCTCTGAAACGTCACTCGGAGCATAAGGCAAGTCTTTGACCCTGGAATCTCCTTTCCTAGTCAGAGATTGCTCGAAGACCAGGGGGATAGGATCAGACTGCAACTCTTCATCCAACGGAGTGACTCCTTGAGACAAAATAAGCGCATGGAGAAGGCAAGGATGCGGCAGGTAGGTGGAGTCGACTTTGGTGACTGCACGGAAGATGTTAATGAAAACAACTTGGCCAAAGTTGAAGGGAAGACCGTAGCCCACTCTGTAGAGGAACTCGGCTTGCTCCTTTGAAAGCACGGAGAGATTCTTGTTTGGCTTCCAGTTGTGAACACTGATCTTGAACAGGGCAACATACTTCCATGTCAAAGAAGAGACAGGAAGCTTGGTCACCCATGCCTTTGTCTTCCCACCCGTGAGCTCAGCAGCCATCTCATTATCTGCAGACTTTGACAACCCTTCGATTTTGACAGACTTTAACCCCAGGAAATTGTTTATGGTATCAGGGTCAAACTTAATAATTTTCCCTCGTACAAACGACTTCCCAAACTTAGGTTTCCCAGTCTGAAAGACCTCATCCTTCAACATATTGGCAAAAAATTCCAAAACCAAAGATTGGCTAAAGGCAGAAAAATCAGTCACAGTTTTAAGAAGACCCCTTCTCCTAAGCAGAATGTCTAACCCAAACTTAGTAAACATATCAGAATCCATCAATTTCTCCATTTTGAACTCCCTCTTAAAATAAAGTCCCTTAAGTGTTTTAGCATAGCAATGATAATACTTAACAGAGTATGACCGGCTAGCATCATAATCAGAGTTATCTTCATCAGAGGAGGACTGAGTACCTTTTCCTTTCGAGGGAGTAGGCTCCAGGGACTCAGATTGTTCAACCTTTGGCCTTTTGGATCGTTTGACCTCAGATCGTTCAGGAGAGATGGATTTGGCTGGGCGTTTGGTAGACTTTGACACAAATTTCTTTGGCTTTGGTCTGGGCTTCTTGACAGAAGTAGCTGCTTCGGATTTCTTTTTCTTCTTCGCTGGCTGGTCTCCACTTGAATCGGCATGCTCCTCAGACTGCTCGGTGGCTTGAGGGTCTACTTGGAAGTCCTCATCGTCAGAGTTGTCGGACTCGAAGTCTGACATGACGGTGTCAGACTTGTGGGACTGCTCCGGCAGATCGTCATCCTTGGTGAAGACATGGGGGGTGTCAGTCGATAAAAAGTAATCTCATTATTCCTTCCACAAAGATTGTGTGCCTAATCACGTCCAATCTTTAGTACTAAATGAGATAAAGACAAATCAGCCCATTCATTTTCCAAATAAACTTTGATTCCACATGGTCAGAGTTCTAACAACGTGCTGTCCATAGTACTTTCAGTTAATTTGAAATATAAATAGGGCAAAATCACCATGTTTTACAACTTTGAGATCTCACACTTGTATCTCTCAGTTTTATAACATGAAAAAGTATAATCGACAAAGGAACAAACTTTAACATCACAGTGTCAAAGGTTAGACAACAGTCACACATAGTCAAATCATTCAATAGGAGGGTTACACATCCCTAGAGATTTTCTCAAGTATGAGAATCTCTCAAAGTCAAGAGCTTTAGTAAAAATATCTGCTAATTGTTCTTTCGTTGTCACAAACTTTAAAGTAATTAAACCTTTTTCAACCAAGTCACGAATAAAATGGTGTCTAATATCAATGTGCTTGGTGCGTGAGTGTTGAACAGGATTTTTAGCGATTTCTATTGCACTAGCATTATCACACAAGAGAGTCAGAGTTTCAGAAGGCAAACCATAGTCTTCTAGCATTTGTCTCATCCAAAGTAGTTGAGTGCACCCACTTGCTGCTGAAATGTATTCAGCTTCAGTCGTTGATAGTGAGATGCAATTTTGTTTCTTGCTAGACCACAACACCAAGTTTGCACCTCCTAGAAATCCACCTCCACTTGTGCTCTTCCTGTCATCCACATCACCTGCCCAGTCTGCGTCACTATACCCTGTAATGCCAGTGCTAGACTGTTTTGTGTACCAAATACACAAATTAGGAGTACCAGAGATATATCGAATTATCCTTTTGACAGCTTTTAGGTGTGACTTTTTTGGATCAGATTGGTACCTTGCACACACACCTACAGTAAATAGTATATCAGGACGACTAGCAGAGAGATATAAGAGACTTCCTATCATGCTTCGATAAAGGGTAGGTTCAACTTTGACACCTGAACTATCTCTACATAGTTTATCACTGCTACCCATAGGAGTTTTCATATGTTTAGCATTTTCAAGTCCAAATCTTTTAATTATACCCAATGCATATTTTGACTGAGAAAGAAAAACACCATCCTTACGTTGCATAATTTGCAGACCTAGAAAATAATTTAATTCGCCTACCATGCTCATTTGAAACATGTTTGACATGTTGGTGACAAACTCATCGATAAGTTTGACATCAGAAGCACCAAACACAATATCATCCACATAAATTTGAGCTATAATAAAATTATTTCCTATATGTTTAACAAAGAGGGTTTTATCAGTGTTACCTCTTACAAACCTTAGATCCAACAAAAATTCAGTTAGTCGGGCATACCATGCACGAGGAGCTTGTTTCAAACCATATAGGGCCTTTTTGAGCCTGTAAACATGATCCGGCTTTGACATGTCTTCGAACCCCTTGGGTTGTTCAACATAAGCTTCCTCTTCAAGAATCCCGTTCAAAAATGCACTTTTGACATCCATTTGATAAAGTAAAAAATCTGCAGCACAAGCAATAGCAATTAAAAGACGGATTGATTCTAATCTTGCCACAGGAGCAAACGTTTCGTCAAAGTCAATGCCTTCAACTTGCGTATACCCCTGAGCAACCAATCTAGATTTATTCCTTACGACGTTGCCCTTTTCATCGGTTTTATTCTTGAAAATCCATTTGGTTCCTATCACATTCTTGTCACTCGGCCTTGGAACTAATTCCCACACATCATTAAACTCAAATTGGCTGAGTTCCTCTTGCATGGACTTAATCCAAAATTCATCTGCAAGAGCATCTTTAACATTCTTTGGTTCAAACAAAGATAAATAACAAGCAGAATGCAGAAGATTAAACCTTGACGATAGACACACAGATCTGACCATCTCACGGTAGTTGACAGGATCCTTCTTCCTGGTTTGGACTCCCTCTGTCATATTCCCGATTACCTGAGACGTGGGATGATCCTTCCTTATTCTGAGAGGAGGGTCCCTTCTGTCGAGGTTTGACACTGGCGTGTAAGAGTGGTCTTCTGTGTCAGAGCTTGATGAAGTATGACTCGCGTACGGCTGATCACTGGAGGAGTTTTCACTGGAAGAAGGTTCTTCGGAACGTTCAATTAGATGGGAAGCATCCAATTCATCCATCCTCTCATGTAGTGATCCCGCTTCATCAAACACAATATTGACTGACTCTTGAATGGTTTGAGTGTCAAGATTGTATACATGATAAGCTCTGCTGTTGCTAGCATACCCAAGAAATAGGGCTTTACTGCTTATTGTGTCCAATTTTGTAAGGTATTCCCTGCCATTCAGCACAAAGCAAAGGCAACCAAAAACATGTAAGTATTTAAGATTAGGTTTCTTACCATTTAGAATCTCGTATGGAGTGGTCTTTGTTCCAGGACGAAGATACACTCTATTGATCAGATGGCACGCAGTGTTGACCGCTTCAGCCCATAGTCTTTTGGATAGGTTTTTTGAGTTTAACATAACTCTAACAATTTCCTGGAGCGTCCTATTCTTCCTTTCAACCACACCATTTTGTTGTGGTGTCTTGGGTGCTGAATACTCATGAGAGATGCCCTTTCTTTCACAAAAATCATTAAAGCTTTCATTCTCGAACTCTCTTCCATGATCAGTTCGGATTCGTATGACACTGGAGTGATAGAGTTTCTTGAACTTTTTGTACAGCTTCTTGAAGTGATCAAAGGCTTCAGATTTTTCTCGCAAGAATTCCACCCAAGTAAACCTTGAAAAATCATCAGTGCATACTAACACATATTTCTTTCGACCTATACTCTCAACTTCAATAGGTCCCATCAAATCCATGTGAAGCAATTCAAAACATGTGCTGGTGTTAACTGAATCAGTAACAGGGTGAGAAGCACGTACCTGCTTACCTTTTGTACATGGATCACATACTTTGTCAGGGTCAAATTTCAGGTTAGGAACACCTTTGACTGCATCAGCCTTCAGAAGTTTCTGAATGCAATGGGTACTTGCATGTCCCATTTTCTGGTGCCACAGTTCAGCTTCGTCAGGCTTTGACACCAGGCATCTTCCTTCTTGTTCAGCTTGATAGCAGTTATCTGAGGATCTACTGCCAAACATAACACATATGTTAGTTTTATCGTATACCTCACAAACATCCTTGTCAAATTTGACAACCATCCCATCATCAAACAATTGACTTATGCTGATCAGATTGGCTGTCAGACCTTCCACATACAACACATGTTGAAGTTTTGGAAAGTCTGGCACATTCAAAGTTCCTTTGCTTGTAATTCTTCCTTTAGCTCCTCCTCCATATGTAACAGAACCACCACAAATCGCTGAGTAGTCCGACAGACATGTTCGATCGCCTGTCATGTGTCTGGAGCAGCCACTGTCAAAGTACCATGTACCTGCAATGTTAGTTTTTAAAGAAGTGTAAATAACGAAGCAGTTTGAACCTGATTTCTGGTTTTCATCTACAATTCTTTTCCTGCAGAAAGGCTTGATGTGGCCTGCCTTGTTGCAGTAATGACACACATACTTCTTTGATTTTTCTTTCTCGTTTGACACTTTGGTGTCAGACTCCCCCTTTGTGAATTTGATTAGGTTCTGGGAGTCAAAATAACTAGAACTCGGAGTAGATTGATCGACGTATCCTAGTCCACTTCCATCAGAGGTTTTGGTGGCAAGGATCTCATCTAGAGTGTCACGTCCACGATTGATTTTGTCAAAGACAGAGTCAGCTTCTCTTTGAGATGGATGACTTATTTGTCCCTTCTAGTGAGAAGGACTTCTAATCTCATGAGCTGTCTCCTAATGGACTGATTCTCCTCTTTTAGTCTTTCAATCTCCTGTCCTTGTTCTTCACATCGTTTATCCACAATGTTAAAAAGATCACTCACTTTCTCCATTTCTTCTGGAGAAGAGACAAAATTTCCTTCTTCCTCATTGCTTTGACCTGAAACATACTCAGACATTGACACGTCAGAGTTAGATGCATTGTGTCGGTTGCTTGTGTCACCACATGGCACAATAGAGAGATCTCTTGCATCTTCTTTCTCCTCAGGCTCTTCAGTGTTGTCCACATCCATCAAATCATCTTCATTGAGCTCCTCAATCCTAACATATAACACAATTTGCTCATCCTCATCCACATCAGTGTCAGAGTCTTCACTCAAGGTGGTGTTAAAGTTTAACTTCTTTCTTCTTAGAACAGTAGGACATTCGTTAGCAAAATGACCCATTCCAGAACACCCATGACACTTGACATTATCAAAAGTAGAACTTTCGGAAAAAGGATTAATACCATTTTTGGCATAATTATCACTCTTACGTGAGGATGTGGTTGAGTTACTTGAGGCGCTTGAAGGCACGGAGGTTGTAGTCTTGAATTTATTTGAGCTGGATTCACCTTTTCCTTTCTTCATAGATCTCATGAATTTGTTGAACTTTTTTGTCAGGAGTACTAGATTCGACTGTTCCTCATCTAGCAATTCATTGTCTGACACCTCGAGGTCAAACTTTAATGAACTTGACATCTTTTCGGCTGGTTATTTTCCAGCACGAAGAGCAATGCTTTTGCCCCTGTAGACCTGTTTTTGTTCATTCAAATTCATTTCAAAAGTGGTAAGAATGCTTACCAATTCACCAATTTCCAGCTTTTCCAAATCTCTAGCCTCTTCAATGGCAGAAATCTTGTGATTGAATCTTTTAGGTAGAGTCCTAAGCATCTTGCTAACAAGTCTTTCATTGCTAATCGGTTCTTCAAGTGCGAGAGCTTCATTCGCCATGGTCACCATCTTCTCAAAGTATTCGGTGATGTTCTCATCCTCAGCCATACGGAGATTCTCAAATTTGGTAGTAAGAAGTCTCATTTTGGTCTTACGCACACTTGCTGACCCCTCACACTTGGCTTGCAGGATAAGCCAGGCTTCTTTTGCTTCCAAGCAACTTGAAATTAACCTAGCACAACCAATATCAACAGACATAAAAATTGCATTAAGAGCTTTAGCATTGCAGTTTGACAACACCCGTTCCTCATTTGTCCATTTTCCTTCGTCTTTTGGAATCATAACAGTCTTTGTTGCATCTTCAGGATCTGGAATTTCTTCCTTCGGAGGTATCCATCCTTCCAGCAACGCAGCCCAAGCTCTTTCATCAACAGCTTTGATGTAAATTCGCATACGGGTTTTCCACATGTTGTAGTTGATCTCATTGCTATCCAACACGGGAGGACGGGCTGGCACACTAGACATATCCATCGTGAAAAACTGCACTCAGGAAAGAAACTACTTAGTCCGTCAAGTAGATGCTCGTGACGCCAATTGATATAATTTAGTGCCCGAGTTTAACACAATGGTGTCAAAGATAGTAAAACACAAAGGTTTGACACTCGCAAAACAGAGTATTCTAACACACGCGGAAGCTAAAGAGTTTGACACAGCGGAATTAATTGTTCGAAGGTTTATAAATTATAAACCCTCGAGAGCCTCACGGCAAAATAGTTTTCACTTATTCAAAACAAGGTTTTTACAAGTGAAGAACAAAATATTAAACAAGATAGAAATTTTCCTAAGTTCACTCCTTAGTAAAATTCCTACGAAAAGCAATCAAACCCAAAAATCACACGATACAATTCAATTGCTCCTCCACCGTAGGATTCACTCTCCGGAGATGGATTCCACAACTCGATTGTAGACTTCGTGCGCTTGATGAATGATTGAAGAAAGACGATTCAGCCTAGAGCTTGTATGAATATGTGTTTCACCTCTGATCCGCACCTTCTCTAGTCTTCCTCGTCTTGAATATATAGAACTTGGAGCACACGAGCACTTCTTCCAATACTTGGTAATGGATTGTGTCTTCTTCCATGTCTTTACCTGTTCATACAACAAAAATGAACTCCACTAACTCACGTGGGGGTTAGATAAAGATGTAGAGGTGCTCCCTATTATTTAGGAACTAGAATAACAACCTAGAATAATAATATAAAGTATATAATTAATAAGATATATTTAATAGGCATAATATATACGAATCCTAATAAATAGGACCAGTAAAAACGTCATTAAACGGATAAATATAAGTTTCCTAAAAGATAGGAATTAGTTGCAACAAACAGATTCAGAACTTTGACATTGAAGAGTCAAAGTTGTAAGCATATAAGGTTTGACACTAACCTGTTAATGCGAGTAAGTTTGACAACCGTGTGTCAAACTTACATATTCGCATTTTCGTACTTCACAAAAATAATATTTCTCAATAGTAAAAATATAGGTATATCATTTGTGTGACATAAAATTTAGTTAAACACTTCCATCTAAGTATAAGATAAGTCTACTATAAAATAATTGATATTTATTTTTGCAATATTTAATAATTTAATTTTATTAAAATATTTTGATTTTTTTAAATTTTAAAAATGGAATAGCCCATCATGCTAATCCGTGGCCCAGCGGATCCAGCCCGTTTAACCCATTTAATCCGGACCATTTATGGGATAAGAAATTTTCAATCTCACCGGTGTTTAGAATCTTCCTTACGGTTTTCACTTTTAGAGAAACACTTCACAAACTAGGCTTTGGGCGAATTGCTCCCGCTCCATTAGACTTTTTTTCACTTTTTTTTGGATGAGTCGTTGAGCTGATTATTTTGTTTCAAAGGTGAGTGTTTTGTCCCATAAACTTTGAGCTTGGAAAAGTATATAATCTAGTTATACTTTTATAAGCCCCTCTCCAATATTTCAGATCTTAGTGAAACAGAGTTCTTGTTGTAAAAACGGGGATTGTTTGATTGGAGGTTGTAAAAATGGGGATTGTTTGATTGGAGGTTGCAAAAATGGTCGTTGATGAGATACCATGTTTGTTACGACAGCGATACAAAGCTTCATATTGACAACACGTGGACAACAATCAATGAACATAGGCGAATCGCTCCAAGACAAGGGCCTCAAGCTGCTAGCTCAAGCAATGCAGAGGTAAGCAAAAATGGCTGTTCTTTTCATCGAATAGTTTATGTGCATTCGTCGAATAGACATTCTGAATTATTCAATTCATGTGCAGACTTGTAGATTTCAGATATGATCAACCACTTACCTCCAAGCATTTGTCTCTTTGTTGCCGTCCCAATATTTTATTGTAAAAAACTCACCATTATAAAACCCCTATTCGCCAATCATTCATTCCAATCTTATTCATAGTTCAAAGCCTATTTTTATAGTCTTCTTTTCTTTTTCTTTTTTTTTTTCAAGAAGGGACTACAGCTCAGTCGTGAACACTCTTAAAAGCTTCGATCATTTGCCTTTTCTGGGATTTTCCCCTCTTTTTTCTTTGAACTATGAAGAGGTATAGAAACAGAGAAATTTGGGAGTTTGAGCATGAACTGAATATGGTTGCTGCTGCTGCTGCTTACAGTAATGGGGATAGGGGTGGAAGCAGGATTCTGAACGGTGGTGTTAATGGGAGGAGAGTGATACTGGGCATAGACGGTGGGACGGCGTTGACTGTTTGCATATGCATGTCCGTGATACCCTTTGATGAACCGCTGCCTGATTCGCTGCCTGTTCTTGCTCGTGCCGTCGCAGGCTGCTCCAACCACAATAGTGTTGGAGGTATATATCTATTTTGAATTGTTACTTCTTTCTGGTATGTTTTGTCCCAGTTCAAGTTGAATTTGAGTTAGATATTTTTTTCTGTGTTCCATGACGATATCATGCTTTTGGAATCTGCATAATCATGACATTTGAGTCCAATTATAGATGTATGGTGAGCTGTGTTTAGTATACAATTCTGACTGTGGATTCATGGAACGATTATTATTGGATCATAAACAATATGATGATTTTGCATATTATCAATGGTGACAATGTGGCGAGGTTATGAGTGTTTAGTCTGACTATAATTTGTTTATGCAAAGAATCTTCCCACATTCATGGGTTTAATATTGATTAGGATACTAACATCATGACGAGGGTTGTAGCTGTTATGGACTTATGGTGTTAGTTCATGAGTGTCCATAAAAGCTCTGCCTCCTCGACATAACTGAGCTAGTTAGGAAGGTAATGAGGCACTCAGGTTGTAATAGAAAACTGGTTTAGTACTCAGTTAGTCTTGTTCAAAAGCCTGGCTGTGAGTTGTATGTATAGCCTCTTCCTGTTAATGATTTTTCTGTTTGCAGAATGTGCGGCTAGAGATACTTTAGAGCGAGTAATGGCGGATGCTCTTGCAGCATCAGGATCAACTCGTTCTTCTGTTCAAGCTGTTTGTCTTTCAGCATCTGGAGTTGACCACCCGAAGGACCAGCATCGTATACTCAATTGGCTCAGGTTTGATTCTTAAGAAATTATTCTGCCATGACATTCATATATGTGATTCAGTTTTGTGAACCTGTATAAAAAGCAATGCAACAAATAGGCAAGGGAGAGGATTGTTAAGGACCAACTCATCTTCAAATTTTAAGTTGTTATGCTTTCGATAACTGATGTGCTGTCTTATGATTGTTTGCCTTGTTTTTATGATTGGAAAAAGTGAGGAATTCTCAATTATTCATCTTCTGTTATATTATTCTGTATCATTTCATGTGATACTACTATTTTTGTGTTCCTCTCTATCTTTAGAGAGATATTCCCCAGTCATGTTAGGCTATTTGTTGAAAACGATGCTGTGGCTGCTTTGTCGAGTGGGACAATGGGGAAGCTTCATGGATGTGTCCTCATTGCTGGTACAGGAACCATTGCTTATGGTTTCACAGAAGATGGAAGAGAAGCTCGAGCTGCTGGTGCTGGACCTGTTTTAGGTGACTGGGGGAGGTAGGTGCCCAATATAATTGTTTGTGTGCCTAACATGTCTCTCATCACTTCTGTTCTGCCAAAAACGTGAGTCCAATATAAATTTTGAGATGAAAATGTGATTCCTTCATTTTTGTTTTGAGACTTCAATGTACCTTTCCTTTACTTGCAGTGGGTATGGAATAGCTGCACAGGCACTCACCGCTGTAATAAGGGCTTATGACGGTCGCGGTCCACAGACTGCACTCACACAAATTATCCTAGCAAAGCTAAAACTCTCTTCACCAGATGAACTTATAGGGTATGCCATTTATGCTTCTATCATGAGAAAGTGAGAAGCGTATATACATTGCACTGTGTGTGCTGAAACATGATGTTTTGGCTGTGGTTTCTGCATCTATATTCGATGTTTCTTCTAATCATAACAAATAATAATAACGGTGATAGTAATTACAATACAGGATAAGATTGTCACTGAAATTTGATTGTAGGTGGACGTATGCAGATCAATCCTGGGCCCGAATAGCAGCGCTGCTTCCAGACGTGGTTTCTTGTGCAGACGCAGGAGATCACGTGGCGATTAATATCTTGTTTGATGCTGTTCACGACTTAGCTTCTAGTGTGAAAGCTGTTGTGGCGAGATTGGAGTTATGCGGTGAAGGTGCGTAACACTGGAACCCAAACCTTATTATTAGTCCACGACAAGTAGTGATGAAGTTGGATGTTGCTACAACAGATGGGAAGGATCCATTTCCCCTGGTATTGGTTGGCAATGTTCTTGAAGCCAACAAAAGATGGGACATCGGCAATGAAGTCATAAGCTGCATCTCTAAGGACTTCCCCGGTGTTCTTCCTATCCGTCCCAAGGTACCCATCTCTCTTTCTCTCTATATATATATGTGTGTGAGTGTGTGTGTAATGATGAATCATCAGAAGCTAGAATCTATGCAACTATCACAAGACATGCTAGTCTCTACTCCTTGAAGCACTGAATTCCGGTGTCTGTATATTGTATTTACGTGGTCGATGAAACTAGGTTGAGCCGGCAGTTGGGGCTGCGTTGCTTGCTTGGAACTCCCTGATGAGACAGTGCCATCAGGAAGCATCGGCAAGCTGCTGTTCAAACAAAACCTTACTTGTATAGCCGCAGAACAGAAGCGCGTTTTTCACCCTGCACGATTTATGATACTTGTATTATTGTTTCTCAGTCCCTCCTCTCCTGGATGGGAATAGATGTAACTTGCAAATGCAAGGCTGTTCGAAACAGATTTTGATTATCTTGTTTATAGCGATTTTGTTGTCTTTAAAGTTGTCACGTGTTTTCGAAACAGATTTTGATTAATTTGCTTCGTTATTTGTTCGTTTAATATAAAAATCGAAACTTAATGTTGCATCTACAGTAATTGATGCTCATTTTAAGTGTGTGGGTTAGTATAAATATAATACATCATCCTCACAAGAATTTGAATGAGATCGAGATAGATTTTTTTTATTATTATTGAGATGAATCTACTGGGGCGATTTTCATTTTTATACTATAAAAATTTATCAATTTTTTTTTAAGGGAATTGGCAGTTTTTTAAAAAATTAATTAAATCTTGGATTCCATCGGTAATATCAAAATATTAATCACAAAAACAATGGTTGCATTCATTTTGTTAGAAAAATTTGTTAGAAATTTTTTTAACTTATTTTGTTTTAGAGGGTTAAAGTCTAAAAACTATCTTAGAAAGTCTCTAGATTAAGTTTCATACGGTCTCAAAAAAAAAAATGTAAGGTCTTGTATAGTTTTTTTTTATCAAGTTGTAAACTGGAACTAATCGAAGGTAAACTAAAGGATCGATTTGTAAGATGCGTAAGACTCAACAGACTAAGGTTCACACCGAACTTACAAGTTTGGACTACACCAAGTATGGAACTTACCAGTCTGGGACTCACCAGTCTCGATACCAAACTTACAAGTAAGACGACTTTAGTATAAAATCCTAGTTCCAGACCCGGCGCATAGAGACAAGAAGTATTCTCTGAGGAACGTACTGACAAGATCAGATTAAGATTCCTCGGACTGACCAGTCTGGATTCCTCGAACTGACCGAATACTGTCGTTCTGACAAAAGGTGAACAGTCATTGTCGCAGTCAGAAAAAATGGGAAAAGTATTGTACCTTCGGGAAAAGCACCTACCTGCCCGTCGATCGCTACAATAAACGATGACTTCTAATTAGACGACATCCTTTTTGTCTCTAACGGCTATGAAGATTCAAACCTTCGATTCCTCACCTATAAATACCAGAGGACTTCAACAGAAGAAGGTTACCGAATACAAACCAAGCTTACAAATTTCCAAAGAGCCAAAACTCTGCTAAATTGTCTACACGACCATTCGAGGCTTCCTAAGTTATTCCGCGTGTCACTGCTGTGAACATGAGACTCAGAACTTCTAAGTTCTTGAGTTATCTTTTGATAATCTTTATCTCCAAGAAAGATTATAACTGTCAAGTAAGTATAGTACTTTGGCTCTCACGAGCATTTCTGCCGCAAGCTGATAGTTTCGGGGAAACTCTAAACACCCCATTCCGGCGATGAGGAGGTTGTGTGGTGTGTCCACACTCCAAAGAGTTGTGAAGTGAAGGACGAGCAAATGACTAGGCGAGTGAGCTTTTGGATCGGTGGATGATGCCTTCACCGACAAGTGATAGATCGTAGAAGCAATTTGTGTAATCCTGGACTTAGTGGATTTCAGACATTTGTATGAAGAGTAGACGTAGGACCTTTAGAGTCTGAACCACTATAAATCATTTGTCTTATTTATCGTTTTCAATTTATCAGCTTACTCTTATCTTTAAAACTCAATACTGCAAGAACTATTATTCTAATAAGGAGGATGCATGAAGATAAGCAATTGCCGGAGTTTGAACATGATGATGCGCCGAATAAGCTAACAAAGGGCAATGTAAGATGGTCAATTGAATCCGGTGCAGACTTGGATTTGAGGACAAATCCTTTTGAAGAGGAGGGGAATGATGGAGATTCAGTTAGTAAGTTATATCAAGATATTTCAAGAAGATTTGTTGAAGATATTATAGATGTTGGTCCCGGATATCAGGGTATACTTTGGCAGCGGAAAATACGTAAGTTCGTTTCTTGCACTCTGCTGGTTACACAACTGACTGGGACCTTGTCAGCTGGTAAGTCAACTGGCAACTGAGTATTCAGCTGACTGGCAACTGGCTGGTCAGCTGATGACTCAGGACTTGGCTAATTTTAGAGTCGAGTTTGCACAGTTATAAACTGGTTTCAGTTATACTCCAGCACTTGGGTGCTGGGTTTTAAATCAGTAAGTAAATGCTGAAAGCAGTAAATAACAAGGATATTTTATAGTGGTTCGATCAACTGATCTACGTCCACTCTCCAGTCGAAGCACTGGAAATTCACTAAAGAGAGTAATCCGGTACAAGATTTCCTACGATCTATTTCCAGCTGGTAGATGCCTCGTCTACCAGTTCACTGGATCAACCGCTCCCGGTCCTTGTCCTTCTTCAACTCTTGTCAGATGGATGGAGTGCGAGCACGTCACTTCAACCTCCACCTCCGACTGATTGGGTGTTGAGTTCTCCCAAGAACTTGACTCTTGCTGGCGGCAAAACTGCCCGTAATAACTTTGGAGCTGGCTGGCTCAAGAGCTGCTATGTTCTTCCTCGGAATGAGAAAGAACACCAAATGAGATCAATAACTCACAAGCTAGAAGCTTGGAGTCTCGTGTTCAAATGATTGACACACGGAGTAGCTTTAAGAAAAGCCTCGAAAGATTGCTTATACGCTGATATGAATGCGTTTGAGCTCTCGGTAGTTCAGGAGTGGCTAAGAGTGGGCAAGAGTATTGAATGCTGTTGGATCTCACGTATTTATAGACGTGAGATTCAGATTCAAATACTAGCCGTTTGGACACATCCAGAAAAGTCTCTGTCCTCCCATGTCCTTCTGCAGGCGGCAGGTAGGAATTTCCGGAAAGTGCCATACCTTTGATCGCTTTATCTGACACAGATCTCTTTGTGTCAGAACGACTCTATTCGTCAGTACGAGGAATCGGAACTGGTGTCTTGAACTGATAGACTTTAAGGCATCCTCCTTAAAGTCATACACTGTCAGTTACTTCCTCAGACGAATCTTCTTTTTGTCTCTAAGTCTTCGGGAGAGCGAATCTTCAATTCTGCTGATAACCTCCGACTGGTAGATCATACTGGTGATCTTGTGCTGGCAGTCTCTGCTGGTGACTTTCCTTAGCACAATCAAGGTCTACCAATTTGTCTGATGTTATCTCTTGGAATCTCCCGTGACTGGTGGCTTCACAGCTGGTGAATAGTGTCAGCCAGAACACATATTCTGCTGGTAAGATCTCTCAGCCTCCTGCTGGTGAAATCTTCCCAACTGGTGAACAGTAACCAGTCAATAGCTCTACTCCATGCTGATGAACAGTGTCAGCATGAGTCTTCGTCAGCCGCTTGCTGGTGAGACTTCTCTCAACTGGTAAGCACATCTCATGCTGGTGAACAGTAGCCAGCATGAGTCTTGATCAGCTGCGACTTACAACTCAAAATACCTAAACAGGACTTTACATTTGAGACTAGAGCTATTCTAGAGACAAACTGACGCTGGTTGGACTTAGGATTTGATCCACCAAAACACTTAAACACCAAATCTAAGATCTAAGCTATCAGCTGGAGAAGGGAAACTTAGCCAGATTTCCCAACAATTTCCCCCTTTTTGGTGCGATCAAAGCCTAACCAGCGAGCACTCAGCTGATGAGGAAAGTTACAAAGCATTTCTGGGTTTTTACAAATAAACTTATCAGATCTAAACCCATGAAACTACTTCCTCACATCAGCTCTAACCTAAAAATCTTCCCCCTCAAACTGGGAGAGATATTGCTCGATTAAATTTTGAAGTAAAACTCTGAGCCAGGTTAGAATCAACAAAGTATCAAAATGAGTGCTGGTGCTGATTACACTGAATGTGTAAGTTCAGCTGGTAAGTAAAAAGTTGACATTAGTTGGACAATGAGAAATTGTCGTCAACCCGTCAGTAATCAATCCATTAATGATGTTACAATTACAAGTACAGGATTAAAAACTGACTAGTCTAACTGATACAAAATTACTTACACAAAAAAATGAGGAGTACAAGACTTATGGCTGAGATGAGGATCCAGGTGATTGATTGCGATTTGCTAAGTTCCTCAAGATCTCTGTAAGCGCCGCCATATCTTGTTCCCTCTTCAAGCGCTCCTCAGCAGCGATCCGGCGTTCTTCCGCAGCAAGCCGAGCCCTCTCCTCATCAGCGACTGCTCGCGCCCTTTCCCCCTCTTGGATCCGCGCCAAAAAGGAGTTCACCCCAGAGGTGAAAGCCTCCATTTGTTGCGCCATCTCTGCTCGGTAGGAGGAAAAGCGCTGGTCCATCCTGGCATCAAGGAGAGCAATCAGTTGCGCAGGCGGATGGACCTCGGAGAGAGGCTCTGCTGACAGGGCCAGCGAAGTAGAAGGCACATCAGATGAGGCTTCAGCCATCTCAGTGTCAGCTCCAGTTGGCCTCTCCACTACTGGCTCTGCAGCGGCTGATGCTTCTGCTGGGACTGCAGCGGCTGCTGGTGCATCTGCTGCTGCTGCTGACGCTGACTCCTCCACCAGCATCTCAGCTGATGCTGGCGGGACTTGTTCTGAATCAACTTCCATCACCTGCCAGTCGATGTGCTCCAGCTCCACAACAATCGGAGCACCAGCGACTGCAGGGACCAGCCATCTGCTGCGGGAGGGATCCTCCTCCACCACATGATCAATTAGCAACTCAGTGGCTGCCATATCGAACAGACGGGCAAAGTAGAGGAGGAGCGGTGGGAGGGCAATCAGTATTCGGATCCTTCGGAGAGCGTAGACCACCTGAAAGCCCCGGCTGGTGCGGTGGAACTGGAGAAAGGGCACTCGGACACGCCTTGGCTTCGGGAGTCCTGAACTGCCAGTCCTTAGGCGATAATCAAGAATCTTCTGCACTCGCCGCCGAACACGCCTAAGGGACAAAGGCTCTGGCTCGTCAGTTAATGTATCCATGAATTCATTCGCCCAGTCCTCTTCATTCCTCCAGTATTGCAGCCCCAGCCTAGCGTACAGAACTGAGCGCTTCTCCACCGTGAGATACCGCTCCACACGGTCAAAGATCCTCCATCTCCGCAGCTCACAGTACAGGGTCGGGTTGACAAACCACAGATACCGGAAGTCATTGAACATGTCGAAATCAACGGCATCCTCGACCTCCACTGTGATATTTTCTGCGTACTCATACAGAGTACGGTTGTAGAACTCCATCGGCCTTAGGGGCAGGCACCAGTCCTGGATGCGTGAAGCTAAGACCGACTGGTGGGGGAGCCCGCGGAGGGGAATGATGTTGAGAATACTGTAGTCAGGCACTCGAGAGGTGTCGAAGGCCTCTTCCCCGCGTAACTCCCACCGATGGGGTCCATTGACCATCTGTTCATAGTCATCATCGTCGACCACGTTGTAATTGAGGACGCTGACGGTTATGTCACGTCGTGGTCGCGAATCAGCACGTCGAGGCTGTGCTGGTGAGGATGTCGCTGGTCGTCCAGAAGTTGAGGCACCTTGGGACTGTTGACGACCGAGCTGAGCCTTCCCTTCCTTTGCAAAATCTGGGAACAGGTTCCTTGGCTCCATCCTCTGGATTGTGGAGTGCTGGATAACTGGTGGCTCCTCTTCTTCAGAATCATCAGAAATAACAATGGGAGCCTTCCCAGTAGTCCTTGCACCAGTCTCCACATCCATCTCTTCTTCCTTCTCTTCCTTCTCCTCCGCCAGTTTTTCCGGGGTGGTCGCCCGCTCATCAACTCCTACGCTGGCAACCCCTTGCACTGCCAGCGGGCCTTCTTCGGCAACTCTGCGTCCGCTGGCATCCCCTTGCGCAGCCAGCGGGCTCCCAGCCTCTTCCTCATCCGGCTGGTAGTGCTCGACTATGGACATGATGTCCTCGTCGACTCCCATCACCAGCAGGCGCTGATATGTATCTTCTGGTAAAAGCTCGCCTGGTGGTGGGGAAGCTGGTGGGCTGGCACTTGGACTTTCATCAGCCTTTCCTTTGCCCTTGCTTGCCAGCCTCAGCTGTTCAGCCAGCTCCTCCTGGCGCCTGGCTTCATGCTCAGCCTGCACCTTGGCATAGGCTTCATCGCGGGCTGCCAGCTCAGCCTCTAATTTTCGCTGGGCTGCCAAGGCCTTCAGCCTTGCCTTGGCTTGCTTCCTCCTGACAATGGAGGCACTTCTCTCCTTCTTAGCCTGCTCCATCACCAGCTGAGCTCTGGTTTGGACCCTCTTCCTCTTCCGGGTCATAATCTCCAGCTGCTCCTCCTGGGTCTGTCCCAATATGTTCCTTGGAGCTGGACCAAGAACCAGTGCCTGATGTGGCTGCTGATGCTGAGAAGTCTTGGGCTTCTTGCGGGAGGTCTTCTTGGTGACTGGCACCTGCTGAACTGGCTGAGGGCGACTGTCAGAAGCATCCACTTCCGCCTCCTCCATTTGAGTAAAAAGAGACTCAGTTTCCATCTTTCTTTTCAGCTCGGCCCTTGCCTCCTCCGTCAGCGGCTGTGCCATGACTGGCATCTGTTCCCCCTTATCCTCCTCGTCTTCCTCTGAGACGACCTCAGCTGGATCCACTGCTGACTTTCCCCTCAGCCTCCGCGGCTTGTGGTAGTCAGGGCGAGGCAGCTTGGCCTGCTCCTTGGTGGGCGGAATGAAGTCCGAACTCACCAGTTGTTCCCCCTGGTCCACTCCGTCTCCAATCTCCATCTCCAAGATATGGCTGATCCGCAGCCCAAAGGATACGGAGTGAGCGAACGTCCCATCAATTGGAATGTTGGCGTTCCTGGCTACATTCTCTAGCAACCGGCCAAAGAAGAACTCGGCCCAGTTGCCCTCAATCCCATCCACCAGCGCGCACATCACCGAAAACTTGCGCAGGCTCAGCTCGGCGTAGGATCCGACTTCGCACTGCAACATCCTGACAACGATGTCGCACACCATCTGCCACCAGTCATCCATCTCCGACTTCCTCATACCAGTCCGGAAGACGGTGACTTCGTCCCTCTTCCATTGTGTCCACCTCCTTCGGAATTCCACCGTATCATCCTGATGATACGTGGCGACTTCCTCTCCTTCATTCCTCAGGCCGAAGAGATTGGCGAGGTATTCGGCGGTAACGGTGATCAGGTGGCCGAACACCGATGTAGTGAACGACCTCCTGTCGTCAGCAACCACGGCCCGAGCGTAAAACTCGGCTACCATGTGCGGATGGAAGGTCTCGGGCCTTGCTGTCAAATACTGACGAAGGCCTTCCCGGTCGATCATCTCGATCAACTCCTCCCCATAATTCTTGCGCGCCAGTTTCTCGTTCAGAATCTTTTCTTTCTGAACTTGCGCTGCCCTCATTTGCGCGTTCGAGAGCTGAGCCCTGGTCGCCGGCTTGTTCAGCTGAACCAGTCGAGCGAACGGAAGAGTATAATCTATATCTTCAATCTTCACAATGCCGGTGTACGTCGGCATGTGCTGCTCGGCAACTGGTAGTCTGGGCTCACCAGACGATGAAGATGTGGAAGGTGGGTTGTCTTCCGGGGGATTATCAGTTGGGGGGCGTGAAGATGAAGCCATAATCTCAGGAAACTTAAGAATTTTGAGAATTTAGAGAGAGATTAGGGCTGGAAAAACTTGAAAGATCGTAAAGGTTTTTCCGAGGAAGAGTCTCGAGTATTTATACTCGAGTCCATGCAAGATCAGACGACCAGGATCAACGCTCAGCAAGCGGGAATCGACGGTCATCAGCAGGCCCGTTTCCCTGTGTGACGTGCGCGGTCGTGCTGACGTGGGGCGCGCCGTGTAGCTGACGTGGCGCTCAGCGATTGGTGGAAACCAAAAGTCGGACTGCGCAGCCACTGTGCACATTAAATGTGGCATTAAATGCCGCATTAAATTCGGAGATCCGCATACGCTATCGGATTCGAACGATCCCGCCATTTCTGCGACAGCTGGCTTGGCTGGGCATCACCAGCATACGCCAGTCGCATACTTCCTCCTAACTGGTTGGCCTCTTCATCAGTTGGCAACTGATACCACATGCTTATAATACATTCTGCTGACAAACTCATCAGTTAGCAACTGATACCACTTATTGAAGAGCCATTTCCCCACTTGATGATAATTCCTTCAGTTAGCAGCTGATACCACCTTGTAGATATACATCATCAGTTAGCAACTGAGACCACTTGATAAATCAACCACTTGCTGGTAGCACGTCCTGCTGGCAAACTCATCAGTTACAACTGATACCACATGATGATCAGACTGGCGACCTAAACCAAATTGAGAGCTTGGACTCAATTTTCGCCAGTTGTGGGAATGACCACCAGTTATCTGCTGGCAAATGGAAGTGGATCCATTTCTTCAACACTGCTAGAAGGTGGAAGCTGGGACCCAATTTCGCTTCAGCAGAAGATAAAAGCTGGCAAGATGAAATGAGAGCTGGGACTCATTTCCTTGGACAATTTAGGGAAAAAGTCCGCCAGTAGATATCGTCTGTGGTTGAAAGACACCACTTGTTGAGAAACAACATACGAGGAATGTGAAACGACTAAGAGCTTGGACTCAGTCGTAATCAACATCCACCAGAAGATCAAGAACAGAATGAGAGCTTGGACTCATTCTTCCTCATCATTAAGGCTCGCATCAATCTCCATAAGACCAAGTTTGATGCACAACTCCTTGAATCTTGCTTCTGGCAGGGGCTTTGTGAAGATGTCAGCCAGTTGATCTTCAGTACGAATGTAGTCCACGCTGACATCCTTCTTCTCGACATGATCACGAATGAAGTGATGTCGAATGTCTATGTGCTTGGTCCTGGAGTGATGAACCGGATTCTTCGTGATGCACATAGCACTGTTGTTGTCGCAATAAATAGGAACACAGCCAGTGTCCACTTCATAATCAGCCAGTTGTTGCTTGAGCCAAATAATTTGAGCACAGCAACTGGCAGCGGCAACATACTCAGCCTCAGTGGTAGAAGTAGCTACAGAGTGCTGCTTCTTGCTGAACCAGCTAATCAGCTTGTGTCCGAGAAACTGACACGTACCACTGGTACTCTTGCGGTCAATACGGCATCCAGCGAAATCTGAGTCTGAATATCCGATAAGCGTAAGCTCATCATTTCTGGGATACCATATTCCAAGAGATTCTGTCCCCTTCAGATATTTCACAATCCGTTTAGCAGCTTCCATGTGTGACTTCTTAGGATTAGCTTGAAATCTGGCACACACTCCGACTGAATACGAAATGTCGGGTCTGCTGGCAGTGAGATAGAGGAGTGATCCAATAATTCCTCGGTAAACAGTAGGATCAACTGATTCCCCTTGCTCATCAAGAAATATCTGGCAGCTGGTACTCATCGGGATCCTTAGAGACTTAGTCTTCTCTGGGCAATATTTCTGAATTAGATCCTTGGTATACTTCCGCTGGCTGATAAATATACCATCAGCTGATTGCTGGACCTGGAGTCCTAGGAAGTATGTTAACTTGCCCATCATACTCATCTGGAATGAGGTCTGCATCAGTTGAGAAAACTTCTCACAAAGAGTTATATTCTTCGACCCGAAAATAATGTCATCGACATAGATCTGCACCATCAGCATGTCACCACCATCCTTGAGAAGAAAGAGAGTCCGATCGATCTTCCCTTTTCGAAATCCATTGCTGGTGAGGAACTGAGATAGTGTATCATACCAAGCCCTGGGCGCCTGTTTCAATCCATACAGGGCCTTCCTTAGCTTGTACACTTTGGTGCCAATTTCGAATCCAGGAGGTTGCTCTACATATACTTCCTCCTTTAGTTCGCCATTCAAGAATGCGCTCTTCACGTCCATCTGGAACACCGTGAAGCCGTGATACGCTGCATAGGCCAAAAACAGCCGTATCGCCTCCATTCTTGCAACTGGTGCAAAGGTCTCATCAAAATCGATGCCTTCATACTGTCTATAGCCCTTGGCGACTAAACGAGCCTTGTTCCGGACCACAATGCCATCTTCATCTCGCTTGTTCTTGAAAACCCACTTGGTGCCAATCACTGACTGGTGTGATGGCCTCTCTACCAAGTCCCAAACGTTGTTGCGAGTGAACTCCGCAAGCTCTTCGTGCATGGCATTGATCCAATCGGCAGATTCGAGCGCATCTTTGATGGACGTAGGTTCCATCTGAGAGATAAAGCAAGATAAAAGCGCTCTGCCGTGCCTGGTCTGGACAGAACCTTCCGGATCACCGAGAATAGCATCAGATGGGTGATCCCTCAGCCATTTGGGAGGACCAGCGACCGCTGGTTCCGGCTGAGAAACAGGTTCATCTGTCCTGACGACTGGTGCTTCCACATTTCCACCAGTCGGAGCTGCAACATCAGCTGGTGCTGGACCTTCACCAGTTGGAACAACTTCATCAGCATCACCTTCTGGCTGGTTGTCTGAATCTCCTCCAATGTTGTCAGCATCAGCTGGAACATCCTCTCCAGCTGGTCCATCACTGCCTTCTTCTTCAAAAAGGCCAGTAGGAATTCCCCCTAGATTGTTACTGGGTCCACTCAGGGAGATTGAGTGTAAGGTCTCAGCAAGGTCATTTGCATCACCGACCCTCTCAGGTTGCTGATGGGCACCTGAGGTAACTGGTTGTGAAGATGATCCATTCATCGGTCTAGTCGAACCAGTTGGTTGAGCATTGGAAGAATTCCTGCCCAACTGGTCATTGACATCATTGACCTCAGGAACATCTTCAGCCAGTTGGCGTAAGGTCCTGCGCACTAAAGTAGCTTCATCAAAAACAACATTGCATGTTATTTCCACAAGCTGGGTCGTCTTGTTAAATACTCTATAACCCTTGTGAGAGGGGTGTCCATATCCGACAAACACACCCTCATCAGCTTTAGGCGAGAAAGCATTTAAGTTCGACTTCCCATTATTATGGATATAACATGGAGAACCGAATGCACGAAGATGAGCTAAAGTAGGCTTACGACCGAAGTACACTTCGTAGGGAGTTTTCTGAAGTCTGTCGTTGATCCCGCTCCTATTCTGAGTATAGCAAGCAGTCACCAACGCCTCTCCCCAGAAACTCTGACCCAAACCAGACTCAGCCAGCATGGATCGGACTGCTTCCTTCAGCGTCCTGTTCCTACGTTCTGCCAGTCCATTCTGCTGTGGTTGCCTTGGAGTAGATCTCTCATGCTTGATCCCGGCCTCCGCGCAGAAATCCATCAGCGGACCATTGCAGAATTCAGTCCCATTGTCCGAACGAATTCGCTTCACCACGGCTTCTCTCTGTTTCTGAGCTTGGATGATCAACTCTGGAAGAATCATCTTCACCTCATCCTTTGTTCTGAGAAGCTTCACCCATGTATAGCGCGAGTAGTCATCGACTACCACTAGCGAATATCGTCTTCCTCCAATGGTTTGCGGCGTTACTGGTCCAAACAGGTCCATATGTAACAGCTCGAGTACCTGACTGGTACTAGGGTGAACTGGCGACTGGCTCTTGAAGGATTTCTTGGTCTGTTTGCCTTGCTGGCAGGCCTTGCAAATCCCTTCCTTCTTGAACCCGCCCTTGGGAAGACCATCTACAAGATCATGCTTGGTTAGATAATTAATAGTTTTAAAATTCAAATGACTTAACCTTTTGTGCCACAGCCAGTTGGTCTCCATGGAACTGGTGGCAACAAAGCATGTATCAGTCTTCCCGCTTTGCCAGTCAACGACATACAACCCTCCTTTGCGGACACCTTTCAGCTTGGTCTCGCCAGATTCTTCATTCTTGATCTGGCACCCGGATTTGTCAAACACAATGGTGTAACCATTGTCGCACAGCTGGCTGATGCTCAGGAGGTTGTGCTTCAGGTTGGTAACAAGGGACACGTTGACAATACGCACATCATCCTTCTCTATGCATCCCTTGCTGATAACTCTGCCCTTGGAGTTATCACCAAAAATAACTGGAGGTCCTCTGACCTTGGTGAGCTCCGAAAACAAGAACTCCTCACCAGTCATATGAGCGGAGCAACCACTGTCAATGATCCACTCGCTCGACCTCTGAAGCTGATACGCATGATCCTGTTCCTGCAAGAAAAATGAAATCATTTAGGTCCCCGATCATCAGCGGGTCCTGCAGGGTTAGATCTCTGGATCATTCCTTTCGGAATCCAGATTTGAGTAATCTTCAGCTCAGTGTTACCCTTGCTGACATTACTTGTAGCCTTTCCCTTCCTCTTAAAATAATGCATGGAATTGTTTTTGGAAGGTGTGGCTGTGTGTGCAGTTCCTCTAGAAGTATTCTTCTTCTGAGGAGATCGGAAATTTCTTTCCGACCGCTTGTGCTGCCTTGGTGGTCTTTGGAACTGTGGACCACGGTGATTAGCCTTCCTAGCCCTTGATGAAAACATTTGATTGGGCTCAGGCCTCCGATAGGTATTCCTCCTATCGGGAATTGTCCTTCTCTCAGTATTCTGCTGAGAGTGGGACCCCTTGTAAGTATGCTGGCAACTGGCATACTTATAAGGTTGTGTGTGGAACCTCTGGACAGCTGGTGCTGGCTGTCGGGTTCCACTGGCTGCTGGTGCTGACTTCCTTGCCTTGGAATATTTTGGCTTAGTCAGCTTCTTAGGGTGTGCTGGCGTCTTGTCAGCAGAGGAATTTGCCAGTCGAGGTTGTTGTCGTGATGACTCACCTCTATATCTGGGCTGATGATTCCTTTGCTGATCAGCCATACGAGGTATGCTGGCAGCACCAGCTGGTGCTGACTCATTTACCATTCTGCCCTTACCCTTTCCAGCATTGATTTGTTCGGGTTGATTTTTGCTCAAATCATTTGAAAATCCCAACCCGGACTTATCACAGGGCTTTCTCCAATGACTTAGAGCTGCCTCTAAATCTCTGGAACCCTTGTTCAGAAAATTGATCTTATTTTCTTGCTCCAGAACAAGATTGTGAAAGTTATCTCGCTCAGTTTTAGCAACTTGGAAATCTTGGAGCAATTCGAAATGAGCCTTTTTCAAAGTTTCTAGCTCTTCGCTGAGTGACCTAGATTTTTCAATCTCACTGGTCAAAATGGAAACTTGATTTTTCAGCGAAGTGTTTTCGCCAGCTAAAACATTTTTCATTTCATAAAATTTTAAAAACTCATTCTGAAGAACATCTAAAGTGACATCTTCTGAGTCGGAGCAATGCGACTCAGAATCGTCTATGATTTGAACAGGCATGATATGCAATTGAGGATCTGATTGTACCTCATCATCAGCAGTCAAAGCCAGATGTTCTTCCTTGTCAGCATCTTCTTCAGCTGACACTTCTCCTAGAGCAGCCATGAATGCCAGAAGAGCTTCTTCTTCAGACTCTCCATCTGACTCGTATTCCCCATCATCATGATCGGGGATATCAGGAACTTCAGTCCTTGTCAGCATGGCTTTGGCAACTGCCCTGGAGGCACGCTCTTCAAAGAGCTTCTTCAGCCGTTCCCTCTCAGTTTTGTCCACCTGCGGACATTCAAATTTTAAATGGTCAGGGGATTGGCATTGATAGCAAGCACGAGGAGCTCTTTTGACGAATTTCCCGTCAGTTGAGCTTGAAGAGACTCCCTGCTTTGACTTAGCCTTTTCAAGTAGGACGGCCAGTCGTTTCATTTGTTGCTCAAGTTCAGCGATAGAGCTCTCGCCACTTTTGGAGTAAGATCCTGACGTGGATGGGATCTCCTTCGGCTGGTTGGTCTGCCCAGCAGGCCTGTCAGCATGGAAGGGCTTCTTGGGCATCCGCTTGAAGTCCTTCTTGACGAAGTAAGCTTCGTCCTGAGCCTTAACGCTGGGGGATCCAACATTCCTGATAGCCTCGTTTTTATTCACCATCTGGATATCCCATTCATGTGCCTGCAACTGAGCAAACACTTCTTTAGGAGTTAGTTTGGATAAATCTTTCTCCTTTAGTGCGGTGGTTTTCACAAACCAATCCTCCTTTGGCATCTTGGACAGGATCTTCGAGTTAAGATCAGCATTTTCTTACTCCCTGCCCAGAGACTTCAGCTCGCTGACAATGGCGTTGAATCTCGCCTCCATCTCTTTGATGGTTTCTCCAGTCAGCATCTGGAAGGACTCATATTTATCCACCGCAACCTGCAATTTGTTGCGTTTCATTTGGTCAGTTTCTTGACATAAACTATCAAGAAAATCCCATACTCCCTTAGCAGTATTAAACTGCAGTGCGTCCTCCATCAGTGATTCTGGAAGGCACGCAAGGATCAGCTCATGTGCAATGGAATCCAGCTGATTCCGCTTTCTGTCCTCAGCATTCCATTCATCTTGGGGCTTTGGGACCACCGCAGCTGGACGATCTCCCAGCTGATGCTGAATCTTGGTGATCTCTATTGGCCCTGTCTCCAGTACATCTTTCATGTCTGGATGGATGCTCTTCAGGGAGATAAGCGTCCTCTTTCGCCATATAGAATGCTTCTCCGTCTTGTAGTCCATTAGCTTTGGGATATTCATCTTGAAGTACCTGAGCTAGACAAACAGACAAACAAACAGGAGTGCAAGGAAACGTGGATCACGGTCCTAAGCGACACAGAAACGAACGGTCTGTAAGAACCGTCCGCTCTGATACCACTTGTTGGTCCCGGATATCAGGGTATACTTTGGCAGCGGAAAATACGTA
>JAPKLW010001183.1:0-120211 GCA_026898455.1 Plectranthus barbatus
AATAATCGGCCCAATTTAATGATCCAAGTATGCGACCCATAAATTGTGTTGTAGGAAAAAAGGTTGTTTGGACCGGGTAAGAAGCCCCAAGAAAAAGGAGTCCGAAAGGAAAAGCAGTTC
This sequence comes from Plectranthus barbatus, assembly GCA_026898455.1. NCBI lineage: Eukaryota > Viridiplantae > Streptophyta > Magnoliopsida > Lamiales > Lamiaceae > Plectranthus > Plectranthus barbatus. The sequence goes on from JAPKLW010001183.1 coordinate 121, forward strand.
GCCTTAACCAGTTCGTGGGGCAGCTCAACTGGAAGCAGTTCGATTCAGCTAGAGAGGAGTCCGAATGAGAGAGCAGTTCGATTTAATCAGTTCACACAAGGCAGCTCGAAGTAGTTACTCACTCGGTGGTTTCAACTCGGGATTAAATGAAGAAGTGTAACGGTTCGAACGTTACAAACGGTTCGACCGTTACGAGTCAAAGGGATTAATGGCCGGCAGTTTCACGACAATAAATGAGCACTCAATAATGATGTTTTAATTAGATTTTTTCTTATAAATAGGTCCTTACATTTGTAAAGAGGGGACGAACTCTCCCCCGGAAATATGACACACCAATTTGTTAATTTCTTGTAATTCTTGATTTTCTCGTTTGATCGTAAATCCATGGGCTCTATTTTTTGAACCGCAACAGGAATAATGACTCAATTACAGTCCTATATATTCGTAAAACGAAAGATCTTATTTTGATAAATTCGTTTGTTTTAGTCACTTCACTGGAATGAGTTTGCCGATATAACTAATAATAATTATACTTAAGAATCCATAATTTATTTTTAATTTTGACTCTTGTGCAATGTTGTAAAAATCGGCGCCTAGGACCGCCTAGGCGCCGATTAATCGCTAGACGGAGGTCCACCGCCCCGATAAATGCGAAATCGGCTAGAAAAACCGTTTTTAATTTAGTCAGCGATTAATTGGCGATTAATCGGTCTAGGCGGATTAATCGGATCGGATTAATCGGATTAATCGAATTAATCGCTGATTAATCGGATTAATCGGAAAAAATCGGTTGAAGTAAATTTCAATTGTAAATTCAATTTTTAAATTTAAATTTCAATGGTAAAATCATTTTTTAAATTTTAATTTCAAAAAATATTTTAAAACATAAAAATATAAAATTAAATAAAAGTGTAACCTAATTTTTTTCCCAAATCAAATTTCCCCAAATTCCCCTAATTTTATGGATTTTGCTTCTAAATGTAAAAGTGCTTGTTGCAGGAATATTTATACGTTTGGATTTAAATGTGAGGATGTTTGTTGCAGGAATATTACTTGAGATACATATAAAATGCTGAAATTTTACTTGCTTTTAAATATATAATTTGTGGGTAAGATTTTTATATATTACTTGAGATATATAAAAAATAAAAAAATAAAAATAGGTAAACCGCCTAGAATCCGCCTAGAATCCGACTAATCCCCGCCTAGACCGCTTAGGCGCTAGGCCCCCCTCGACCGCCCGACTAGCGCCTAGCGATTTTTACAACATTGCTCTTGTGAATGAAGAAAAGAGAGAACCGGGATTGGTTTCCCCATCTGTCATGTCAACACAAAATTTCAGCTGACTTGGCGAGATCTAGAGCTGACGAAATCGAAGGCAGATTGTGACTCAGTGTAGAGGTGAACGCCGGTCGCTGAAGGAGACGGTGGAGTTGGAGAAGAAACTCGAAATGAGTTAATAAACTTAATTTTCATAGTCAAAGTGGGAGATTAAGAATAAATAAATTCATAATTAGATTCAATTTCACTTGATTTTTCTGAGTTAATTATGACCGACGAGTACGACAACTTTCATGTTTGTGGGTACCTCCCCGCCTTCCATATGTATATATATATAATTAATTTCATAATCTCTAAAGCTCAAAAAAGAGAGAAAAATGCCAAGAAATAATAAATATTATTCAACAAAATCCCCTTCTGCATCCTCCTCTGACTCTTTTACTTTCCCCTCGCCTTCGCGCTTCGGGCTTCCGCCGCCATCTGCACCGAGATTCTCGGAGCCGGTGATGGGCCGGGCCCTCAACATGGCTGAGCCCCTCATCATGAAATGGAACCCCGAAGCCACAACTTATGCTCCACTGATCACTTCGCTCTTCCATCAGAACCGGGATGAGGCCCGGGACTTCATTGGCGCCGTCAACAATTTGCACAAGGGCATGCATTACCTACCGATTGATGAATTAGGCCGCGCCCAGAGGCTGATGCAAATCGCCATGAAGAGGCTACACAAGGAGTTCTACCAGATTCTATCCCTCAATCGGGCTCATCTCCATCCGGAATGCATCTCCAATCGTTGGCCGGGAACCTCCTCCGGTACCGTCACGTCTGTTGAGTACTGTGAAGACGACTACGACGGCGGAGGAGTCGCCGAGGAAACGGCTTCTGATGAATTTGAAGACTCCTCGACTCTAGCTATGGCGGATTTGAGATTGATCGCCGACTGCATGATTTCGTCCGGTTACGCCAGAGAATGCTCGAAAACATACATGAACATTCGGAAATCGATTGTTGATGAAGGCATCTATAGACTCGGAGTCGAGATATTTTCTTCTTCTCAAATTCGTAAAATGGATCAGCGAGCTCTGGAGATGAGGATCCGAAATTGGACGAGTGCTGTTCGAACGGCCGTTAAAATTCTCTTCAATGGAGAGAGAATTCTCTGCGATCACGTATTTGCGAGCTCGGATTCCATCAGAGAATCATGCTTTTCGGAAATAACGACCGGAGGAGCCACGATCTTATTCCTATTTCCGCGAATTGTTGCTAAAGTGAGGAAAATATCACCGGAGAAGATATACCGATTGCTCGACATGTACGCCGCCTTATCGGAGCACTTGCAGGATATCGATGACATTTTCTCGTTCCGGTCAACTTCCGACATCAAGTCGCAGGCGCTGACGTCTCGCGCCAAGCTCGCAGAGTCTACACGCGACGCATTGAAAGACTTCGAAACAGAAGTTTCGAGAAACTCGACGAAATTGCCTGTCGCCGGCGGCGGGATCCACCCACTGACGATCGACACGATGAATCATCTCTCTGCCCTTGCCGATTACGGCAACATTTTATCTCACATTCTGGACGAATCTACGCCAAATGGCAACCATGTTCCGCCGGAGTCAATCTCAGAATCCGACGAGTCGGCGGCGGAAACTTCGCTCAAAATTGCGCGGCTTATATTAGTGCTCCTATGCAAACTCGACGCGAAAACGAAATACTACAAAGACGTCTCCGTCGCGTACCTTTTTCTCGCCAACAATCTCCAATACGTCATCGTAAAGGTCCGGAACTCAAATCTGAAGAATATTCTCGGAGAAGAGTGGCTGAGGAAGCACAAACTAAAGGTGAAACAATTCGCGGCGAGCTATGAACGGCTAGGATGGAACAACGTTGTCGACTGCATTCCAGCGGCGGCGGAGACTACGCCGGAGATGGTAGAAGAGATCTTCATAGAATTTTGCAAGTCGTTTAACAAGGCGTACAGAAAGCAATCTCTGTGTGTCGTACCTGACAGCGAACTCCGAGAAGATCTAAAGTGTTCAATTGCGAGAAAAATAATTCCGGTATATCGTGATTTTTACGATGCAAACCCGCCGGTGATGGAGAGAGGGCGAATTGCCGCCTCGACAGCTAACCCTAACCCTACCCCTCATGAATTGGGGATTTTTTTGTGGAATGCGTTTTCGGCGAAACTGGAGTCAGGAGGTTCTTCGTCGTTGCCACCTCATTCACGGAATTATTTTCCTATGTAGAAGTGATGACGTCATATTTCATAATATGAAAATAATATTTGTTTGCCAAATATATAATGTTATTTTGTATTATTTATCTGTTTTTCAATTTTATATTGTTTGCAAAATTATGAATTTTATCTCAATTAACAATAAAATTTATTTCATTTTTTATATTATAAATCTTATCATAATATTTACTTTTTAAAAGTATATTGAATCGCATATTATATCTCATGTTACATTTAAATTGCATAAAAGTCATTGAATAAAAAAGAAAATTTTTCCCAAAACTGAACCATTATGTTGCACTTTCAAACAATATTATAATGTGTGACTTATCGTATTTTTAACCAATTAAAATACACAATATGATAAATCTTCATTAAAAAATGGAGGTAAATTTCAAAATCAACCAAAACATTAAAATCTATATATATATTAAAACAATACCGGAGGCAATATATGGAAATTTTTTATTGTATTAATTGTTTATTAATTCAACTACTTAGTTCATTAATTATTGTGTGAAATATTTCCATATAATGTGCTGTAATTATAATCAATTGGATTGATTTTCCTTAATTATATATCTATATAATTAATAAACTAAGGAATTATTATTTTCCTTGATTATTTTAATGCAATAACTGTAATTATAATACGACCAAATTATAAGAAAAGTAGAAGTGCAAAAATTAAATCTTAGAATTAATCTATATGTATTTCTTAAATTATCATTTTCTTATAATATCTATAGGAACTATAATTAATTTTCAATAAAAGGGAACTATTTATCAAATCAAATTTTAAAAATTATTCTTAATTATACTTTAAAATATTTAAGATACATATATTACGGATATACACAAATCAATTAGATTAACTTTACCTTAATTATTATGCTACTATGATATGCCTAAGATATATCATAATTTTTTTTCAAGAAAAGATGTTTATCAAATTAAATTTGGAAATTCTACATAATTTTTGTTTAAAATCTCCAAGATACATATTTTTTAAATTTGGATAAATCAATTAAATTATTTGTTTCCTTAATTGTTATTTCCGTATAATATGCATGTGCATTATAATCAATTAAATTATTTTTTTTCTTGATTATTATTTCCCTTAAATTTTATCATGCAATTGCAAATATTATCTAAATCAATGATACTATATTTGGTTAATTTTCAGCATGCAAATGAGCAACAAAATTGCATGTTTAAATTTACTGTCGTACATTAAGGCAATTGATATAAATCATTATCGAAATATCGGTACGATAACGGTTTTCATTTTATATCATACCGAGATTTCGACATATCGAACTTCGGTATACCAAAAGTTTCGGTACAGTATCGGTATGAAAACTTGCATACTGTTAATTTCAGTACGGTATACGGTACGGTACAAAATTTTCGGTATGTCGTACCGACCCACCCCTACATATGAATTTTCTATCCATCTAAATATATTCGCTAATATTTTATACTTGATTTGATACTTCATTGAATCTTAATTTATTTTTGTATCAATATTCTTACAAACCTTTTCAACAAGTTAATTGTAATTTTACCCATTACAATCAATTGAACAGTTCGTGTATTGTTGAAGGTATAATGAATGTATGCAGGAGATATATTATGAATACAAAAATTAAATAAGGCAATATCAATTATGAATTTATGTAAAGAAAAATAGTGCAAATTAAAAAATATATACCTATTATATTATTTGTACCTTGAAATTTTTAAGGTACAATGGAAAATATCTTGATAATAAACAATAAGTAATTAGGGCACACTAAAATACCAAATTTTTAAATATTTATTACTTAGTAAATTAGTTTATATTAATTTACAACCAAATTATTTTTATACTTACTACTTAGTTATATCACTTGCCCAATGTGCAAGGATTATAGTGTATTATAATCTTTTAATTATAATTATTTATTCATTTACAGTTATATAAATACCATGTTAAATAAATAAATTATACAAGCTAATTCGAGTTCATGAAATTTAATATAAGAAATACATGGTACTTTTATAAAGAAAAAAATAAGAAAAGATAAAATATGGGTGAGAGAAAGTAAACAAAATGATTCATTGTGTGGGTGCATGAGTGAGACCATGAGTATGAGTCTAAATAAAAATTAAACGATAAAAGATTAAGATATTATAGTAGATAACACCGATTATCAGTAGGCAGATTAAAATTGAATCACAAATCACCAATTAATTGAATGCAAGTTTTTTTGTTAATCAAGGAACTAATAATTTCAAATCTGGTGTATGTATGAAAAGTAATTCAAAATCTCAAATTGCTTTAAATAAAAGTAAAAGTATTAAGTGGACAAATTATTAGAAAATGAAATAATTTAAAATATTTTCGGGCAACAAAATAGATGAAAGAGATATGTGAAAATTCAAACTTAAGTGTTGTTATAATAATAGTCAATGAGAAAATGTGAATTTCTTAATGAGGAATTCAAATAGTGAAATTATTTTGGCCGAAAGATATAAGCTCACAACATATAAAAATCAAATAAATATTATTTTAATACAAATAATTAATGTTCCCACTCGATGCAATACTAGTAAAATTTATAATCTTCCCTCACCACTTTCTCTTTCCTTCAAGACTTTCTCAGTCAAGAACATATGGACATTATGGTTTAATTCTTCCAAACTCGCATTATTCCCTCACTATTGCAGCCATTGTCGTACGTATAGCTTCTCCAAGCAGCTGCCTAAAGCATTTTGTGGTTTATGATTTTCTTTTTATGGGTGAACTTATTTTTTTTCCTTTCTAATAAAGAAAGAAAAGGATAGATGGATCACAAATTCTAATATCTAATCAGTATATTTCTACACAAAAAATAAGATCTGGTTGTAAGTCTTTTTTCTTTCTATTAATTTCTCTTTATTATGAATTGGTTGCCATATAGCGGCTTCTTACATCTGCTAATGTGGTCGCTCTCTCAAAAAGTAGTATTTCTACGTCGTTGATTCCGACACCTTCACTTTTCCCTTCATAAATATTATTATGGGAATTGAATTAATGGTAGCGACTTGAGTTTCTTTCATAGTTTCGAATAAATTTTGAAAAATTAAAAATAAATATTTTGTTATTTTCGACTTCTAGAATTTATTTTCTATTTTTAAGATGTACATTTAATAATTACAAAATTCAAAAAATAGAACAAAGGGAGAAATAGCATTCAATGTTGGAGCATGCATATTGTGACTGAGCCATGAATTGCATCTAGTCTAGTCTAGAACTAAAAATCAAACAATAAATCAAAAGTCTTGACAGTGACTCACCAAAATGACAGATACATTTCCTTAATTTTCCAGAAAACTATATTGTTCACTTTATGTCAATACACTTAAAAGTAAATATCATGCACAGATAGATAGATAGATAGATAGATAGATAGAGAGAAGTTGACATCAAATGAAAGTTGCATTACAACCTCAGCAATAAGTTAGTCAACATGAATTTTCTCATTTGTCTGGCTGTATGTGTGTGTGTGTGTGCGCGCGCGCGCTTCATGACAGCAAGCAGCAATACTAGCAAGGAAGGCAGATGTCCTGCCATCCTGTGCAGTGTTGAAGAAAGTGTTTCAGATCATCACTTGGAGCTTCTACGGTCCACTTGTCGTAGTATTCGCTTGGATTGAACACGCAGCACTCACCCGGGAGGGGCACCAGCGCTGCTTCAGTTGCACCAACAAATAAGTCACCTTCGGATTTGATCCAACCACTGCATTCCTCCTCCTTATCTGCTGCCTACGGAGTTGAGACACATTCTTATAAAGATCAAGATGTATAAAATCATACTGCACAAAGTAACATCACAGGTTGAATCTGCTTTTCTTCCAGAACTACCCATGCCATTAATGGAGGTTTATCAAGAAAGTATGCCATACAGCTACATGAGCTTTTTTTTTTTTTTGCATGATTCAGACAAGTGACTGCTATTTGTCAAGATTTGAGATGGTCAAATATTGAAGATTCATCACATAAACCATCTAGAATATTCTACATTCTCATCTTACCAAAAAAAAAAGGCAGTGTAGTATGAATGGATCCAAGCAATCACATTCAACTGTTACTGAAACTGAGGCATTACATGGTGAGAAATTTTATTATTCAATAGTGTGAAATCTAACCCATGATTTCAAATTCGAGAGACACAATTTATCCGTACATGTTAAGCACTCGTCGCTAAGAGAGGATTCAACTTAATTCCAAAGGAACAAAATTTGGCATCAGAAATGGAAATATACAACAACTGGTATCCTGCTACAAAATCACATATTGGAAACTGCTATTTTTTTGCAGTGATAAGTGATAATAATTCCATGACTATAAATGAATCTCAGAAACCTCCTCGTTGAGGGGATGGTGAAATGCAAAACACAAGATATAAACAGTGCAGGAAAAGAATGATATGAACAAGTGATCCTTGGACATACTTTGTCGAGGTTTAATGCATTTATCAATAACAAACATGGATTTCTAAGATTGCCGATGATATAAATGACACTGATCCTGTGATGCAGCTATGCAAGAAGCACATTAAAACGTGAGGATTTCAGGAATCATACAACATAATCAAGATTAAAGGACTGCAAAGCAATGAATGAGTAGTAATATAATTACCTTTTCCTTGTAGTATTTGAAGGCGATCTTCTTAGGTCCAGCTTCATATATGTTGCACTGCGAGTACACCTGTGAGATCGACAACAGAAACGCGAACAATCAAACAAACATAAGAATGCTTCATCATCAAAAACCAACAGAGAAGATCACCAAAGCGCATGATCACCTGAGACTCCACACTTGCACAAACAGCATAAATTGCCCAGTTTCTAGTATAATTATTGTACAAATGGACTTTTGCATATCTAACACGCGGGTGCCTCTGTCGCGTCCCATCAAAGAAGCAATGGTGAATGGTAACCTGCATGCATCTGTCGTCTGTGTGTGAAGGATCAGCACCGATGAGGATTGTTTTGTTATGGTTTGCAAAGTAGCACCTGAAAATGAATTTTAAGCTCAACATCACCAACAGAAGAGCAACAATTGAACTTGACTCAGAATCCAATGCTCACCGAGAAATAGTAATGTCTGTGCTCGACCGGCTGATATCTATCAGTCCATCACAAAAGTCACTGAGGCTGCAACGATCTATCCAGATATGTCTAGAGTTTGGTTTAATCTGAATGGCATCAGCATCGTCTCCCACACCCTTTTCGAGTATCAGATTGCAAATTATGACATGTTCACACTCCTTCAACCTCAGACCTTTGCCAGTGAGCTTAATTCTTTGGCCTCGGCCATCAATGGTCTTGTAAGAGGACACACTCAAGTAAGATGACAGTTCAATGGTGCCTGAAACTTCAAACACGATCCACAGAGGTTCCTTTTTCCGACATCCCCAGCGCAGTGAACCAGGCCCGTCATCTTGAAATATTGCATGCATAACAAGTCAATGTGCTTCGAAAATGGTTATGAATCAAGAATCCAAAGATTATGGCCAAGTAGAGTCAATACTCAAATCAGCATTACTTCTATAGGGATGACTGGCAAAGTAAGATATCAAATAATCATGAAATATACACTAAATTTAACACTGATATGATCACAGAAGCTCAACAGAAAAGATAAAACCAGTTGATTCAAGAATCTTGAACTGTTTCCAAATTTAACTGTACTTCCTAGCTAAAGGGTGTTTTATAAGATTGTTTTCCTTTTCCAAATAATACATATTTTCGACTAATCTAACACTAATAATTATGCATTAATCGAAGCTTAACGCAACAAGCTACTGATCCAAGAAACTTGCAACATTTTCCATCTTCAACAAAATTAATTACACCCCTGTTTTCCCGCCAAAAAATTAAGATCACCCACAACAAAAGAAATTCAGAAAATACAAAAGAATGCTATAGTCTTGAAGATTATGATGTAAATTTGCTTTTTTTTTTTTACCAGCTAAAGTGGTGACAGAGTAAACGTCGCCGTTTAGCCCGCCGACAGCGAGACGCCCGAAGCCCTCGGCTTGGCCCGCCAGACCGCGTAAGCTGCAATCTATGTTTCGGTAGGGCAACTGCAACCCCATTTTTTTCTCAAATCTGCTGCTTGAGTTTGAGTGTCAGTGCGTGCGCGCCCATATTTACGGAGGGGGAGAGAGACAATGAATGTTCAAGAAACAGCCATGGGTTTTACCCACAATAAATGAGTGTTGAAACAGTAAAATATTTACAGTGGGGGCTCGAAACTGAAGGTAGCCTTCATTAAAGACCCGGTTGATTTTTTTTTCTTGATTCCATGGCTGTTATCAATGGAGAGATCAAACCGACCTCATTAATATCTAGCCTTTTTGACTTTCTTAATTTCATTTGACTGATCAATTTTTTTTTATTTTTTTTTTAATTCTATTTGTATTGGAAAATGATTAATTTATATTATGCATACAAACCAAATCCTTTATCCTCTTTATCTCTCTTCAACAGAAATCATATCATGATGTATGAGGAGTGATTCTCTATTATTTTAAATTAAATGAAAAAGAAACAAACCACACCACTCTTGATTCCTTCTTGCCAGTTCACATGGCTGATTTCATATATCAGAAATTCAAAGTTCGTTCTCTTACATTCAAGTTGATTAAACTGAGACATAGATTTTTGGTAAAAACTTACGTTAGGCACGCCTAAACGATTTAGATGGATTTTATTCATATGTAAATAGGTTCACTCATCCAAATAGGATTTATTAATCTCTAATTAAGGTATATTAGATGAATTTTGTTTGGATAAATGAATAAAATCTACCTAAATCACTTAGACGTACCTAACGAGACCTTCCCTATATTTTTTATTTTGGTGTTTCTCAAAATTCTCTCGTGCTGTTTTTATTTTCCTTTTATTTGTGTTATTCGGGCTAAAGATGACATTCCAGAGCAATATTAAATTTCATAATATTATTATTCAATTCACAGGCTGGCCCGTGATGATAGAGCCAAAACGATTTTTTCTCAATAATATGATGATTTCGTTTGTCTTTTAAGATTTAACAAGTCATACAATGTTCATGCCGAACATAGTCTTAATAGATTATGCTAATGTCACTTACTGACAAATTCATAATTAATATTTTTTATTTCATTAATATTATTATTCCCTCATTATTTGTTAACCAACTTAAATATATTTTGTGCCCAATTATCGAATTGAGTTCTAAACAAGTTAATATATATTTTTATCGGACCTTAATGAATCACTTCATTATTGAATTGCGATAATAATTTGAGTTCGATCGAAATCAAAATAAAAGCTTCAATTCAATTTGAAAACTTTTGAATGATCAATTCGAATTTTTCTTTTTAACTTGGATTGTTGGTTTTCGACAACCTGCCGTATGCACATCCTTGAAGAGAGGATAAGTAGTGATGAAATGTAAATGTAGAGAACAATGATAAAAAATAAATAAAATTGTAAATCAATCAAGATGCATCTAATATTTAAAAAAAATTGGATTGGCAGTTTACACGATTCAATTCATTTTGTAATCGAACCGACATACCATTCCTAGAGAGAATAAGTCTTTGTTGGCCTTCTTGTTCAAAAAATTATAAACAATCGATGAAAATCATGAAGAGAGAAGAAGAAAAATATGGAGGAATTTTAGAGTTTTATTTCTTGTAAAAAATTGTTACAAAACTCTATGAAAAAATTGAAATTAATTTCTACTTTCTGAACAATGAAAACTAGTACTCCGATTTATAATAAAAACTAGGATAGATAAACAGGGAAAATAAGATAATTTAGGATATACCTATATCTTCCAAATCGAATTATATTTCTTTCCAAACTAGATAATGAAATAAATCTTCTAAGATCAAAGAGTAAATCTTCAATATTCTCCCCCTTCCTCCTTGAGTGGTTTGAGGTCTCTGACTCCGGGCAAAGTCTTTGTTAGTGCGCCAACCTTTTGCTCATCAGTTCAAACAAACTCCACTTCGATTTTACCTGCTTCGACACATTCTTGAATGAAGTGATACTTTGTGTCGATGTGCTTACTTCAACCATGGAAGACTATTCTTCATTAGTGCAGTGCAGACTTGTTGTCGACGAAGAGCTTCACTGTCTTTGATCTCGAACCAGACAGTTCGAACTACAGTGCTTTCAAGCACACACTACAAGAAATTCACGTTTTGCGACCGACAAATCTGTTGCAAATCGGTCGCAAACAGCTATTTTGCGACCGATTTTGTCCGTCGCAAAAACCTTGGTCGCAAAAAAATTGCGACCGAAAATTGAATCCGTCGCAAATTTTTGCGACCGATTGCGACCGAAATTTCGGTTGCAAATCGGTCGCAAAAAAATTCCTTCAAAAAATAAATTTTAAATTTTTTTTGAACCAGTTTTGAACCGGCCGGTCGGTCCAACCATCTAGAACCGGCTGGTCCAACCATCAAATCTGGTGCCTTGCGTCCAAGAGGGTTCGAACTCGGCACCTCCCGCACGCGTGCCGCGCGCGTTACCACTGAACCAAACAATAATCTCATTCTTTATACGTACTAAAAAATATATATTTTTTTAAAAAAAAAGAATTTTGCGACAGAAAAATCGGTCGCAAATCCGTCGCAAAAAATCTGCGACGGAAAATCCTGTCGCAATTCCGTCGTAAAATTTAAAATTTCTATTCGGTCGCAATTCTGTTGTTAGTCGGTCGTAAAATCGCGACCCTTTTTTTTGTCGCAAATCGGTCGCAAATTTGCAATTTTTTAGTAGTGACAACGCTTGACATGTTGTCGTTGCTGCTACCATGAATGGTCCTTCGCACGTTGAAAATGCAACTGTCTTCTGCTTCTGTGAGTTCCACGAGACAAGACAATCATTGATGTAGAATGTCAAACCTCCTATGCTCTTTCGATTATCTAGGTCACCTGCAAGATCACTGTCAGGATAATCCACTATCTCTTCATCACCTCCTTCTCCTTTTCAAAACACTAGTCTGAAGTGCAAAGTACCTCGAAGGTATCATAGCACTTACTTCACTGCCTTGTGATGCATCTTCGTAGGCCTCTCCATAAATCTATTGGCAATTTCAACTGCATAGGAAAGATCTGGCCTCGTGTGAAGAAGATCATGTAGACAGCTGATGATTCTTCGATATTATGTCTCATCGTCTGGCTATCCTTCGAGATCTTCGTGGAGTTGAGCTCTCGGTTCAATTAGTATTCTGGTAGAGTTACAATCAAGTATCCCGAACTGGTCAGTACCTTCTTAGCATAAGTTATATGCTTGATCAAAATACCTCCCTTGAACTGAGTCACCTCGATTCCTAGGTAGTGCGATAGCAATCCGAGATCACTCATCTAGAAGTCCCTTATCATCTGCTTCTTGAAGATTCCGACTGCCTTCAAATCTTCACCTGTCGCAATTAAATCATCTACATAAACACCAACTATCAATCTCGAGTTAGTGCTACATATTGTGTACATTGCTTTCTCATGTGTACATCTTGTGAAACTTATTTATTTCAGACTTTGTTCGAGCTTCAGATTCCAAGCTCGAGGCACTTGACGAAGGCCATATAGTGCCTTATTTAACTTCAACACCATGTGCTCCTTCTCTCTGACCTTGAACCCCTCTGGTTAAGTCAAGTACATCTCCTCTTCAAGCTCCCCTTTCACAAAGGCTGACTTGACATTGAGATGGTGTACTTGCTATCCTCGGTTAGCAGCCAAGACAAGGATGACTCGAATTATGTCAATTCGAGTAACTGGTGCGAAAACTTCATCGAAGTCAATGCCTTGTTGTTGCACATAGTCCTTTGCCACCAAACGAGCCTTGTGCTGGATTACTTCTCCAACTGAGTTCTTTTTCAACTTGAATACCCATTTCGTCTCAATCGTCTTATGTCCGACAGGTAGTGGTACGAGCAACCAAGTCTCATTCTTCTCAATTGCTTTGGTTTCTTTTGTCATTGCTTTTTCCCATTCTGGATGTCTGGCTGTCTCATTGTAGCAAGACGACTCATCTGCCTCTACTAACAATGCTTCTTCGAAGTTCTCACTGAGATTAACTCGAGGAGCTTCTGCCACTATCTTTGTCATGTCCCTATATCGAACTAGCACTTCATCACTCTCAAAGTATCCTCTTGACCACAGTGATGGAAGCTTTCGATACCTGTCACTTTCTTGTTCATTTAACTCAAGTTGATCTACTCGTACAGGGCTATTTCTTTTTGGAGTCGACAAAGTGATCTCTTCTTCTGTGGTTGACCTTCTCGGATTTACTCCGCTTTCAAACTGGGTAGTTCGAACTTCTCCTTGTTCATGAGTAACCTCCTAGAATACTTCGCAGGACTGGCCACCATCTTCAAAACAGACAATTTTGTAAACGCATTGATCACTGTAAAAATTACATATATATTATAAATATAGTGATGCAAATAAATGTATGTACCCTAAGGTTGTCGAACCCACAGAGACTGTATATCGAAACTATCATATGTACTAGCCATAGTTTTAAAACCACAGTTGTTTGAGTAAATTGAAAATAGGGTTTTGGTTTTGAATTTAAAGTTGACAAAACGGAATTTAAAGGGTTTTGAAAAACAGAAATTAAAGATACAGATTCCAGGGCAGATAATCAATTCTTCAACATGCAAAATTCATCAACTCAGCAATGATGATTAATTCAGATTCAAATAGATTAAATTCCTTGGTTAGACAATTAAACCCTAGATTACTAATATGTGACTATTTACTCTCGATCTCAAGAACACAGTATTAGTTAATATCGATAATTATCTAATTAAATCCTACAAATTGATTCTTCCTTATGAGACAGAAAACAAATGTATTTAATCTCTTCTTCCTATTACCAATTTTCACCTCTCGGTCCTTAATTTAATAACTACAAACCTAGATTCAAATTCATCTCTCGATCCTTCTTTAAATCTAGATTCGATTAATTAAGCTCAAGAAATTAAACCATGGTATTGAGTTGATTTATTCATACATGCATCAGAAAAGATTATCAAAGCCCTAGAACCTGTTAGGGCTTCTAGCCACTAAACATGGATAGAAATAAAAAACACATTCTATTAAAAATCATAAGTTACCTTACAAGGACTATAGGAACCTTGAAGGTCTTGGAAAAACTCCAATGCTATAATATTATCAGTAATAGAATGGATATTTTTTGTGCCCTAGGGATTTAGTATTTGTAGAGGAGTGAAAACATATATACAAGGTATTGGGCTAAAATATCAAAAATAATCAAATTGGGTGATTTTTAAGGATCCGGCCTCTGTGTCGATCGACACACATGCAATGTGTCGACTTCTTCTTCTCTTCCATTTTGATCCACCCTTGTTTGGCCTTTGTGTCGGTCGAAATGGTGTGTGTCGATTGACATGCATGCAGATGTCGAGCCTCTCTTCTTACCTTGCTTCTCAATCGACATCCGATCTCTATATCGATCAACATGCTCCCTTTCGGTCGACACAAAGGTTATGCTTCAGGTTTTTTGCACGTCTCCCAACTCGATCGACTTCCTATATGTCAATCGAAGCAGCAATTCTGTCAAACTCGGCTCTTTTCACCTTTTGCTCACTTTTAGCCTCAAAAACCTACAAAACTTAGCATACAAAGCATAACATCATCTATAATGCACTCATGCACGAAAATAACTAAAAACCTAATCTAATTGCACTAAAATAAAGGAGAAAAACATGGATAAGTGAGCTTATCACTCATTCGTCCAGCTCGGAGAACTTCCCTTTGTTGGGAAATTTGGCTAAGTTTCCTTTCCCCAGTAGCTACTTGCTTAGATTCTAGTTTTGGTGTTTTGGTGGATCAAATCCTAAGTCCTACCAGCGTCAGTTTGTCTCTAGAATAGCTCTAGTCTCAAATGTAAAGTCCTGTTTAGGTCTTTTGAGTTGTAAGTCGCAGCTGATCAAGACTCATGCTGGCACTGTTCACCAGCATGAGAAGTGCTTACCACTGGTTACTGTTCACCAGTTGGAAAAGTCTCATCCGAAGGCGGCTGACAAGACTCGTGCTGACACTGTTCATCAGCATGAGAAAGAGCTAATGACTGGCTACTGTTCACCAGTTGGGAAGGATTTCACCAGCAGGCGGCTGACAAATCCTACCAGCAGAATACGTGTTCTCACTGACACTATTCACCAGCGGTGAAGCCACCAGTCATGGGAGATTCCAAGAGTTAACATCAGATATATTGGTAGACTTAGATTGTGCCAGCGCAAGTCACCAGCAGAGACTTCCAGCACAAGATCACCAGAATGATCTACCAGTCGGATGTTACCAGCAGAATTCCAGATTCTCTCTCCCAGAGTCTTAGAGACAAAAAGAAGATTCGTCTGAGGAATAAACTGACAAAGTATGACTTTAAGGGAGGATACCTTAAAGTCTATCAGTTCAAGACACCAGTTCCGATTCCTCGTACTGACAAATAGTGCCGTTCTGACATAAAGAGATCAATGTCAGATAAAGTGGACAAAAGCATGGCACTTTCCGGAAATTCCTACCTGCCGCCGTCTGAAGGACATGCGAGGACAGAGACCTTTTCCGGATGTGTCCAAATGGCTAGAAGATTTGAATCGGATCCCTCGGCTATAAATACCTGGGATCCATCAACATTCAATACTCTTCACCTACCGAAAGACTGCAAATTTATTACGCTCAAGCAAGTAGAAGCAAAACACTTTCGAGGCCTTTCTAAAGGCTATCCGTGTGTTGATTTATTCAAACACGAGACTTCAAGCTTCCAGCTTGTAAGTTACTGATCTCTTTGGTGTTCTTTCTCTTCTGAGGAAGTTCACAGCAGCTCTTGTGCCAGCCAGCACTTGAGTTATTACGGGCTTTTGCCGTATTGAGAAGATACGTTCTTGGGAGAACTAAACACCCAGTGAAGCTGTGGAGGTTGAAGTGACGTGCTCGCACTCCACCAGCTGATCAGAGTTGAAGAAGGAAACAAGACCGGGAGCGGTTGATCTAGTGAAGTGGTGGACAAGGGTCGCACCAGCTAGAGATAGATCGTAGGCAACTTGTACCTGATTACTCTATAGTGAATTTCCAGTGCTACGACTGGAGAGTGGACGTAGATCAGTTGATCGAACCACTATAAATCCTTTGTCTTTTATCAGCTTTCTGCATTTCATACTGATTTAAAACCCAGCACCCAAGTGCTGGTGCATATCTGAAAACTGATATAACTGTGTAAACAAGGCTAAAAATATTCTAAGTCTTGAGCTACCAGCTGACGAGCCAGTCGCCAGTCAGCTGAGTACGCAGAGTGCAAGTTGACTTACCAGTTGACAAGGTCCCAGTCAGCTGAGTAACCAGCAGAGTGCAAGAAACGACTAACCACATTTTCCGCTGCTAAGTTATACCCTGATAATCAGGGACCAACACCCTTTATCTCCAGTCATATGATTACTGGCTTCATTATCTAGGAACCAAACATCATCAGGTTTCTCGAGCTGCTTTGGGTTCTTTTCTGAAATTGTCATAAGTAGAGCTGGCTTGATATTATCAGCGTGGGCGAGGTGAGCTTCTTCGTTCTTCATTGTTGCTCGACATTGCGTTGAGTAGTGTCCCGTCTCGTTGCAATTGTAACACCAGTTGTGACTTTTATCTTGAGGAGCTCCTCGACCACCTTTCCATTGACCTCTGCCTCGAGTTTTATCTCCACGACCGCGATTGCCACCCTCTGTGGGAACCTTTTTTGGCTGAGAAGATGAAGACTCCCTGGTGTCTCTTTTGGATCGTGTTTCCCACTCTGTCTGAGTGACAAAAACCTGATCTCCTTTCCTCCTAGTGTTCGTACTCTTCTTGCGCGTGCGCTCCTCGAAAGCTTTGAGCCTTCCACCCGCATCTTCGAAGGTGAGCTCTTCGAGATTGAAGAATTGTTCGATGTCGGCCACCACACTGATGAACCTTTATGGCATTGTGTCGAACAACTTCTTCACTAGCGTCGAGTCAGTGAGGGTTCCACCAAGGCTTGAGTACGCCACATACATTGTAGTGAGTCGACCTGCATATTGATCAAACGACTAACTGTTCTTCGTATACATCAAATCATACTCACTCTTCAATGTTTGTAACCTTGCGTTCTTCACTCGATCTACCCCTACGCATCTCGTCTTATGGCAATCCCAAACTTCTTTCGCTATCATCTTTCTAGCAACTTGCATGAGAAGATCTTCAGCAAACGCCTGCAAGATGTGCGATCTTGCCTTGTCGAGTCGGGATTGGTTTGACTACTTCCCAAACTCATTGATCTTCCATCATGGCCTGCACATTAATCACCCAACTGGTGTAATTCGTGTGACTACGGGTGCACGAACAAACAACTCAACTATTGTGCCCGCATCGCATCTGCTGCCACCATAGCTATGTTTTTCCAACAAATGATCTTTGGCATAAAACCATGGCTCTGCTACCACTTGTTGGCCCTCTTGATCCAAAAATCATAAACAATCGATGAAAAATCCGAAGAAAGAAGAAGAAAAATATGGAGAATTTTAGAGTTTTATTTCTTGTAAACAACTGTTACAAAACTCTATGTAAATCTGAAATTAATTTATACTCTCTAAACAATGAAAACTACTACTCCTATTTATAAGAAAAACTACGATAGATAAACAAAAAAAAATATTATATATTTATATCTTCCTAATTGAATTAGATTCCTTTCCAAATAGGAAAGAAATCTTCTAAAATCAATGAGTAAATCTTCAACAATCTTGATTAAATATAGGTGTAGAAAAAGATAAGGGATAACAAAAAAAAAATTATAAGTCAATCAAGATATGTTGAATGGTTCTAAGCTTGAACTTGAACTCAAACTCAATTAAGAAAAATTCAAAGTTGGTGGTCAACATGATAGAGTTTTAATATTTGACAACTACTTTTTACAATAAATAAAGTTAATGTAGATTAAATTATTTTTATATATATACACATTACACGTCACATTGAAGATAATCTAGTACATATGTATTTATATTGAACTTTAATGATATCATCATTAATGTATCGCGATAATAATATGATATATATTATATACGAAACCATCGAACAGCCCCATGACTGCAGCCTTTAAAATCATATATATTCGAAGTCTTAGGTTTCCAAACTCTTTTTTAATCAATTATTACAAAGATCATAGAAGTCACCTTAAGTTTGCAGTTTAGTTACCAAAAGGAAATTATATCATCAAAGTTAAATGGACAACAAATATATGTAATCAATAAATTTTTAAAAAAACGAATAAAATACTCGATAGATCGATACCACCAACCTACATCATGTTAATGTATAAGAGTATAATGGGTACCGTAAAATCGCCAGTTAATTCATTTTTAAGGTAACAATTTATAATATATGTGAAAAATGGATTAAGATTATAATCTAGGAGATGGAATTAATTATAAGAAGTGTGTTTGATTAAAGCTTTTTCCAACTCAAAAAAGATGAAAATAGGGAAGAAATATATTATCAATTGTATAGGAAAATTAAACAAAAATGACAAGCACCCCAATTCTTGAATTCGAAAGCAGAAATTAAAGAAACATATAATATAAACATGCTTAACGATGAGTACCATCATGCATGTTACTCTTCCTTCATAAATAAACATATGATTAACATGTGTAATTCTCGAGTGATTAAAATGAAGGAAATATATGTAAGATGAGGTGAGTAATCGCTTTCAAGCATGTTGAGATTCAATGAACAAAAAGCATCGCCTATTTTATCTATATGTTTCTTACAATATTATGTAGCATGTATGGACCAGGAGCATGCATGCATGATGAACGCAAGCGGGCGATCGACACAACAAATGTGGATCGATCTATTTGCTACATGGTCCTGCATTTTCACACTGTGTTTTCTCGTTTGGAGCTATCATCTTTGATTTTATCCTCGGCCGACCGCAACAGTGCAGCTACCTAGCGTTTGTTTTTATGTGGGAGTTCATCATTAATCCACATTCTTTCATACCATGGTTTCAAACTATGAAGAGACAAAGATGAAAAGAAAAAGACTGAGTGGCACTCTAGCTCTTCAAGAAAATGAAGGGGGGTTGATTCATTGTATTTTGCCTACAAATGGAAATCATCCATAAACTTATATTTAGTGAGATGGATAGAAATAATCAAGGCTCTTATATAGATTTGGTGGCAATGCTATCATCTCTAACTATTTTAATTCCCTTCACTTGTATGAAAACAATTTAAGCAGGATGGAAATGTGGAACAGTGATACTTTGATTAGTATAACAAAAGTGGAGATGTGAGTGTATTGATATAATCTTGGTCTCACCATTGTCATGAATCAGGATGACATGGCCATCAAAACCATGTTTAGTCTGTGTCAAATGACCAAGAAAGCATGTGCCCTTTTTTGCTGTTTTTGTTTGCATATAAATGTTCTTCTCCATTTACCCCTCTCCCTTCCTTAAACCGTACTTCTCTTCTCTGCTAATTATTGTACTTGTTTTTGTGTTTTCACTACTCTTATCTTGCTTCCTCATTACCTCTTTCATTTTACCATCACTAACAAATCCATGCATTACTCAGTCAATCCAGGTAGACTTTCAGTCACAGACATGAGTGAGAGAGAGAGGTTTGCTGAAAAGGAGAGGAAAAACCTTTTATCACTTGAAAAATATCATAAAGTAGTTGTCAAATAAAAAGGTTCTGAAATTTACTCAAAAACAGAAAGAAAGGTTGTGCATAATCAAATGATGAGAAGATTCCCTGCAGCATGAATTTTACAACTCCACTTTCATTCTTCACTTCTGTTTGATGTGCCAGAGACATTTATCCCATTTATATCACCCTAGCTAAAACAACAAGGAAAATCATTCTTGAATCTGCTTAATTATTTAATCATCAAAATGGGATTATTCATAGAAAGGCCCTTGTGTCCAACACTAATAAGCCAATTCTTGAATCATTAATTCATCTAATTTGATGGAAAAGAAAAAAAAAAAAAAAAGGAAATAAAGATTATGCTATCATGCCATTTTGAATCTCATTTCTGCCACAAAAATATCATGTGGCCTTAAAGTAAGCAGAAGTTGAAAGTTTTGAAGTCCCACTTGGCCAAAATATGTATCAGAAAAGTGGCTACCTTTACACTTTCTTTCTTTCTTTTTAGTTTTTCAATTCTGAAAAAGATTGGATTTTTTTTAGTAGATGAAGAAGAAGCTGCCACAAATCAAAACTCGTGCTTTTTTTTATTGAATAAACATGAACACACAAATTGTACTACAACTATATACAGTAACAACCAGGATTCTTTGTCTGAGTTATATAAAATCTTTCAAATCCTACATTAATTATCTTGATGCTGAGACTTCTTGCAGTGAGCAATCGCACCTTCAATCGAGCACTCTATCTCTGTGGCGCTGCTGCTCCTCCTCAGGCAATGCAGTTCATGCAAATTGCCGGAGAAGGAGGAGGAGCCGGAGGAGGAGTTGGATGATGAAGATGACGAGCATTTTGTCGGAGAATGGCGTTTGATGGCGCTGGAGAAGGATCTCCTCTGCCCGTTTTCTTCAATGCCGTTCATTATAGCAGCTATTGTTGGGTAGGTGGGCTCCGGCGGCTGTCTCTTGGAGGTTGGTTTGTCGGAGATGGGCTTGGTGGCGGAGTCGTGGGAGCAGGCGGACTTGACGAAGAGTGATTTGAGGTAAGCCTTGGAAGCTTTGAGCTTGTGGGCGAGAATGGAGTGCTTGATGAGTTTGAGCTTCTTGGCCCACGTGATTTTGGTGGGGTGGTTGTTGATGAAGGTGTTGAGCTCGTTCGACCATTCGAAGAAGTAGTCGTCGGGGTTGAGGTCGCAGCTCACGCGGCAAGATTCCGATGGGGAGATGTTGCAGGAGTCTAACGGCGTGTTGGCGGCGTTGGTGGACGGCATTGACGAGAAGTAGCTGCTGTCTTCGAAGGGGTCTGCGCCGGTGGTGGTGGAGGTGGGGATGGTGGGGTGGAGGAGGAGGAGGTTCTGCACCATCTGCCGCCGCGGTGGGAGGTGGAGAGGGAGGAGCTTGCCCTTGTAGAAGAGCTCGTCGGCCGGGGAGGTGGTGGCGGCGCTCTCGGTGGCGGCGGTGGACATTTGGAACTCGAATTCTCTGCTTTGTGGGGAGGAGCAAAGGAATCTTGACGGCGATGAACTCAATTCCAAGTCTATGTAGTCATCATCTCCTTCTTCACTTACCACAAAATCTGTTGCATCCATTTCTTGATTATGGAACAGCATTCTCACTCTGTGTGAAAAAAGTGTTAATTTGCAGAGAGAGAGAGAGAGGGTTGGTTTGAGAGAGAGATGGAAAAGAATAAGGAAAGGCAGAGCATCCTTTAAAGGAAAGATGATTCCAAATAGTCAGTGAGAAAAAAGCATGATAACTGATGAGTAAATGTCAGGTAAGGTAACCCTTTTTTTTTCTTCTCTTTTTTTTTAATGAAGATTTTCAACCTCTTCCAAAAATTGAAATGTCAAAATTCAAATAATATACTTCCAAAAGTGTGGAAAATTCAAAATACCCATTTAAGCCTATACAAATATTAAAAATACCCACTTTTTATAACACATATCAAAAATACTCAAAAGTACACTTTTAAATGAAAGTCATACGTCAATGTACTTTTTTTCAAACAACAATGATTTTTGATTTAAACTTTATTAACTTTATAATTTAAAATACTGGAATTATTCGGACTTTTTAAAAAAAAAAGAATCAGACCACTATTAGATTTCGTA
Organism: Plectranthus barbatus; assembly: GCA_026898455.1. Taxonomy (NCBI): domain Eukaryota; kingdom Viridiplantae; phylum Streptophyta; class Magnoliopsida; order Lamiales; family Lamiaceae; genus Plectranthus; species Plectranthus barbatus. Next base: position 22,461 of record JAPKLW010001183.1, read on the forward strand.
AAAAAAAATTAAAATAAAAAGTGGATCAGACCCGGATCAGACTCGAATCAGACCCGGATCAGACCACTATTTGACCCGGATCAGACCATTTTTGGCTCGGGTCGGTACCGTTCAAACTGAAACCGACCCGAGTCAGATTAGACCCGAATCAAACTGTATCTGCTTTTAAACCTGAAACCGACCCGGTCAAAATTCTGAAAAAAAATATTTGAACACGAAAAAACCCTTTTTTCCCCCATTCTGCGAAGGTATCCCATTCTGCGTCGAAATAAAAACTGGGTCTGGTCCCCTTCACGAAGTCGACTGCTCAATCCTTCCCAACCACCAATTCCAATTGTTTAATTGACATGGCCGGTCAAGAAGTAAGTTTGTAAATCCCAATCCTTCCAATTTATCTTCGTTTTTTACGGTTTTTATTCGAATAAAAAATAAGATTTTTTATCTTGAAATTTTATAGATTTTAATGGTTTTATGCATAGATTGGAATGGGTATATGTTAAATTTGAAGGCTTACATGTTTGGAATGTAGAATGTCGAATTATTTGGTTGAATTTGTTGAATTATTTACATGGATGTCGTGTGTAATTGGGTTGATTTTTTGGTAATTTGTTGAATTATTTTATTTTCAATTTGGTGAATTAATTCGAATGAAATTAGTTGAATTTTTTAAATATATTATCTTGCAATTGTTGAAATAATTCTCCTAGAATTTGTTGAATTTGTTGAAGTAATTCGCCTTGTATTATCTTGCAATTGCAATTATTTTGAATTATGCATTTGGTTGAATTTGTTGAATTATGCATAATGTTGAATAAAATTACATGTTAAATTGGCGAATCTTTCATAATTGTTGCATTTTGTGTTTGATTTTTGCAGCCACAGTGGATTAGGCCCTCTTTTCGTAGTCTAATTATTAAAGTTAACTTATACACTAAAGTGACCACTTTAGAGACTATTAATGATACATTATATTCGATAGGGGGTGATGAGTTGATTAATCAATTTATTAGTGGGCCGTTCGGTAACTTATTAATTTGGAAAAAAAATGGTCCTAGTGCATCGCAACCATTAATAGAGCTATTAGGCTATCAAATTACTAGTGAATCCCCTAACGCTTTTTGGTTTTTTATTAATGGGCATATTATAGAATTTGGAGTGCCCGAATTTGCATTAGTTACAGGATTTGTTTTTGGTTCTAGTACTTTTGATCCCTGTGCCGAGCATGATCCTTCTAGCACTTCGATTTTTCGTACAGTTTGTGGGGGTAAGAATCTTAGCGCTAGAGAATTATTGAAGATTTTTAGGGATAAAAAAATAGAACGCACTAATCGGGGTTTGTACTTGAGGGTGGCTAATATATTAGCAGCTTGGAATTTTGCTTTAGGACTTTCCGAAAAAAGAAAGATTGAGAGTTGGGTATATGTTCTGGTTGAGGATTTGGGTAGGTGGGGTTCATTTCCATGGGGGGCATATGCTTTTCAGTGTTTAAATTATTATTTAGACCTTGCCCCTAGCACAGCAGATCGAATCAGTGGTGGGAGCTTTATTTTAGGCGGACCCATTTGGGCATTACAGGTATAATATAATTTTGTTAATTAAGTAATAATTCTTACACCTACAAGAGTGAAATGTTTTATGTTATTTTTTGTAGGTGTGGGCCTATGAGGCCATTCCTAAGTTGGGTAGTGCCTGCGCTATTCTGCGAAGGCCTGATGCACTCCCTCGATTTATGAAATGGGAGTTTTCGAGGCCGGATACGATTGATTGGGGGCAATTCTTCATTCAAGATGAGGTATGTAATTTGTTGGCTATCTAGATTAACCGTTAATATTTTTCTAATTGTAAGTACTTTAATTCACAGCTTGAAGTGAGTTCTAATTTGGAGGCTTCTCCTGCCGAGAAGGAGAGGTTATATTTTACTTCTGCGGAGATGGACAATCCGATTGGGGTACAGTTCCGACTCCCAGAAAATCCAGTACTAGGTGCAGGACGGGGTGTAGGACGGGGTGCGGGTCGGGGTGTAGAAGAGGGTGCTGGACGGGCTGCAGGTGCAGGACGGGTTGGGAGAGGAGCTGGTGGGGAGTTAGAGGGAGGATCACCGTCGGAGACCGCTACACCGTCACGTAGACGCACTCGGGCGAGGCATCATACACATTCTTCCAGTGGGGATTCCCGGGATACTAGGAGACATCGTCCATCTGGCAGTATATTGGATAGTATCCGGACCGTTATTCATGAGGCATTGACAGAGAGGGTGATCCCCCTAGTTACAGACTTATTCCGTGCATCTAGATGCCGTCATTGCACAGATGTAGATGATGCAGCCTTCAGAGAGGAATTGGCTCGTGATAGGAGTCGTGATTGGAGCCGTAGGGCTCATATAGAGCATGAGAGGTTGGAGGAGATGGAGAGGACGATGAGTGTACCTGGAGGTGAGTCCAGTAGGAGGCCGGAGGAGCCGGATAGGAGGAGGGCGAGTGTATCTGGTGCTGAGACGAGTAGGAGGCCGGAGGAGCCGGAGAGGAGGAGTGTACCCTTTGCTGAGACGAGTAGGAGGAGGAGTGTATCTGGTGGTGAGACCAGACAGAGGCTGGAGGAGATGGAGAGGCAGAGGAGGGATACGAATCTTGCAAAGGGTAAGAGTCATGCAATCCCTGAGGAGGAGTGTCATAGTGTTTCTGGCGAACGGGATCAGGTACCCCTTGTTTTCACAGACAGTTCTGATAATGACGATGCTACCTCGCAGCCCCTCCCAGGGGGTACTGGAGAGATGGGTACCCAGCCGGACACTCTGTCTGTATCCTTATTAGCATATGATATTGAAGATTTGGTAAGTATAATTATTTGATTTCATTTATGTATTTATTTGGTTATTTTATTTATGTTTTCATTTTTTTTGCAGCCGAATGATGGACGACCTTGGGGGATTGGGATAGATGTGCATTTGAAATATAATGCATGGAGAGCAGGTCAGCCCGAAGCTGTCAGACTCCAAAGAGGTGGACCGTGGCAATTCCCGCAGAAATATTTTGCCTTCGTGGAGAATTTGAGCAACGATTTGGCTACAGATATAATAGAGCCGTATATTCCTGTTCTACAGAGGAGATTATACACGACTACTCCATCGACGACTGTTCGGGTTATCTCACCACGATTCTTTGTAAGTGAATTATTTAACCACAAATTATTCTATATCTTATTTAGTAATATATATTTAATACTGATGTTCTATATTGTATCAGATTTTGATGAAGCATCATTATGGTGGATATAGAGCACCTCGCCTGGAGCCAGATGACCTATTGGATTTCGCTAGAGGTAAAGATACTCAGGTCTCATTAGATTGGAAAGGTGCAGATACGGTAAGTAATTTAAATTTGGAAATTTAATACAATATAATATTATTTTCTATAAGTAGTTAACACTTGTTTATTTGTTTTTTTTTGTAGATTGTGTTACCTGTATTAGTGCGCAGTCACTGGGTTGCTGTCAAATTCAGTATAAAAAATCATACGGTGCACATATATCATATATGATGCCTATTTAGCAGAAAAAAACCTTCAAGAGCGTACCAGATTGGCCAAAGAATTAGCAAATATGACAAACAAGATGAAGCATTATCTGAGAGCCATAAACTATTGGCAAACAAACATAAGCATTATCTCGACAATACTTCTGTACGCTTCTAACAGCGAGCAGATTGGCAAACGACGAGCATCTAGCAGTCTTGCATTGAAGACCTCGGTCGCATTTGAGGTCAAGAAACTATAGCGACGGACAGGGCACTTCGATTTAGCCCACTTTTCAGGTCCGACATCCATTAACTTGTCGTATGCTGCCGGATTTGTAACTTCTATTTGCTCCATACCCTGCTTAAATATAGTCGACCGATACGCATACGCAGCACGATGGTACAACGGAACAATGTTCGGACGGAAGCTGGTTAATTTATTCTGTAAATGATAAAAACAAAGCCCGTGTGCGGTACCTGGATAAACAACGCTCATAGCATTCGAAATGCTAATGTGTTGGTCGGATACGATCAATAATTGATCGTTGCAGCCAAAAGCCATCCGGAGTCGAGTCATAAACCAAATCCAAGACTCGTCATTCTCTATCGGGCCTACACCGATGGCAAGTGGGAAGACCTGTTCATTACCATCTTTGGTAACAACAACAAATAAAACTCCTTTATTTCTTCCCTTCAAATGAGTTGCATCGACAACAATAACCTGTCTCAGGGAAGACTCGAAAGCAGTTCGACAAACACCCAGTGCCACAAACAAGTGGCAAAAACGTCCATCGGGAGCAATATCAAGATCTGTCAGCGTCCCTGCATTATACTGAACAAGTACCTCGAGGTACCTCGGCAACATCTTGAAAGAATCTTCGACACCACCATACAACATCGAAAGGGCTGCGTTCCGTGCTTTAAGTGCAGAACCATAAGTTGTCTGGATGCTAAAACTTCTTTGCAGCTCGGCCATAATCTCACGCGGTTTGATGAGTGACCCTTGCCGACGCATCTTCCTTGCAAAATAAGCAGCCACGGCTTTCGAACGAACATTACGTGCTCCAACTCCAGCAAGATTCATCCTGCAACTATGAACAGGTTTGAACTTGCGTACAATCCAACAGTGAGCTTTGCACGTAGCACGTATAAGAAACGAACAACTCTCATCTCGTTTGCACTTGTACTCAACATGAGTACTGTCAGACCGGGTGACTTTAAATTCTTGTCTCTGCTCCATATGCCAGAGACCAACAGCAACAAGCAGATCATCTCTGCTCCAAAATATGGCACCCTCCGTCAACTTCTGGTCCAGTATGGCTGCGACATCTTGCAGGACGGGTGAATCAGAAGTATCCAATGGAATGATTGGAAGTAACCAATTATTTAATTGGACTTCCAGACCTTCTGGTAGAGGATGAGCCGGCAACAGATTTGAAACAAAAGCATTCATACCACCAACAGATTGCACCCAGACAGAAAATTCAGCCACCGTACAATGCATTAAAGATTGGTTGAAATCCTCATCCTCTGACTCGGACGAGTCTTCAACCTCCTCCTCATTATCGTCATCATCAGACTCCACTAAACCACCACCCTCATTTAAGTCTGGAATATGTGAACTCCCGCTTGCACCACCTTCGAAAGATTGATTAAAGAATATAGAAGAATCGAACCTTTGAAGGTCCTCCGAACATGGACTGAAAGTAGCATTCAGCGGTGGACTAAAGGAAGATATGAACGGTCTGTATGGGGATGGCTCCCGCTGAGAACTCCCAACACCAATGTTGATTGCATTGTTGAAAACAACATAAACGTTGGGCTCTGAAAAAACAGAGCAAAGCCGCTGCAGATCATCATCCGTCGACAACAACGATCTTACATTTCTTCCACTGTGACTCTGGGCAGTATAATAGAGATTATACTGAAATTGAATATTTTCGGAATCCAGAAGCGATTGGATGCTATTTCTTAGAAACTGTATGGAAAGATTGGTCATTGGGATGTAAACCAATCTTTCCTCTCCACCCACATAGATGGATGAATCATCAAATTGCCCATTGTAGTGAACAAATATAGTGCACCAATTATCCATTTAAAAAAGAGGGAATTGAGAAAATGGAGAGAATATGGAGAGGATAAGGAACAAATGTATATAGTGAATGTAGTGAATGTGTATGCTTCGTTGCAAATGAATTGGATTTTATAGACAAACCAATCTCAATTATTTTGATCAATTGATTGGACTAGTCAAATACAGTAAATGGCCATTTACTCATCTGCATTACAGTGTACGCAAAATTTCCATCCACTCATATATTCAAAAATAAAATTGATTGTCATGCATTATTCATGTCAGTATACTTTATGAGCTCATTTGACCAATATTGTATGTAAAAAGTTGGGAAAATAAGGCACATAGGACAATAATGCATGAAAATAATCGATGTCATGTAATTTTCATGTCAGATTTTTATGACTTTATTGGATCGAATACCCTGAAAAAGGTAGGAAAAATTATGGAAATGATTTAAAAAAAAAAAAGTTGAAACCGACTGAAACCGACCGGGAACCGACCCGGTAGAGGACGAGTCGGTTTCAACTTTTTTGAGTTGGGCTCGGTCTGTTTCGCGAGTCTGACCCGAATCAGACCCGAATTCAACTACATAATATGATTTTTCATTTTTTTTTAAATCTGAAACTAATATATTTATTACAAAATCTATTTTAAGTAATCATATCATTATCATGTAAAGAATGATTGGATCAAATTTGGCAACACCCACTTCCCCATGCACACTTTTGTACTTTTGGGTTTTTGATATGTGTTATAAGAAATGGATATTTTTGATATGTGTTATAAGAAATTAGGTATTTAAAAATATTACCAGAACAGTGGCTAAATTTATTAAAATCTTTAAAAAACATCACTAGTGTTGGGATTATTTTACTGATGAGAGAGAGAGAGAGAGAGGGGTAAAAAAAGAGATTGAAAGAGTGGTGGATTCTGCAAAACAGCCCACAAAGCAAGCTTGTCTGCAACAAAATGCTCAAATGGGAAAGCAGCTGCCCATTCCTCAAAACTAATCTTTTCTGTAGCTTTCACCAACATTACTTTAATGAAAATGATCTAATCAAAAAGTTTTATAGATCTAAGAGCTGACTTGGTCAAAACATGGCCATTTTTTTTTTACATCAAGTTCAAAATCTTGATTTTTTATGTATAATTATTACATCTATTTCCAATATAACTATCCTTGGGTTCAACGTTTTTCCCTTGTCTTGTCGTAACATAACTTAAATGAAAGGAATTGCATGTATGCAAAGGTCGAGGCTTTTTTTGTTAGTTATCTCTCCATGACTATGACTACCCTACACCATTTTTTTTCCTCCACTATCTTCTTTATAATGAATATATATCTACTAATAAAATGTTTCTGAATCGATTCACTTTTAGTTATGATCTACTAAAAAAAAAAGTCTTTTTTTGGGGGGGTTTATCAATGAGAAGGGTTTGGATTCTTCTTCTTTTTTTGTTCCTTTTGATAAGAAAAAATAGTCATGAAAACTTCATTTGAATAATTTTTGGTGAGAGGAAGAAAAGAGATGAGTAGTACATCAGATTTATCACATGTGATCTGACAGATATAAAAAAGGGAATACTCTGAGCTCTTTTTTTCTGATGTGGCCCAATTCTATTGGCTTCTTATTGTAACTGAAAATGTATGTATATATTATATATATATATATATAAGGTCTATTATTTTTATTTTATTCTTTTGAACTTTTCTTAGTAAAAAGAGCATGTTGGCCTACGCCAACCCCCCTGCACCTCCGGAAATTCTAAATTATTTCAATCATATTGTATCCATATTATTAATGTGTTGGTCCTTATTTTAATTATATGGAAATATCTTAATTAAATAACTAGGAAAATAAAAAGAAAAAGCAAATGGAGATATTTGTGTTAACGTTTGTAATACCTCGATAGATGAAAAAACTCAATTATTAATATTAAATTTTTTTTTGAAGAAAGATGAAAAAACTCAATTAAAAGGGTTTGTTTATAAAATCTTTCAACATAGAATTTTCAAGTGATGTATAATATTAGAACAGCATTTGATTTTTAATTAAAGTAGCATCAAATGCCCAAAATCAAATACTTCCTCTATACAATTATTTGATTCAATTATTAGATAGGGACCTTTGGAACTCGTGATAATTCAAATAGAATATGACCAAAGAAATAAGATAAAGTAACGATATATTATTCAACGTGTAGAAATTCAAATAGATGAAGTCGTGCGTACAAGTGTATATATAGCAAAAAATGTCTATGAAAATGAGCTATCGATGTCCGTTTTATATACCAAAGGAGACCGTTACAACTCTAGCTATCTTCGCTGGGAGTTCCGACCTTTGGGGTGGACCATTGGTGGGATTTGTTGTGCTTTCTTCGGGATCTCTGAGCTAGGGTTTCTGCTCCGCGGTAGGTCCTATCTGTTGACGGTGCGAAGTATCTAGAGGTAGCTCAGATTTTTGGGGTCGTTGGTGTGCGGTCTCTTAACTCCCTTCTGAGTTCCACGCGCCTCAGGGCTTGGATTTGTTATCTCCGTGGGAGGTCGTATACAGGTACTGGAGCTTCACACTTGGTCCTTGGGATCGCAATTTTGGAGCTTCGGAGGTCGTGCTGCTGTCCGGGAGTCGGGCCTTGTTGATGGATGGTTGGGGTTGTTCCGAGAGTCGGGTATGACGGGTCTGGAGGAGCTTGGTTGGTGAACTCCTTTTTAGGCCGTTGTTTCTGCTATTAGGTCTGGGCCTAGTTCCTACAACCCAATCATTTTTGGGCTCAATAAAAATTATATATTTGAACAAACTTTCAAAATTACTCTTATTTAGTAATATCTATCAATAATAAAATTTATTAATTATGTGTTATTTATAAGATTGTATAAGAGTATATTTATAAATATGTATAAAAAAACAAAACTAAATTTGAATGTAAAACCATATAGATGAGACATTTGGTTATTTTATATTCCATTAGTGGAAATACTTTTGTGGTAACTAGTAAGCAAACAAATTACAATCTGTGATTCTCGAGATGGAGTAAATCTTTAACAGTGGTAAAAATTAAAACCTTGTTTAAAGAAAGAAAGCGACTTCATTTTTTCATTTCCATTCTCCCTTAATTCACGTAAAGTAGCTTGATGATAAATCTTGATCACATGTAATAGAAATTTATTGGTGCAAATGAAATTCCTGCCTAGGAAAATATTTTACAGCCATCTTATTGTATTGTATCTGTTTATTTGGACAGTGGAAAAATAAATGCAAGAATCAACTTTCAAGATAAAACTCAAGCTCCACAAATGTTATATGTCACTAAATATAGTAAAAATATACAAACATCCCTCAAAAGAAATTTACAAATGTGTCGTCATAAAAAAGTAAAAAGGCAGATACAAAGTACAAACATGACTCAAGATTTACAAATGTGATTGCAAAATTCTGAAAAAAAAAATAAAAATAAAAATAGATATAGTTGGAACATATTTCCATTACTTCTCATAGTAAGTTATCACCTATGACCTATATAAATCAAGTATGATTAGCTTCTTCACATGCCTATTTAATCTAATAACAGATATCAATGTCCAAAGAGTTTCTACTGCATCATGAAAGAATGTTAACACCTATTCCAAGAATTTCAACCACAATTTGGTTTCTTTTGATGTTCTTGATGTTGAGTTTCTTCAGGGAAGAAACATGGCCCTTGAAATGGAATGATATATTCAGCAGAATAGACCCTCAGCCAGCTTTGAAGCTGGCCTAATCAAGTTGATTCCTTCTGCTGGTTATCATATACTGTTTCTTGGTTCTTTGTCGAATTTTTCATCGAATTCCCACTCAATAATCCCTTCCACTGGATTATTACCTGTGCTGTGATTCTCAAGCTCCAATTCCCATTTCAACTTAGACAACTGTGCCTCTGCATCAGAAGACTTGCGGCGATGCATTCCAAAAGAGTCCAGGTGTTCTACCTCTCTCATATTTGATCCTTTGATCGAAAGGCTGCGAACCAGAGGAAAGGCGGTGATTGGATTGAAAGGCAATGACAGTCTCCTTTGTGCCACATTTGCATTTGGTGATCCAGTGTCGCTTTCAACTTTTGACACTTGCCTTGACAGGAATGGAAGTGCAGGGATACGAGCCTTTGGAGGTGTCTCTCGTGTCAAAGTCGGTCTGTCGAGGGATTCAAATTCACGTTTGATCTTGTCAAGCGCATCCAACAGTTTTTCCATTTTTTCATCACTTTTTCTGGTAGAATGAGTCATATCTCTCAGTTCACAAAGATTAGAGCAACAATAATAAGGCCACTGATATTCATCCTTGCATACAATGTAAAGAATGATACATTAATTCACCTTGAGCCATTGTTTTGCTGATTGGAGAACTGTGTCTTAATGCTTTCCACTAAGCTGAATGTGATTTTCATCTACACGAGAAAAAAAAAGAGTGATTAATATTCATCAATGAAAGATGAAAGCCGTGTTATTGCACCAGTCAGAAGAGAATGAAACACCTTCTAGCAGATGCAAAAAACTCTGCATGTATTATTACCTTGGACTGCACAGTCTTGTACTGTTTTTCAAGCTTTTTCCTCGAACCAACTGCATCATTTTTTACCTCAGGGCTATCTGCCTCATCTAACCTGGCAGAACTGGATATTAGATATGTTCTTTTCTTGAGATCACTTTCCAAATAAATAAAGATAATACCTTCTTAGTTTCTCCACAAGCTCGCCAACTGAAGAAAGACAAGGCTCCAACTTGTCCTGATTGGCCAGGATTATTCATTTACAAAAGTGTGAAAACATTCAAGAGTCTGATTAACCAAATGTGTGAAAAGCAACAGTTGAATACCTTGAGTGCCTCTAAAATCCCGGTAGCCCAATTCACAAAGTACTGCCTATGCCGTTCCAGCTCATCACTTGCACATAAAAAAAGTTGATGATAGTTATTAAAATCTCAAGATTGATGATATTTAGTCTGTCTCAGATTGAAGGGCAAGTGGTTAAGTGAAAGAGGATTGATTATGAATAACGATAGATTGAGGAAAATGATATATAGTAGAACCTACTGAAGCAGTCTCTCCTTCTTCATGAGACATGCCGACTGGAAAGCCCGGGTGCTCTCAAGAAAATTGATGAATGTGTTGCAAAGTATTGCTTCTGCTCTGTATGAAGCAATAGATTTTGAAAGCTCTTCATCCTGAGCAGTATCATCACTTTACAAGTTATTGAAAAACATCTCAAACATCCTAGCTTAGCTTTAACTTGCAGAGAAGCTCTTACCCTCACGCTGAAATGTGAAATAATCTGATTACTGGCCACCTCAAATTGATCTCTTTCTTCCTTGGCATGTTGAAGGCGCAATTGAGCAGAAGTCAAGTTATTCTTAACCTACATATCAGGACATGATCTTCATACTAGAAATGGATATTCAGTCACATATATTATCCAACTTTACCAACTTATATTAGTTGATTGAATGTTTAGTTATCTTCCGCTTCCGCTAAATGCAGTCTCTTCCCTTCCAAAGAGGAACACTAGATATATCAAGGTTCAAGGTTGTGTAGTGTGGTATATTAATTATGATATTCCCAGACATTAGGTTTGTTTGTGACTCAATTTCAAGGGAAAAAAGAAGTTTGTTTAAGATACTACTACTTCAGTTGTGCTCATCATGCTGATAAAAATGGAATTTACAACATCGAGAAGGAATTAAATACCTGTTTCAGCTCTTCTTCAAGTTCATCTTTTCTCCTTTGGAGATCTTTGATTTCAGCCATTAAGTCCTGATGAAAGCTCATTTAAGTCATCCACGTCACACCTTGTACTGATTGGCCTGATTTACAGGCCTAGGCGCATGTTCACCCGTGTCAAGGTGGCTTAATAATATTTAGTCAATTATACATCTGCTTCAATTAAGCGTGGGAGTAGGCCATGTGACCATGTCGTGCCAAACTTTGACTTGATATGTCTGAGCCTATTATAAATTTAATAGGCAAATGTAATAGGCCTTTATAAAGGCCTAGGCTTTGCCTTAATATCGTAGGTCGGGTTTTGAGTTTATTCAAAGCCTATTTGAGCTTATTTAATATTTTAATGAATACTTTATTCAAAGTTCAAATATATTATTTAATTACGAATATCAACTAAATTAGTAGTATATAAAGCATATTGTTTAACAATAAATAATTTATTTAATATATATTTTTAGATTTAGTTCATAATTATAGTATTTGATTTTAAATAATAAAAATTAATACTAATTATTTATTTATTTTAAAAAAAGATACTTCATGCTCCCAAATTTGAGAGCACATTAGTTAAGTGTTTTGCCTATAATCAAATAAATGGTAGTCTACACCAATTGGGGGGGGGGGGGGGGGGAACCACATTTCATTTATTTTATAATAGCGGACACAGACATTTTACCTTTTCAGCCTGGCTAACTTCATCGGCCTTGGTAAGACGAAATTCAAGAGCTTCTTCCTTTTGCATTCTGTTAATAGAATGAATAAAGGATCATGTATATGGTGTATTATAAGGACTGTCGTATGAAAATCTGATACACCACTCATTGCCAACTTGCAGATGTATACATCTTTTAACTTCTCACTAAAATCCAGGTGCATTATATTGTCTTTGTGTTTGGGTTGGGAATAAGGAACGCGTCCAAGTAAATAATACCAACCTATTGTCTAAGATGCGTTTTTCAGCTTGTGATGCAGAGCTTGCTAGAGATTCTGACAATACCTTTAGCTTTTCAACCTGCACCATAATGAAATGCATGCAGAAGATGAGAAGAAATGATTAAGCAATCATTATTATCAGATGATGCAATTATTTTGACACATATGCTTTAAGGACTCTCTCCTCACTCTCAAACCTTAATTTCTACTGATTCACATGGTAATTTCACTTAATAATTTCATTCACCATTCTCTTCCATGCAAAATAGCAAAAATATAGCATCATGAGATAACCTTTTCTTGGTGTGCTGCTAGAGAATCCATATTTTGCATTATTAGTTTCTTACGCGATAGAAGATCCACCAACCGGGAACAATTTCTAACATGTGCAAGCGCTTCATTCAGAAACTGCAAGAACAGATAAAGAGTACTTCAGTTCAGCATTTTCCAGCAGCCATTTCAAGAAAATTGAATGATCAGGCGATTTATAAGCTCCATGTTGACAATCTCCCAGTGGAGGAAATGAGGGGGAAGGATTATCAATGAATGAATTGCCAAAAAGGGAAAAACATTCAAGATCTGCAATACTAAGAATAGATCCCCACGATTATATATTATCAGATATCTGTAAATACATTAGATGGACATAAATATTATTTTATTTATGTGAGCAGCAACAGTAATCAGTGATTTAAGATGAAGTTCACTGAGTTTGCATATGTGTGCATATAGTTAAAAGTGCAAGTCTTACAACATAAATTATCAAACTGATAACTTGCTTGGGTAGGAATGACTCAAAGAGCACTCTTGAAATCAAGTTCAACTGGCAAATGTGCAATATTGAGATTCTTTAAAGTTATAAACAGCAATACATTCTATCTTTAACTATTATAAAGGACAATCACCTTACCTCCATCTGCATTTCGTATGGATTTTCAGATGATAACTCGCATTTACTTAAAGGCTGGTTTTTCATACCATCTAGTCTTTTATGTATATTTGAGACTTCAGAATCTATTCTGAGACAAATGAAGGCACCACAGAGAAATAATTAAAATAGTAACTTCATATAAAAAACTAAAGGTTTAAAAGTACATTAACTTGCCCAGAAAAGTAGCTTTCAAATGATAACCCAAAAAATAACAATGAACTAAAGCCATGTTATAAAATTCCATGGTCTCTCAGAATGCTGATTTCTCTTAAATCTGATAGCAGTTTTTTTGTCAGTTCATCTATTTTAAAAGTGGGAAATAAGTGTTTAAAAGCAGTTTAAGGAATTGAGTCACAAAAGCCTTGAGATTGACTGTAGCTTGTTCTTAAGGTCATACTACCTAATTAAATATGAGAACAGGATGACTTTATACTTATTCGAGCATGAGAGAATTACTCATTTCACATTTTACCAAGCAGTGAGTCAGATTTATTCAAGCTTTGCTCAGCTGGCTGAGACAATATTTCTATGATATATGGCATGCAGAGTTTTTCATTCCTTGCAGATTAAACCATTTGGTCTTGCATGCCCAAAATTCATTATGTATAGCTAAAACGAAGCTAAGCAATGAAAGTACAAAACTGTGGGAGGTATACCCCAAACCACCTTACTATCTCAGATTTTACTTTTAGCCCAGCCATAACATCTTGTACAAGTTGAAGCATCTCTGTCCTCTTTGCCTGAAATTAGAAAAAGTTGAGACAAAGTTGTTCAAGAAAGCTTCTTTTTACAAGTATCACCTCATTACTCTACAAGAATGATTGAACAATGATCACGTGATTATACCAGCACTTCTTCATTGTAGGCTGAGAAGGCTTTAGCTAAATCTTGTACACTGCTCACAGTCACATCAAGAGCTTCTTTCCCTCCTAGGAGACAGATCCTTGAAGAGAAGGGGAGAGTGAGTTTCTGTTTTAATCTTCTAATTAGCAAGAAGAAACATCAACAGAAACATTATTTTCCAAAGTGATAGTTGTTTTTTCTTATCCCCAGCATGAAGCTATACCCAAGGACCACAGCAAAAAACTCCTACGTGTATAAGACACTAAAAACTACCTGAATATCCCCTGAAGCAAAGATAGTTCTTCTTCATTGGGTTCATCAATAACCTGTGCCAGAGAAGCAAAAAATAAGCTTAATTGGTGATTAGCTATCACAAAGAATATATCTTACAGCTTAAACATGACATAAGCCTTGAAGATTAATCAAAAGAACAAGGAAATCAAGAATCATCTAATATCAAATCATATATCATCTGCTAGAAAAACATAAAGTGGGACTTGAAAAGGAAACAAAATAATAAGGAAATAATTTAATCATTTTACATTAAATAGGCATGTAGTTTGTATCATAAGGAGCAGCTAGTATATTGAGACTCTTGAACAGAGAACCATGTACAGAAGAAATGGGAAAAACAATTGAGAACAGCAATATCTTCGTCTGTGAAATATTAAGTCTATGAGAAATGTAAAGATCTAAAGAACATAAGAAAGACAAACATAATTAGGCAACTTTCATGATTGTAGAAATGAAAACTTCTTCACTTACCAAAGACAATGTAATTCCCTCAAGAGCTTGACTATGAAGAAACACATCACGGAAATCCATTGGTTCTCCACCAAGATCAGGATCATAATACATAGCCTGAGATCATGAAAAACAATAGATAAGTGACTAATGTAATGCATATAGCAGAAAAAAGGATTCCCCTATGACAAACTTGGTGGGCGTATAAAGCTCAGACCAAGAGTATATCATGTCTAGCAAGGTTTTGAGTCTGAATATTTATATATAGGGAGCAGTTCAAGTGAGAATCAATCCGTAGGTGAAAACTAGGAACCACAAAGCAGCATTGTAAAGAAACTAAAAAACATCATTTATCTTGATGCTTTTTCAGTTTAATAGAGATTCTATTTAGAGTTTGTGATATTTACAAATCTCCACGGCCTTTTTCATCCAAATCTCAACCATCAATCTCTAAATCAATGGTTGAGATCGGTTCATATAACCTAACAGGGGCGATCTTGCACCAGGATTAGAAATGCAGGGTCTAAATTCCAACAGTTAGCTTGGCCAAGCTAATCAATAAATTGGAATATTTTCTAGAATAGCCTATGTAAAACAAAAGGTCGTGTGTTTCTCTGTGTCCTACGAGATAGCTAAGGTGAATTTAATCAACCATATTTGATGGTCTTGAAACATTAATTAAAAGGTTATTATAAAAACACTCAAAAGTGAAAATTCAATCTCATCTGAGAAGCTCAAAAAGGAGCAAACGATGAAGCTTTACCAACAACGTACCACAGTTGCTAATTGGTCAGGGTTGACATCTTCATGAAGTCTCTCTATCTGTTTCAAGGCAACTAACCATCTTCTTAGTAACTGAACTCTTTCCAGCCCCCTACATGAAACAGAAACTTCTTCTAGTCGTTTGGCGGCAAGCTTAAAACTTTGAAAATTCCGTGCTGCCTACAGCACCAGAAAATTGTTAAGAATAGTTTCAATGATTCTAGCATTAATTCCTGAAAGAGATGACTGACAATAAACTTTTCATGAATCATAAGATGAAACACACGAGAGTTAAGAGTTGATTTTGTTAGTCATGTAACATAGAAGGTTTACAAATGACTAGAACTAATACATAAAAGGGACATATATACATGCATGGATAATATTACACAGCAAAATTAATGTATTATCTACAAAATCACAATGGAACTTAATAGATAAAATGATTATTCAAATAGTAGAGAGCAATTGCAAACTCTTGTTAGAGGGATTTGGCAAAATGAACTTAGCTTTGATAATAAATGGAACTTTTATTAGTTCCACCAAACTAAAGCACGTTAAGTCAAACAAAGATCCTGATCCAATTGATTAATAACACCACAGACTTTGAAAGAAATCTGCTAAACCTTACAGAACCAGAGAAAACTAAATTCAAATTCTACCAATTTATCTTATGGCAATTCAAATTCTACCAATTTATCTTAAGTCAAACAAAGATCCTGATCCAATTGATTAATAACACCACAGACTTTGAAAGAAATCTGCTAAACCTTATAGAACCAGAGAAAAGTAAATTCAAATTCTACCAATTTATCTTATGGCAATTGCAGATTCTATGATCTTCAGGTGCATCGTTTAAATTGTAAACATTATAATAATGATTTCCTATTAGCGTTACTTGCATTTATAAACACCATATTTATCCAAATTTGCAGTTAGACGTTTTCAAATGTTACAATTACAACACAATATTTAAAAATTTTGCAATTAATCAATGCTCCAAATCTTTTTGTTAGTTTTTTCTAACAGAATATTTTAATTCCAAGCATAAACCAATGCTCATGACTAATTATATTTAAATGCCCAATCATTGATATACACAAAGAATAAAGCTCAAATACCGTCTTATAATTATAAATTTGGTAAACTGAAAATTTATTTAAACATCTCACTTTCAATCACAATGTCGAATATCACAGTTTTAGCTGGCGAGTTGAATAGAGCAAGTTATCCTAAATGATGGTCGCCTTCCACCTCAGGATTATAAGAACTCGATTGTTGGCGCACGGTTAGAGTTTTACAGGTCAAATTACCCGAAAAAATTAATCGCATATTGCAGGAGAATGAAAATTGGAGAATAATACATTGTTGTCTTGGAACAGCCTGGAACCGCCAACTACGGCTTGATTAACGACGGTGCCGGCATAGTTTCGAACCGCGCGGCTGACGCTGTTTTGTCCACCGACTTCTACCGCTCTATTCACCGCCGATCGGAGCCACGACATCTTAAAAATTTCTCATACGGTGTTTAGATTCCAGAGAAATGATTGCTAGAAAGGAAAAGGAGAGATATAGGGAGAATTAAACGGAGAATGAATAAACTTGAGGAGAGAGACGTTGAAGCCGGGAGCCGTTGGTTTCGCGCCTTGCGGGTGTTCATTTTCCCGTAAATACCCTCACATTCGATCTCACTTGATTGTCACACTCTTTTGTTTATTTCATTTTTTTTAATATGAGTTTTTTTTCGTTTGAAACACTAGTTACACTATGTAATGCCTAATCTTCCAAATGTTGCACCGTGCAATCTATACATGTGCATGTTCTACATTATTTATCAAATTTATTTATAATAAATATCGTACACCATATGTTTTTTTTATATATAATTTGAATGTATTACCCCAATATCCTCATTAAAATTCGAATTTATAATTTATTTAAATATTTGCACCCATATTTATCCTATAATAAATATTGTATGCACTAATATAATATCCAATAGATATAATTGTTAAATACACATGACCTGACCATCACTTTTAGTATTGTAACATTTTTAGTATCATAAACAATATATCTTTTTCAAAATTATTAGTTAATTACATAAGTGTCTAATCCATTTTTGTTTGTAATATGAATATTATAAATGATTTAATTCAAAATATTCAATAAAAAAATTTGAAGGTCGAATCAAATTAACACAACTAAATTTGAGCAAAGACACTACTTAAACTTCACTCTGTTTAATTACACTCCTAAAAAAATTGAATGAAGATTTAAAGAGATAGAGAGAGAATGGAAAGCTGAAGATGAAAATGATCCAAAATAATTATTCAATTTCACTCAAATTTATATATTTTTTTATTATGTAAAATCTAATATAATCCTCTCCTTTGAAAATTTCTTGGATCTTGCGCTGCCGTTGCACACCAGTCTCTACCCATGAAAATATGAAGCAAATTGCAAATCCACATTCCAAAACAATCATTTAGACGAATCATTTGAAAACGTAATTTCAAATAACTAATTGAAACACATATTATTTATTTCAAACTCATAGGAGCCTCACAAAATTCCCAATGCCGGAGTTTTATACACGAAAATGGATGAAAAAAAGGAAAAGATGCAGAGCAAAAATGTGACTGACTAACTAGTAACTACTACATGTTGTCAAGGTCAAACAAAGGCATTTTCCAGTAATTCCACGAGTTGTAGTCTTCCTGCAAGCACCAGAATGGTTTTCCACAGACAGCAACGGAGAGAAATATAACAGAAAAGCGGCGGAAACGCGTACCTGCTCAACCATGGAGGTTGGGGGGAACATATCATTCACAAGTGTGTGCAACGAATTGTATGATTTCAGGTCGATACAATGATTAATGGCCACCTCACCCTGCAACAATGCCAACAGAGATCAGTCATTCGAGTCGGTGCTTGCTTGTTTGCTGGGAATCTGTGAATGACTGACTGACTACCTTAGGGTTGATGATGAAGATCTTGCCCTTTGGAATCCCAATCTTACGGTAACTCAGTTCGTCCGTGTCCCGGTTTCCGAATCCCGCGTAAAATGGATTGTAATCAGGAGGAAATAGAGCCTTGATATCCTGCCACGAAGAAAATGCAACACATTCAGCTATATTTTTTACCAGAAACTGATTTTGTTCGTTAATATTTACCTCTAAACATGCAATTTTGAACTCGTGAGGAGCTCTTCTTATCACTGCAATTAACAAAGATGCATTGCATCATTTAAACTCGTGATAAATTGCGTATGGTTTTTGGAACAGTAAGTGGCTCTAGATAATGAAGCATCAGTATCCTAGCTGCATGCAGTAGTCGTGAATACAAGGGAAAAAAAAAATCCACCAGATTAATATTATGCCATGCAGATTCAGGGCAAAACTTCATTCTTGTAAGAATATAACCAACATAGTGATTCTTCTTCAAGGAAAGGAACCTCACCCTCCCGGTATAATGAGGGAAATAAACCGTCGGGGGAGATGACAACAGGTCCTGTGGGTAAGCTCTTGCCATCCTGCAAGCATGTTGAATAAAGTTAAGAGTCTTGCTACAAGGGCGTTATTCTGAATAGCTATCAAATACGCAACAATTGGGGGTGGTAATAATCTATTCATTGAAACAAAATAAAAGCAGACACGGTGAAAGTATTTTAGGTATGTAAAAGATAATTTTCACCAATTAGTAATTCCACTAAACAATGGACTCTATTAACAGAACAATGGTTAGGGAAATACTAGAGCAGGCTAAGTAGTACCACCGACCTGCTTGAGATTGAATAGAAAACTTTTGGTCAGGTATGATTGAACGATTGCTCGTGCACTAAGAAATAAAAGCTGGTATCCATTCTCCTATTAAAAAAGAAATAATCAATGAGACAACGATAGACAAGAAATTCAATTGAATAAAAGGAGAATTTTTTTTTTGCATTTCAACATCCAACTGTCAACAATAAACCAGTCAGTTTCTAAGCTGATAGAAGCGATGCCTGTTTAAGCTTTGTTTAGCAGATTGAGAAAATGAATAATGCGAACATGAACAACAACAAAAACAAGCAAGAAACTGATATACAAATCATTACTATATTTCTAATACAGAGTAGCTGTTGACATCCCAAGTATTGAACTTTTTATATTCATTGGCATGAATCAAGACCTAAAATTTCTCTCTTTCATGCTGAGGCAGTAGTTTTAAGGCATACCTTTATAGCAGAAAAAAGATGAGCTATCCCAGAATGTGTCCAGTCTTTTCCAACTAAAGGCATGAACTGTCCAAGCACATCAGACCTGCCAACAGGCATTCATTTTTGTGAGCCAGGAAAAAAAAAAAAGATATGACAGGTCCTACTTCATTATGCAGATCTTATTGAGAGCCAGTTTGGTGGTCGACATAATGTATTGGTAAAACCCAGTTTCACACTGTATACACTTGCAATAAAACTATTTTAGCAATATTACTTAATCAAAAGATTTGCATTCTACAAAGTTAGATAAAGATCAATAAATCTCACTTGGTAATTGTCCCATCAACGTCAGAAATCACAATCCGTGTATTCCACTTCCACAAGTATATATGGGCTTCAACCTGTGTTTGTAAAGGTGAGTTAATCACAAAAAAAAAAAGTTCCACTCGAATAACTATCGAGCATTAGCAAAAATATCTTTGTGAGGGAATAAATCACCAACCTTTTGCGACCCAAGGACTCTAGTAGAGAAAACAAAATTCACCATATTTTGTCCCTCTTTGAGATTCAAAGATTCTATTTGATCAGTAGTGGGGACATTGGTTCTTATAATTTGCTTACGAGGGGACTCGCTGGCTGGATGTGCTGGAGTTGTAGCTTCAGATTGGCTTGGGGAGACACATTCAGAATCAAGATAAGATTCCTCATTTGATGATATACTACTAGTATGCTCAAGTGTCTTAACCCTCCTAAATGGGATAGGCCAGAGCCTCCATCTGTGTGACGGAGTCAAAGGCATTCCAGCATCATCTTCTTCTGTATCTGGCATCTCTAGTTCCACAGGTATTACATCTTTGGGATTAACTGGTAAGTCCAAACCAAAAGCTGCTAGAGCCAGAACAATATATGCAGCTTTGCGCCACGGTAAGTACTTTCCCTGCAGTCTAACAATTAAGTTTTCATTCTTTACTATTAATGATGCATTAGACTTAAATTCCTCCGGTGATATGAGGTTTGCATCAAAGGCATTGTTAGCTGCATGCGATCCCATTCCAGCATGAAGCAAGTTTCCACAGAGAGATATCTCCAACTCTGTCGGCAAATAAAAAATGCAATACAGATTTGATGCAAAATTAGAACAAAATTAAAAGGAGGCGGTCTACAGATTCAATTTTACATAAATATTATAAGTCTTACTTGTAGAACTGTCTGATTTTGTATCTTCTAGTGGAGCTTCGGTACTTATTGTAACGTGTTTTCTTTTACTATATTCATCTTTAGGAGCATGATCTTCTATACCGCTTGGATTGATTTGCCTATCTACATCTACTTCCACTTGCTCCTGTGATTTCTGATCATCTCTAGAAAATTGATCATGCAAGCTACTTTTACAACTGTCACAATCCAAACCAGAATCATCTTTTTCTCGGGTTGCTGCTTCAACCTGCAATTCTGGTAAAGAGACACTAGTTGGACATCCAGAATTGCTAGGAGGAAATTCATCACTATTTCTAGATGTTTCCTGGTTAGTCTTTTCAGTTTCATTATTTCCAGAAGAACTTTGACGAGAGCACTCATTTTCCCGAGCGATGTTTGTGGAGTGCACTGCCAGTTGTGAGAGCTCCAAACAGCTCTTAAAAACCTCATTCTGCTTCAAACCAGTTGATTTGGTTTCAGGACTGCTTTCAATGTCCAAGTCTTTGTCTCTAATAGATTTGTCCTGGGTTTCTCCAGCATGCATCAGATGCTGCTCTTCATCTCTTTCATGGAAGTCAGAAGGCCAATTAGCTTCACTTGAGTTATACTCTTCAGTCCCGCCACCAGGACCAAGGTGAAATTGCGGAGTGCTTAGTTGCACATTTTCACCAACCTTCTCAGATGATGATATGTGTGCAGTCAGTATATGCCCATCCACGCTCACCAAAACTACCTCGGAATTCGAGTCATGAGATTCAAGAGCATGCTCCACACTATCTAAAGTGTTGTATCTACTTGGACTAGGCTCAGAAGGCTTAGGAGAACCCTCCAGAGATGACAGATCATCTGGAAACTCATAGAATACATACGCAGCAGCATCGGACTCAACTCTCTTTAGTCGTTCTGCACGATTTTTTAAGTGTTCTTCTTGCATATCATTAGCATCTTGCCTACTCAAATCAACTTCTTTCGAATTATCATAATTGTTACTACAGGTAGTGCTACTATCTTCCTTACCACCGCCTTCAAGATCATCCGAGCCCTGTAAACCCTCACAGCCATCTTTACCCTGATCAGTGTCCATAACAAAGTAAGCTTCACCAGAGTTATCTAGATACATATGAAAATCAGCTTCAACTCCATTAACTTCAATGTTTACCACCTTCTCTGCCCCCTTTAGAACACCCTGAAATTTCCCAAACCGTACATACCAAGGAGTACTCCTAAACGTTCCATCTTGCTGCTTAACAACAATTATGTCGACAGCCCCACCAAAAGGGTGAAAAGGGGTGGCGACAGAGTACATGCCCTGTGTAATAATGCTGCCAACTTTACCAACCACATCCATCTCATCTATATATATATATATAAGAATGACCTCCCCCAAATTTCAAATCTCACTTAATCCACAATCAACACCACTCCCAATCCAAGCCGTATAACAGTCACTCTAACTCATGCTGCTGCATGCAATGCATCAAGAAATAAATGATTAAATCATCATGCAAATAGTTTCATGTAAAACCCTGAGAATCAGACTTCGCCTAATTTTTATTTTTTTTTTGGGTTATAGAACCAAAGCCAAACCGAGATAAGAATCTAATATTCTCGAAAAAAAACTAACAGATATAAATATAATTACGCAACGGAAACTAAAATGTGCATAATTTCACCGAAGCGCCATAGCCAAACCGACATAATAATTCAATATATTCTTTCAAAAACAACAAAAATCAAGAATACTGTGCGAGAGAAACTTACGCATGTGCAAGGAATTTGCAGAACTTTCACTCGAGACCCAAAGATTCACAGATCAATCAATCACATTTCACAGCTCCAGAAAGTGAATTCAACAATTGAAATCTGTCTCAAGATTGCAAGGAATATGTCATCGAAGGTGCTTCATTCTCTCCCCCTCCATAACAGAGCGGTTATTGGAATGAGTATCAGTTTTTTTCTTGGATTTTTCTTCAAATTTTTACAGAGTGCTTCCTCAAAACTACAAATGAAATCAAATTCTTCAATTACACTTTTGTTGGACAGCATCGGAATTTGAACTCTGCATTTATAATTATAAATGTTTCTGGATAACTAACGGGTGAAGTCATAATTTTCCAATTTCTCGAGCAATAAATACAAAATGTTGAAGAAGTTCACCCTTTCGCGATCACCAATCCACCCCTGACTCAGTATCAAAAATTTGAATGTCACAATTTATGATAACAGTTGAATTATTTTTGGTAGTTAACAGTAGTATAATTAACGTGGATGCTGAATCAATAATCATTTATATTTAGGTATATGAATTTAAAAAAAAAAAAAAACAAAGGAAAGTAGTATGTGTATTTGGAAACATTTAAATAAATTTTTTTTAAAAAAACCAAAGGAATCTCCAGATTTTTAGGTAACAAATAGAAAATAACGAGTAAAAAAATTAAAGAAAAATGCTTTACTATAAGGTTTTGCAAGCTTAAACATGATTTTGGAGAATCACCAAAGCCCCATAGAAGAGCAAAGTGTTATCAAGTTTTTTATAACGCTCGTTAGAGCTTGAGGAGGGATTAGTTACATCTTGGAGACCAACAATTGAAGGCTCTTAACATTGGGATCTTTCGAGTGGACGTAAATTCTTTGTTTAATACTTTGACAAACAAATTTGGGTGAGATAATTTTTGTTCAAGACAACAAATAACAAACTATTACAGTTTTGTCACGCTCAATCCCGCTTCCAAATCAGTTTTGCAAGTTAAAATTCTCGCACTTTGTCATGACATAATTTTTTGTTTTGAACAAAGAATCTCGCCACTTTGTATTTACACTAATTCCCTTCTTGCTGCTCGTATTATGGAAGTAATGGAAGGAAGATATAAAGGTACAATTTCTACGGACTTCAAGTCTCTATTATGAAAAAGAAGAGAGAAAATGTTTGATAAATTTTTTAAGCTTTTAAAATTGCCAGTATGACTGCTCATCATGTGGCACAATTTTATAGAAACATTTCTCATGAGATAATTTGGAGATCCAACTTTCCAAACAGGTTAAACGATATAACCAGACTTAATTATCATAATCTATGATATTTAGTATTTTCTAAAAAAATAAATAAATTACCGTATTAAAAAAATCATTTAAATGGTATAAATTTATCATTATTAATATTAAAGTACATCATTACCATTATAATTTCATAATAATAGGAAAAAGAATTTCTCATATCAATAAAATATTAATTCCATTATATTTTTCGTGCTCGGTTAAAATGAAATTAATAACCCAAAATGAGGTAGTAATTTATAATGAAAGAAATGCATTATTGATAAGAATTATTTCACAAATTAAAAACTACGAAAGGAACTTACTGTGATTCTTACTTTAAAAAAAAAATGTATTGAAGTACAATTATTCTAATTTATTGCTGATAATGGGTTGGGTTCGCAGTGAGATAAGTGATGAATACGAGGACCTCACTGATATTTTGCAAACTTGTAGTTAGCGGTCACAATTTTGACGGTTTCTTTTTTTTTTTTCAATCGAAATCAGATCTAAGGGCATTTCCGGGAAAAAAAAAAAACCTAGGCAGCCGTAATATTCACTCAATCGGCACACTTCCTTTTGTCTCTCCCCGTTTCCCCAAATTCCACCACCGCATCCACTTTGAGGCCATCTCCCTGCTCCTCCGCCTCCAGATCGAAGATGGGGAAGCTACTCTCGGTTATCCTCCCCCTCCTCCTGCTTGTCTCCCTTGCTTCCGCCGAGATCAAAAACCTTAAAATCTCCTCCGATTCTCGGCCGATGATCCTCTTCGAGCGATTCGGATTCACTCACACTGGACAAGCCACCATCTCCGTCTCCTCCGTTTCCGTTATGTCCACCGTCGCCTCGCCGGATCCGTCGCGATTAGGTTTCTTCCTTCTATCCGAAGAATCCTTAATCCAGGTTCTGCTCGAGCTCCAAACGAATCCTTCGTTTTGCGTCCTCGACTCCAAGTACATTAATCTCCTTTTCACCTTCCGCGATCTTTCGCCGCCACCTCACTCTTCTTTCAGCCACTCGTATCCCATCACATCTCCGAACGAGTATTCGCTGTTTTTCGCCAATTGTGCGCCTGAATCTGCAGTGTCGATGAACGTGCGGACCGAGCTGTTCAATCTCGACGGCCGTGGGAAAGAGAAGGACTACCTATCCGCTGGTTTAACTCAATTGCCGTCGCTGTATTTCTGTTTCTCTGTTCTCTATCTTGCATTTATGGCCTACTGGATTTATTTGTGCTTGCAAAATAAGAAGTCTGTTCATAGAATCCATATGCTTATGGGGCTTCTGGTTATTATGAAGGCATTGAATTTACTTTGTGCCGCCGAGGATAAACATTATGTGAAGGTTACCGGGACGCCACATGGATGGGATGTGTTGTTTTACATTTTCCAGTTTATCAGGGTGGTTCTGTTGTTTACCGTCATTGTCTTGATCGGTACTGGATGGTCGTTTTTGAAGCCATTTTTGCAGGAGAAGGAGAAGAAGGTGTTGATGATTGTGATCCCGTTGCAGGTTATGGCAAATATCGCATCCATTGTAATTGGGGAGACCGGTCCGTTTATTAAGGATTGGGTAACTTGGAACCAGGTCTTCCTGTTGGTTGATATTATTTGCTGCTGTGCGATTATTTTCCCTATCGTGTGGTCTATTCGGTCTTTGAGGGAGACATCAAAGACTGACGGGAAAGCTGCGAGGAATCTGGCCAAGCTGACTCTGTTTAGGCAGTTTTACATTGTTGTTATTGGGTATTTGTATTTCACGAGGATTGTAGTGTTTGCTCTCAGGACCATTGCTGCCTACAAGTACCAGTGGGTGGCTAATGCGGCCGAGGAGATTGCAAGCCTTGCCTTTTACGCTATAATCTTTTACATGTTTAGGCCGGTTGAGAAGAATGAGTACTTTGTACTTGATGAGGAAGAGGAAGAGGCTGCAGAGCTAGCTCTTAAAGATGAAGAATTCGAGCTTTGAAGTTGGAGATTAAGTACTACTCTTTTTTGCCCGAATACTACAGATTGTGAGTTATTTGATAGATTTGCTGCAAAGTATGATTTGTGTAACTGTTTCACTTTTTTGTCACTACTTAGAGACAGATTTGAGTTTATCTTACAATGATGTAAGATTTATGTCATTATTTTCCTGATTAAGTGTTTATCATGTGAATACATATTTATCTAGCAGCAAATGGTTGTCCATGAACATGCTGGTTTACGTTCAATGTTACGTTTAGATTCTATGCTGTAGAACTCTTATTCCCAAAGTAACTACTATTAGTCTCTTATTTATTTTTATTCTTTTTACCACTTTCAAGGTTATTGGTAATCATGCGCGTTATCAACCCTGCTGTTGCTAAAATAACTGTTGTAGTTCTCATATTTTCGTGAGTCCTCACTCAAGTCCACATGAGCTTTTTGCCATTTTACTTGTTTCATTCATGTAGATCACCTCTGTTTGATTCTTGTCTTCTATGATCTGGTTTCTACAACATTCTTTGCATGTTTTAAGTGCTCTATGCATATTACTGGTGTGTGGTGTCTCTTTATGGCTCATAAATGCTATTTTTTAGAAATATAAAGGGATCACGTTCTGTGTTGGTGCTGGAGAAGCAAGCAGTATCAACAATAGCTAAGTGAGTACTGTTTAGGAAACTATGGTTTAGGCGCACCTATTAGTTTACTGCTCTTTCAGTTATCAGTTCTGATGAATTATTGAAATACCAAGCCTATATTTACTTGCCTACTATTTATGCAAGATATGTTATTTATCATGCCATTGCCCTGCCTTGACCATACGAAAGGATACTTGTAATTTGAAACTGGGAAGTGAGAATTCTTATGAGTGAGCTTTTTATAGGAGATAGTTCTGCATTTAGATTCCAGTTGATTCCTGTAATTTGCACATCCAGTTGCCTCCCAATTCTTAGAGTTCAGAGTTCATGTGTTATCGGAGTGCTGCAGGTACATTAGATACATAAATTTGGTGAAATGGTTTCTGATGCGATATATGTAGGTTGTGTAATATGATAAAATATCTGTGAAGAAAGGGTGGATTGAGTTTTAGATAGCCATTAACTATACTAATACGGCCATGTTTTGAATTTTTGAAAAAATTGGCGGCACATGTTAATTGAGTGATTGCTACAGCAATGATGTGAGTCTGTTTAGCTTGTGAAATGAGGTACAAAACTAGACAGAGAGTGTGTTAAGGCAAATTTGTTTTCCTGAAGTTAGAGGTGGTATGCTTGCTACGCGTTATCAAACGTCTACACCTTTCCATTACCTCATTGTTGTGATACATATAATCTGTTTTAAACAAACCTTGTCCATCTGAATTTGTGATTCCCTGATTATACCCAAGTCCCAGGAAAATGTTGGACAACCCAGACAATATTTAATAGCGCCACAGAGTGAGCACAACCCACTTTTTATCAAGAGACTTTTAGATCAGAAAACACAAGGGCATATTTGTATTTTCCAAAAACATGGGATAAAGTAGTGAAGAATTGATGGAATGAAAGGGAAAAAAGCGAGACGAAAAAAAAGGAAAACTTCTAATGGCTTCACCAATCATGTGAAACATATTTGAGAATAGAGAACCAATCAAGGCGGAATTGGACATTTTTTATGTTGAGTTGTAAGTAATAGAGTTCTATCCATGTCAATCTATCCATTTATTTATTTTTATTTTGTAGTTGAACTAGGTTTTCAATTATTTCATTTGAAATAATAATAATAATAATAACAAAGAATAATAATAATAATAATAATAATAACAACAAAAAAGAATACGGCCGAAATTTAGGAAAGATGAAATCTAAATGAAACCGAATTCAAAGAACCCTAACTAAACACCAGCATCAACAACGTCCACTGTAGTAGTACACAGAAGCAACCGCCGGAATATTGCAAGCAACGCCGAGCCTGAAAATTCTTTCACTCTTCTCACCAAACGGCACCGTCGCCTGCGACGAAGCCTCCGCCGCTGTGGGATCTGAGCCATTTCTTTTCTCCCGGCCACCACCCTGTCTCTCACCTTCCCCAAGCATTTCATGGTTCTCTCAGGAACAGTCTCCTTTCTCGAAAATGTGTAGCTATTCAGGTACATCTGCCTGCATGAGATACTGTCCACTACCCTTCCCTGCAGGTGCAGCCGTTCTCCGCCACGTGAGTTCACGAACTCGGCGTCGGATCCCGGCCACTTGTGGAGGAGGTTGACATAAGTAGCCCTCGCCGGAACTCTTGCATCGTTCACACAGTTGGACATGCAAATTTTGCTCATTTTTCCGCTTCAGATTTCTGAGCCTAGCTTGCTGAATAGTGGCGGATATTCTTTATTTTGCACCCAAGTTTCTTGAAAGAAAAAAAATATATATATGGGAACACAGGGAAGGATATGAATGAGGTTAGTGCAAGCTGATTTTTTATATATATGACGATTTTAAATATATATATATTTTTTTTCAGTCTCTCATGATTTAGACATTTAGTTAAAACTGTATAGTTATAAAATATAACTGATAATGCCTATTTGGAATATATTATATATATTTTCAATTTTATTCAGTTATTGATTACTATTAAGATTGATAGGATCATCAAAATTTCAATTTGTTACTGTAGAGTCGACGATTCAGAAGCCACCGCAGCGGTCCAGTTGGAATTATTAAGCATAATTTGCACTAATTGTGTTTTTCACAATTTTTTCTGCACTAATGATGGTTAAAAATACCGACGGCTTCGATTTTCGAGCCGATTAAAGTTGATGATCAAACAAAGTTTCTGCCAACTTATATACATGTTAAAATGAGATAGATATTACAAAAATTGTGTGAGATGGATATTGCAAAATTAATATTATAAAAAAGTTTTTAAATATTATTATTAAAAAACTAAATATATTATTTACTGAAAAATCAATCAGAAATTTAATTTAACTTTGCAGGTGAGCCTCATACAAATTTTTGCCTATTAATATATTAATACAACATCAAAGTTTTAATATCATATCTTACCTATACAAATATTCATTCTAAAACAAAATCTTAATATTGACAAAAAACTAATAATTGATGTTTTTTTTAGCTGAGGTTAAAAACTAAAACTCGTATTAATTAAGCATCTAATCTTATTAATATGTATATATATGGGTTAGTAGTAGTATAATTGAAGAGAGAAAAGGTGATAACTAGTTTTTAACTCCCATGATGAATTGGGTGGCTGCGCATGGTGAAGTTATGAATGCAATTTGACCATGCTTTTTGCCAACACTCATCATTCAACTGGAGAATCAATCATTCTTTGCTTTTTTTATTTTTCTTACCCACCATTTTCATCTGCTATCAAAATTTATTCATTAGACTAAAGTATTTATGGTTGCGTTTACACCTTCACAACAGTGATCCCACTAGATGCCCCGGTGAAGTATTTCACCGGCGCATTTTCACCGCTCTTAAACGACCCGAAATGCCTCAAGCGATACACCCCTGCACTCGCCTCCTTGGGCACCTCCCATTCGATCGTAGCAAGGCCATAGGTAGTTGTAGTCGTAGTTGTAGTAGTAGTATCTGAGCTATACAAGGGTCCCTCCCACTTGAAAAAGAGGCAGAAATCATCGTCGTCGTGGACAGGTATCCATTTACCCCCCTGCTGCATTTCCACTGCAGCAAACGTGCCTTCTGTCAGCAGATCATATCTGGGGTTTGCACTCCAAAATGTAGCGTTCACCCTCTCCCCTGCCCTGTGAGGACCGGCTTTCGTGTCCTGTTTTATGTCTCCAAACCTAAACCCCGACGGGGGAGAGTCCCCCGTCGGGTCCGGCAAGAGGCTGAGCTGTAGTGAAGAGAGATCAGGAGGGGATGGGCCTCTGGAAATGTTCCTATCCCCAGTTGCAAGTGCTTGCGCTAGCTTCTTGAATTCTTGAATGTATGCTGAGAGTGTGTGAGGGCCGTAGAGTGTTGATGCAGCCTGCATGGTGATTGATGAGTCCAATCTTGTATTAACACATTTCTTTTTTTTTTGCTACTAGATTTTGAGGACTCTCTCACCTCATAACGCTGCTGTTTGTATTCTTCAAACGTAGCTACATACTGGGAATACGTGTTTGTTAGTCCGGCTATGACGACTTGAGTGTCGTCGCCGTCGAACTCGCCGTTTCCGTAGTCGATTAGTGTCTCCTTAACTGCCTCCCGCAGCCGTCTGCCGGCCATAGTTGTGAACTCTGCAAACAGAGTGAAGTATCTATTAAAGTTCACGAACTAAATCGAGCCACTGTTAAGAGTAACTAACTGACCTCCTGGAACAGAGAGTATGACTAATTTCCCTAGCCTCAATATCTGTATAGGCAGAATTGCTGGCTGCAAATATTCAAACACTAAATATTGTAAGATCATGTGGATTTAGGTTCAGATTTTTGTAGTAAATTAACCCTCTCACCGCCCAAGCATAAGGCCAGAACATCTCTCCTGTGTCGAGAAGAACTGTCTTGGGCTTTTGACACTCCACTTGGTGTTGGCTTGGCTCTTTGATAGCATCCCTCACTTTCTTCCAGAACTCATTAATCTGCATTCAATCATATGTAAGAAAAGTAAACCAATCAAAAAATCTCTACTAAGATATAGTTGATGCAATGTAATGGAGTTGCAAGAAAGCTGATCCGCCTAACCTCAGTATCACCTTGCTGAAAACCGAAAACACCGGGGCCGTCGGTCGTCCCGGCGGCGAAGCCAGGTCCCAGTGCAGCAGGGCACGTCTTGGCCACCTTGTTTCCATCCAGCGCAACTTCTATATCTGTAAAATTGAGGTAAACATGCCTGTAGTCGATCTTTCCGGTGATCTCGTCTTCAGCAGAGGTGAACAAATCCACAGCTTTCTGAAATTGCCTCTCGCCGATGATCTTGGTGCTCAGGACTTCATCTGGATACCTACAGCCACAAGTTTTTCAGTTTATAAGTTGTACGAATATGAATATTACGCAGATGATGAAATATGAGTACCTACCCTGGGCCGCGGCCGACGCAGAGCTGATCGTTGCCATGGCAGGTGGAGTGGTTGAAGTCGCAGGGCTTTCCACTGTCCAAGCAGAACGCTCCCACCACATTGGGGGTCACGTCTCCAACATTTGACTGACAAAACGCCCCCACGAATCGGGAGCCATCGTTCTTCCTCACCTTGGAGCTCTGGCTAGCTGTCTTGGAACACGACTCCCCTCCCGTCGCCTTGATTCTTCCACCTTTCGCTGTCTTGATGAAGCTTCTCCTGCTGGTGGTAGTGTTAGTACTGGAAGAGAACCAGTCTTCGAAGAACCTAGCAGCAGCGCCCTTGTTGTCGCCGCTGATGAGCTTGTTGTCCCTGCTCATGGAGGTCCCATGCGTGGCGAACCAGGTGAAGGAGCCCTTGCTCTTCCCGCTGCCTTTTTCGACGAATTTCAAAAGAGTCATCTGCGTGTCGACGTTGCTGCCATATCTAGCTCTCTCCTCAGGAGGGTTGAACAGATACGCGCTCGGGCTCCTGTTTATCCCAGCATTCTCCACCTCTCCTGCATTAATGGCTTTCCTCATCGACAAGAAACAAACACAACCTACATAATCTAGGGTTTTTACTTTACCTGTGTTGATCAAAATAGAAGCAGGGGTGAGAGTGTCATGAGCTTGGACGACGCTGAGCTCGACTGCGGTGACAATGGCGTCGAAAGACTGCTGCACGAAACCAAGCGAAGTAATCAAGTAAGTCACATACTGCAAGTACCCTCCTGGACCAGCATGAGTGTGAGTGCCGCTTATTGCAAGATTTTCTTCATTGTACAGCTCTCCATACCTTGGTCAGAACAAACACAATGTTTAATTTCTTCCATTAACAAGCTATTCGAGCTTAGGTTGTAGTAGTAGTGTTCAGCACACCTTGATTTGAGTCTGTCGAGCACCTTGATGGTGACCAGTTGGGAAGCCATCCCAGCGTCGAGGTTGACGAAGGCGACCCGGGCTCCACCTTGCGTGGTCTCAGCAACGATGAAGGCCCGGGCCCTCAGCCGGAAATGTATGCCTCCGGTGACCTGATCCATGTTAGCATATCCCATCATGTTAACTCCGGCTGCTGGGCCGGTCATATCGTAGCTGCCCACCCCTACCAAGTAGTCTCCATTACTAACTGCGAACCGGCTGAGGATGATCAGCAAGAGACAGATCCAACTATGAGCTCGCCACTTCTGCATTTCTACTTCTCATATCACACCACCTACACATTGCATCGATCTTTTATATATATATATAGAGAGAGAGAGAGAGAAAGAGAGAAGATAGTACTAGGTTTCGGGTTTCTTGTGGCAACAACATATACTCTTAGTTTGATCCGAACGAGTTAATTTAGAGGTTTCCGTTGATTAGGATTTTGGGTTTCGTCTTGTCTGATTAACATTATCAGAAAATGATGCCGATTAACGGCCTAACTTTAGTTG
The DNA here is from genome assembly GCA_026898455.1 of Plectranthus barbatus. Classification (NCBI taxonomy): domain Eukaryota; kingdom Viridiplantae; phylum Streptophyta; class Magnoliopsida; order Lamiales; family Lamiaceae; genus Plectranthus; species Plectranthus barbatus. The sequence continues at coordinate 54,888 of JAPKLW010001183.1, forward strand.
CTGGGTAGCCGTCTAAGTTTTAATAATTGCTCTTGTGCACTTAAATAACATTGCATAACTAATCTTGATTATAAATTGAAATACATTTGTGATGTAAAATTTATTTGTTCTGAAGATGCAAAGTTTTAACGTATCTATGTTTAACATCGTGGTATAAGAATTGACTGAGTCAATGTTATGTTTAACATCATATTGTTAGACTTTGCTGAGTTAATCACTACTAGAAATTCGGTCTATCCCAACAGTATCAGATGTTGTTAATTAATAGTTATACTGACACATATAGCTATCCTCACAATCATATATACTGTTGTCCCAAAAGGTGTCATAATAGAGTTGAGTCTTATAATAACAGTAATGGTGTCATTATAACCCAACCAATTATCACAATATTGCCTGTCAGAAAAATATGTGTTAAGTGACATAGTTAAGTATCATTATAATCCTACCTCTCCTCACACATATACACGTCACAAAAATGCATCTAAATGAACAAGGTTCGATGTGAGCTTAAATCATTAAGTTCACACATTTACCTGTCGAGAAAATAAACCTAAATTAACAAATTCCATTGTTGGTAAAACTATTTTAGCTAAGAAATAGTGTCATTAAAGACCATTTTCATCAAATACACATTTTATATATTTTTTTCAATCTGAACATCAATAAGCAAAATAATCAATTCAATAAATAGCTTTCAAATGACATTTGCTAAAAATATATTTAATACAAAATTCAAGTAATTCGACTAGTTCTTCGTAAAATTACAAAAGTACTCATATTCAAAAATAAAAGATAGCAAACAATTCTAAAATCTTTAAAAAAGACTAGTCCGAATCAAGCGCTCATCATCGTCAATTGCATCTTTTATTTCCAGCTCAACCTAGTTCGGCCCCAACTGATATCTATGAACAAAAGAGAACAAGAATAAAAAAATTATTTAAAATAAATATGGAGAATGCACAAGGTATGAGCCGGTTTCTACCTAGTTTCCATGCTGGAATCTTTACCAAACACAATAAGAAGGGGCCAGCCCAGGTTGGAGCAACAACAGAGATGGCCTTTGGCATCAATAAACCATTTTTGGTGGCTCGAACAGCTATGGTTGTTGCATGCCCTCCTCCAAAGATCACATTCATTATCTGTGATAAGTAGCAATGGATAAACAACAGTAAGCATATGTGAAGGTAGCCAAGGTGATTACACAGAAAAAATGGTGGCTTTTGAGAAATTGCACCTATAGTAACATTAGATTTACATAAAACACATTTTCTAATCATGAGAAGTAGTTATTGAAATGGAGCATAAAAAGGAATCAGCATGATGACATGTATAAATCTAAAATAAAATGAACAATACAAGTAGGACTAGCCATTGTTGTGGGGACATTTGCTTAACATACTCCCTATCAAACGAGAATATCATGCCTAGCAGCACACTGTATACCACTGATAGTCCACTAAGTCCAGGGCCTCCTAGCATCTCAATCTTCAGTTTTAATGATTACATAGAAAATAGAACCCATCAAAGATAAAGCATCAACGATCACTATTTATCCCAAACAATAACAAAGAAAAAAAGTTAAGCTTGAATACATCTTAGAGAACGAGCCAAATGCATACACTCTGCAAATTAACTTTACCTAGAGATAGGGGTATAATATCATTTAATTTAAGCCATTTCGCTATTTCATTCCATTTTCTCTATATTCCACAAACAAACCAATACTTATTCAGTCACTAAAACAACCTATTTGGCTGCAAAATGCATGATAACATAAGAAGCACTCCATTTCTAATTAAAGAACCCATCAAATGTATGCACAAACAAAAACCAAAACCAAAACCAAAAGCGCCAATATTGAGAAAGACATCAAGATTCAGTTGCAGCAGAAAGTAAAACAAAGCGATCACAGACCTGCAACAGCGCTGGCAATAGGACTATCAGGCGCAATGACAAAATCCACAAAAAACCTCTCCATCACATCAACATTGTGATCCAGCTTCGGCTGGTCCGAGTACCCCAGACCGGGCCAGTCGACAATAGTCGCACTCCAATTGATCCAACCATTCTTCCCAACAATCTCTTCAGGAACAACTTCTTCAGACTCCTCAGAAGTTGAAGGCGGATAAGATGAGTCTTGAAAGCTACTATTCTTATCATGCGACGTAATTTCAGAACTTGAAATGCTTTCTTCAGCTCCTTCTCTATTCAAATTCACGATTTTTCAAACTTTACACTCATTCCCGCAACACCCTTGTTTTCTTTCTTCGAATTTTTCATTTTTAATGGATAGAGCTGCCATTTTCAGCCTCAAGCTAAGCACGGATAAACAATTGAAAGATGGTTCATAAAACTGAAAATAACACTTCATAATAGCATCTGGTTCTTGAGTATTTTGAAGTTGATCAATCTATGGGATAGAATCTGCTTTAGCTTCTCATCCAGGAGCAACCCAATGTTCACTAGTACCAATTCCAAGTCTGAAAATCAAAACTGAGTTTAAGAAGTCAATCTATTTGAACTAAAGCAGTAGAAGCTACATTAAAAGATATGTAAAATGTGCTGCCTATTCAACATATCAAAAATAAATTCTTAACTATAACCAAGCATACAACAACAAGTTATGTTTATTCATAAAAAAAAGGCCCATAAAGTTGAATGCTCAATATCATTTGATCCTTTTTCTGCACTCAAACAATTACTCATATAAGCATTTTATCTACCAAGTTACTTTATTATTGCATAACTAAAGCAACTTCCCATCTTAAAATTGAATCAATAACAACTCCCATAAATTAGATAAACGAAGAAAATATCCATATATTTTTTTCTTAACATAACTTATATATGCATACATGTATGCCTACCTACATATAATTATATATATATATATATATATATATATACCAGTTATGCCTAGGAGACATTCTCCTGAAGAAGACTTTAGTTCTTCTAGGATCAAGATTTAGGTCAATCCACTTGGCCCATATTGTAAGCCCTTTCTCATAAGCAATTGCTGGAATTATGTTTTTGTACACATTGTTCCCCTCCATCACAAAATCCCATCTGCAAGAATGTTTCATCAGTCATGACTCGCCCAAAAAATCAAGAGACAGTTAAAGGGTGGATCCTACGAGCTCCATTTATCTGAGTGAGTCCACCAGTGAGCAGAATCAAACACTAGGGTGTCTACGTTTCTCCAGTACTTGGCATTCTCTTCTATCAAGTCTAGGTGTAAAACTCTCTTGCTATCAGCCTCCCTCCTCAGCTCCACCAAGAAAGGGGCCCAACAGAACTCATTCGACATCTCAAAATCCTGCAAAAAAAAAAAAAGGCTCCTTCACACATTCTTGAATCTTGATCATATGCATAAAAACAGAGAAAATATGAAGTATGCACACTCACTACAGCTAGAAAGGCCATTGTAGGGCCGTTGTAGATCACAGTTTTTCGGGCGGTGGGGACGGCGGATTGAACCAAGCAGACGAGAGACTTCCATTGGTTCCTCATTATAGAATCTCCAACTGGCATCATCCTCTTCCTTCTCATTCTTCCAATAAATTCCAGTGCATCAAATTTGCATTGTCAAATAATATATATGATCTTAGATCTTGATAAACGAAGCACCGACCGGGTCTCCAGTTCGGCGAAATTCATCGACTTCGGCATCGATGGTCTAGACACTATCAGCTATAAATATTTAGGGTTTATCGATATAAAAGCGAATTAAAATCTAAGAATTAGCATAACTTACAGTAAATTAGCGCTTTTGGTGTGAGGGTAAGGAAGTGCATTGTGGAGTAGATGTATGGAGAACCGCCACTAGAACTCTGGGGAGAGATATAAGCACAACAATGACAAACCTTTGTGGTTTTAATTTGGGCATGTAAAAATTAAAGTAGAGAGGGAAAAATGAGTATCTCCAAAATAAATGGGGGGAAAGAATTTGGGGTAAAATAAAACTTTTACATATATTTGTTAAACGTGTTTTTTTTTTTGGCATGTGAGGTTAGAAACATTATATTATGTGATGTTAAAATTAAAGAGAAATTGAAAAATTCTCCAGCTTTTTATTCTTTAGAAAGACATATTTTTGGTCACACTCTAAATTTACTGTTGGGAAAAAGAACTTATAGAATTTAATATTATTTTTTATTTAAAAAAATATATTTATAAATTAACTAACATTACTCTTTCCTGACACATGTTATAATATATAAAGTATTATAACATTTTTTCAATACTGTGAGAATAAGGGTGTCACAAAAGACAGAAATTCTAGTAGTGAATCTTATTATTCTTTATATTTCGTGAATTCAGTTCAGAATAGATATAAATCTTACAAAGACATAGTAACAAATAAATTTGATATATTTATTGATTCTTGTGAATATGTCTACTTCCTAGATTTTAAGGATATATGTTAAAGTTATTCCTATCTTTTAAGGATCTGTCTGAACTTTTAGCATATCTTTCTTCTAGTGTTGTCAGTTGAGATATTTGAGTAGATATCATATATCACACGACGGTGATGTATCTACATTGATCGACATGACCTATAAAAGGGTGTTGCAGTGCAAAAATAAAGTGGACAACTTACATTATTCATCGAGATATTATTTTACAAGGCGTTTCAAACCTTCCCCGTGCATTCAACTCGCGAAGTCATTCAAGTCTAAGAAGGATCTTACCTCCGGAGAGTGAATCCAATGGTAGATGAGTTTTTAGGGTTGAATCAAGTGTTTGTAAGTACGGTTTTCATAATTGTAATATCTACTTCTATGTAAATTCATGTTTCTTCGAGGGAACTGAGAAGACGTTTGTATATTTATTATTTTGGTTTTGATGTGTAAACATTGTTATCATAGTAAAATCAGCCATAAGGCTCTGGCGAATTTGGAATATCTAAATTTGTGAAAAATAATTCTGTGTTTGTTCAGATTATTCGCTGCGTGTTAAACTTTAAATGTGCCAAACTTTAAACATATCAGACATTATATTTACATTACTCTGTTATTGCAAGTTTAGGCATATTAAATTCTGCTATGTTGAACACTTCAATATCACGGTGTTAACAGTAAACTTGGGCACTAAATTTTTTCATATTCAAAACAAGCTGAAATATTATGGGGAAAAATGAAGATCCTTTATCGTATTTTAATTTTAGGGTACATTTGGTTTAAATATGACATCTTATTTTATATTGCAATCCTATCAAAATTAATTTTGTTCGTGGTCATTGATGAGATAAATTGACTTCAACTCACACATTGTCTCCTACGTGATAATGATGTGGTATTCATATGAAAAATAAAAATATTGTTTCTTCCTTTCTAGTAGAATAGACATTCGTATCAAATTAGGCGTCCCAATTAAATTGTTCTCTTTCTAAAAATGACAAGTTTTAACATTTAATAACTCATTAATCCATAGTATACTATATTTTCTCGATTTAGTATGTTTGATATTCTTTTATTAAAAGTTGGAATTTCAATACTTTCTTTGGAGTAAAGTGTAAATTCTCCCTTTTTTCGTACTTTGTTTATTATTTTCTTATCGAATATTATTTCAGACAAGTATTCTCCAATTGATTCTGCTCTTATTATTTCTTTTATATCTTCTTTATCGTCTTGATCTTGCTTCGAGCTTTCTCCTTTTTCAAAAATATTCATAGTAATTGTTTAATATTTTCTTTATATAAATTTATTCGTGGGATTTTAAATTTTTCTCCTTGTATTTTTAGTATTAATTCTTTACTTTTTATTTTATAATTAAAGTTTTCTAAAAAATCTATTCCTAATATTATTTCTTTTTGTTCTTGTTTAGTTCTTCCATCGATTGGTATTTCTATTTTTATTGAAAGTGTTTTACTAAAAATAATATTAACAGATGTATATTTAGTGTTTCGTACTGGAGTTCCTTCGAGAGTAATATATGTTACTTCTGGATATAAATCATAAATTTCTGTTGCTAGATCTTCACTTATAAAACTTGTACAAGATCCTGTGTCTATTAATGCAACAACTAATTTTTTGTTTATACTTGTTAGTATATGATATTGATTATAATTATTATGATCTAACTTAACTTCTATGTTCTTCATATCATTTATTACTCTGTCGGGCCTGCTATATGCTGGCACAACGATATAGGTTGCCACTTTGACATTTCATGCTTGATATGTTGAACCTTGTAAAAGAGTTTTGTGATTTCATACCTGAAATGTTTCTTCTTCAAGATCTCAAGATCAATTCGGCAAAAGAGCTTCCTTGCTGTAGCCGTTTTCAGATCCTCCAGAGATAGAAAAAACTTTTCATATATGAGAAATATATTACATGAGATAGAAAGAGAAATATGTTACAATAGGAAGTGTGTCCTCTCCTAATTAGAGAGCCACATTATTTATAGGCGACGAAAGGTCTGCCTTTTACATTATTAGGGTACCACTACACATGGAGGGGTACCACTACACACAGTAGAATCTAATAATTTACATAGTGGTTACAGAAAGAAACAAAAATAGTGATGTCTTTTCACATCTTTTTCTCTTCTATTGTCTCAAAGTCTGCATCTCTGTCGGTGCTTGGTGTACATATGCTACAGGCATGATCTCCAGGAAATTCTTCTATCAGTATGATACAAATTTCTTGCTTTATTTCTGGAGTGTAATCGAAATCAATTCCTTGTAAATCTCTTAGGAATTTTTCTATATATTTCTGGGTTTGAATATCTACTTCTTTCTCCCTTGCTTGCATGCTCCATATAATTACTGATTTTGAAATATAATTTGTTCGTGCTCGAATCTTGATTCCTCGTAGTAGTATCAGAACATAATTATTTAAAAATTGTTGTATGATATCTTCATGCTTTGTATCTCCAATGGTTGGGTAGTTTTGATTGCTTACTCCTATCTGGCATAATTGTATGGCTGGTTGTCTAACTTGTCCTGCTTGCTCTCCTTCATTGAAGAATAGTGGGTATGTTGCAAACATCTTTAGAAATCCTTGTCTTTGTTTTATCACTCCTGAATGATATTGTTGAATAGCTTTTTTCATGTAGTTTGGGAAGTATCGAAATATATCCATGCTTCTGAAGTAGATTGTACTTATGAGTCCGCTTTGGAACATCATATATGTCTTAATAGGATCTGCTTCTGGTAAAACAATTGCCTTGGGCCCCTGAAATATTCCTTCAATAGGGTATATGCTTGAGAGTTTGTCTGCTATTGTGTAATTAACCAAGAAATTATATTCTTGATCAAAAATTACTTTGGTTAGTTTTGTTAATTCTTCCCGTTCTTGTTCAGTAGGGATAGAATTTATTGTTAGTGGTTTGTTATTAGGTATTCGCCCTAAACTTGCCATTCTTGTTTGAAGTGGTTGTCCTGGCATTGCTGCTTTTGCTGCATAGGTACTTCGGTACTCTGTTAGTGCATTTTTTGCTTCCTGTAGACTGGGGTACTTTTTGTAGATTATGCCGCTTTGGTTGTTGATGAAGATTGCTGCTTTGCTCCAATCATCATATATTCCTGTATTTAAGCCATTGAAAATAACATAGTATGCTTTAGCTCTTTCTTCTTCATCAAATTTTTCTTTGGATCGAGATCCACCAGTTGCATGTTCCTCTGTCTTTGATTTATCTTTGATTGTTGTTGCTGGAAGATCTTCGGTTGGTTTGTCACTGGATGAATTAAGCATTAATTCTATTGCCTGTGCTTCCTTATCTGCTTGGCTTGCTTCTTTTTGTAATTGTTGTGCTTGCAGACGAAGTTGTTTTGCTTTTTCTAATAGTCTTTCTCTTTCTGTTTTCAGGATGGATCGCACTCCTTCCATTCTCTTGTTAATGTATCTGCTAGATTGTTTTCTTTGCCTGAAATGTGCAAAGATAAGAAATCGTATTGTTGAGCTTCAAGGCTCCATCTAAGCAATCGTCCTTTATTATACGATTCTTTTATCTTGTATTTTGTAAAGTCTTTTGTATAAGAACTGTCCGTTTGATATATAAATTTCTTTGGTTGTAAGTCCAATTTGAATTTTCGTAATGCTTTTATTAAAGCAAGTGTTTCTTTTTCATGGACCGTATAATTCTTCTCAGCTGGTTTAAATGTTCCTGATGCCCATTTCGTTAATAATATATTCTTAAATTATTTTAAGAATGTTTTTACTTCAGATGGTTTATTATTTGTGATAAATATTTTGAAATCATTATAAACACCTGGGATTGCTTGAAGGACTGCTCCCCAAGTATCTTGACTCGCGTCAGTATTTAGAATGAGTAAATCATTTGGTTTTGGTAGATATAATTTTGGAAGGTTTTTACATAATTCTTTTAAAGCTTTTACAGCTTGTGTTGCATTAATTGTCCATTTCCATGGAATCTTTTCTAATATCATTTCTTGTAATAATGCTCGTTCTTTTGAAAGTTGTTTTATAAAACCTTTTTCACCAATGTAGTTTAAACATCCAAGAAATCATTGTATTTGATTTCTATTTTCTAATTTATCTGGAAATTTATTAATTTTTTCTAATAAATGTTTTTGTGGTTCTATGTATCCCCCTTTTAAGATCTTCATTCCTAGGAATTCTACTTCTTCTAATGCTATTTTTGCCTTTTCCTTACTTAGAATTACTCCCTTTTCTTTTAGTTGTAGTAGAAGCTTTGCAACTTCGTTTAAATGATGTTTTCTTGTTCCTAGAGTAAAAATTATAATATCATCTATATATGCCAGACTTATAGATTCAAATCCCTTAAGATTATTATCCATAAATCGTTGATAGATACTAGGTGCTTGTTTTAATCCAAATGGCATAACTGTAAATTGATATTGATTTTGTGGTGGACAACTAAATGCTGTTAAGGGTTTAGTATCCTTATGTAATCGTAACTGCCAATATCCTGATTTTGCATCAAGGGTTGTGAACCATTCTGATTTTTTAATTTTATTAAAAATATAATCTTGTCTAGGTAATTTGTATGCATCTCCTCTAGTGGCTTTATTCATTTCTTTATAATTTATAACCATTCTTCTTTTTCCTCGTTTTAATTCATTATGATTTTCAACATAGAATGCTGGTGCACTATGTGGACTTATGCTTGGTTCTATAATTCCCTTTTCTAATAATTTTTCTGTTTCTTCTTTAAATTCTTCGACATCTCTTTCTGTATATGGAATTCTATTTGGTACATTTACTTCTTTATTAGGATCTATTAATTCTATCCTAACTTCCATTGTATTTGTATTCTTAATAGGGTCTAAAGGATCTTGACTACTTATTTCATCAAGGATTTTCAGGACTTTTATTTCAATTTCTCCGTGAATGTACAAAATTAATTGATTTTTAAGTTCATGGATAATTTTTCCTTGTAAAAAGGAAAGTGTAGCATATATCTTTGTTGTAACTAAATGTCTACGTTGGTTTTCCATTGCTGGACAATGTAATTTTACTCTATCAATTTCTTGAATAAAAGGGTAATATTTTTTAAGAAAATTGTTTCCTAATATTAATGGTACTCCTGTATCTTGTTTGTATAAGGTGTCTAGAGGGAATTTTCTTCCTTCAATTAGTATTACAAGATCTTTTGCTCTATCATTTATTTGGATAATTTTATTATTAGCGATTCTTACTTGTATTGGTTTTTCTAGTGTCGACCAATATTTTGTTGGTAACATTCTTTCTTGTGCAAGGCATATAGTTGCTCCAGTATCTATATAAGCAAAAGTATATTTATTAAATAGTTTTACTTTTATAAATGTACTATTCTTGCTCATCACTACTTTCTGTGTAGCTAGAAGTTTCAGATTCAGATTCTATGCTATATGTATCGAAATTCATTTCTTCGCCTTCTTCGTATATGTCTTCTATAGGTTCGAGCCCTAAGGAGTATATTAGTTTTATTTTATTCTCTTTATATAAGTTTTTCTTTGGACATTCATTAGCATAATGACCAAATTCTTGACATTTCCAACATCTACACGTCTTTTTTTCTTTCAAATTTTTCTTATTTATTGTATTTTTATTATCGTATTTATTGTATTTTCTATACCTCCTCTGATATTTTTGTTTCCATGGTTTTTTAAATGTTTTATATTTTTTATATCGAGGATAGTACTATTTTTTATATCTTTTCTTAATTTCTGGTTTACATCCGTATTGATATGGAATTGTTTCAAGTTGTTTACAACATCGTATATTTATTTTTTCTAAATATTTTTCTTCAGTTTTTCTCATACACAAATCATCTCTATATTCTAATGCATATTTTTCTATTAATCCTAATGTTTCTGTTGTTTTAGTTTTTGCTGGGTTTGTTAATTGTATATTTATATATCGTAACATTGCTGGTGGTAATTTACTTTTTACTATATCTAATAGACCAGTTCTATATGGTGTTCTATAATAATATTCTCTTATTTGGCAAAAGAAATTTTCTGTTTTACATGGGTCACAGAGAGCCATATTACTTAGTATTTTTATAATATGTGATTTTTCATATTCTTGTGTCGTTTCTGATTCATCCCCAAAAAATTCTGCAAATGTTTCCTTGGCTAATTATTTTAGAAGGTCAAATTTAGCTTCCTTTGATGTATCTGTTTTAGCATAGTTGTTATAATTATATGGCGTTGTTTGTAACCAGTTTGATAATTGTCCTGTAGCTTTATACATTATATATGTTAGAAAATCTTCTAGTGGTAAATTGCTAATTGTATCATCATCAGTTTGGACTATCATTTGGAACTGATTTATCCATAACATAATTAAACTTGATGCATTTGATGCACAATCCATGTTTAATACTCCACTACTTATACTTCTTTCTTTTTGAATATATGATGGTGGAATATTCTTTTTGTATTTTCCTTTTGTATATGTATAATCATTTTTATACATATAATCAATAAAACTTTTTTCATATTTATTTGGTCGTGTTTCATTACTTGTAGAAGCATTTTCTTGTTGCTTAATATAATCTTCTTTTTTACGTTTTTCTTCATCATCTTCTTCCTTATTTAATGTTGGATTTTCATCATCACTATCTATTCCATATATGATGCCTTGAGCATCTTCTTCATCTATTCTTGCAACATTTAAATCATGTATTTGTAATTTGTCTATTAATTTTGATAATTTTTCTATTTCGTTTATCTTCGAATTGGTGGTATCCATTTATTTTTTAAATTTATAGGTTCATTTTTTATTAATTTTCTAGTTGTCCCTTTTGTTACTAATTCTTGTATTAATTCTAATGCCTCTTTACATTCAAGACATTTTTCTTTTCCTGTTAATATTTCTTCATTATTTAATTCTCCTTGTTCCTTTAGGAAATTTATTAAATCTTGGTATTTATATTTTCGTATTTTTGTTTTCTTCATGCGATTTATTGAATCTAATAATTCTTTTTGATTTTCTTTAATTATTTCTATTAATGTTAATATTAAATTAGATACTTTTGAATTCCCTTCTGTCATGCAGTTATTAAAATTCTGAGTTGTTTTTCTAGTTTTTCTAATAATATTTCTAGTTGAAATACTTCGTATATTTCATTTTCTATTTTATGAAATTTTATTAATTCTTTTATTAATTTTATATTATTTTGAATTTTCAAAATTTCTTCTCTTAGTAGTGTCATTAAAATGTGTCATATGGCTCTGATACCAAATTGTGTTGTCGATAATTAAAATTAAAAATTGTCAAATTGGTAATTAAAAATAAAATTGTGTTATCGAGAATTGTGTAAACGGAATTTTGATTTGTGCATAAATACATGTAGGAGGGTAGTTTTGGAATTAAAATTTTAAAGTTAAGGAAAAGTCAAATTTGGGGTATAATTGAGATGTGTTTATAAAAGAGGGTATTTTCATTATATGTTTTATAGAAAAGGGTATTTTTAACTATTAAGAGAAATAAGAATACTAGATAGAGTAACTTGAAAAATATGATGGAACTGTGATAAATGTAGTATTTAAAAGTAGAGCTAGAAAGTTTGAATGCTTTATTTTCCTGTATTTATTGTTGTAGTTAATGTCTTCTTTATAATAAATATGACCCTAATTAATGAGGTCAAAATAAAATGACGCCTTTAGATGAAAAGATACATTTCTTCAGCTGAATCGGTGGTTCAAACCGTCGCATACATTCATTTGAGCTACTTCTTTTTTTGTTATTCTTCAACAATTCGGCCAACATTCTGAGTTCGAGTTCGGCCACCTCGGAGTTCGGCCGATGTGGAGTTCGGTCAATATGAAATTTAACCAAGCTATTCTTTGAACTTGGTTTTTGTTGTTAACCCGAACGACCTGTCTTCACATCCTATTCATTCTTTTGGCGGATCATTTGTGGGCTTTTTCTTTGATGGACTCGGAAATAAGTTTGTTGAGTTAGTTCATTTCTGGGTCATAACACCACGTGAATGACATCTGGTGAGTCTACATCAATTTAACCCCATCAATAATTGGAAATAAAATTAAAACATAAGATACAATCACACGATTGATATTGGTGTTACCACAACCCATTGATTCAATGGCATGTGTTATCCTTAATCCAATTGTTCAGCCTACATCTTTCCCCCAGTTAGGTACACCCCATTAGTCCTATTGGACTCTCCACTTCAAGATTTTGGTACACTTAACACTCTCACTTAGTCATTTGGGCAATGAAAATCCCCCAAGAATACAAAAAAAATATCCATTAATCATAATCTTATCTGGTAGAAACTCCATTTACTAGCCAACTGAAGTAGCAAATATTAAATTAATATAATAATTTAATTTAATATTTCCTGGAATGATTCTGACCTGCGTGAACTTCGGACTTATGCCTTGGCCTGCGGGGCGGCACCCTGATGCCACCCGATATAGCTATACGCTTGCATTCCCATGGAATTTTCGTACTGGCCTGGAGTAGTATCACAGCTACTCCCTATTGGAGTTGCACCCTCTGGAAGCACCTCCCGGGCCTCGAGGATAGTCTCTTGGACACCACGAAATCTGCATCCTGTAAGCGCCCAGTGCGACTGGAAGTTTTGATTTCGGCAACCACCTACAGTAGATTCCAAAATCAAAAGGGCCTATTGTTGGGGTCAGGCCCGCGAGACCCAGGCCCGATAAGCACGTCCGCCCAAGTGGTAATTGGACCAGAGCAGCAGGCCCACTCGGAGTGGCAAGAGACATGGAATCGCCTAAGTCCAAGAGTCGCCATCAACGCGCTTACTCCTCAACACCTAGGAGTCAGAAGGGTCGGTACCGAGGAGTTCAATGAAGGAACCCTAGGAGTCCGACGCTGCGCGACCGTTAGTAACCCTAACCAAACCCGAGAATCCCGGAGCTGCCCGAGATCCATGGCGAGCACGAGCCTGTCTGCGTCTAGGGTTAGGTTAAACGTCCCCCTCCCTATCCTGACTATAAATAGGGGCGAGGAACTCATTTTTTTCATCGATTCTTTCCTCTAAAAATCATACTGTAACGCTGCCGAAATCTCTACAGACTCTTTGGAATAAAACACGTTATATTTTGCTCCTTGTTTCGCCGTTCTCCTTTTTGTTCTTCTTTTCCTTTTCAATTCGATTCAACTTTACGCATTCTCTCATTGTTAATTTTGTTATTATTTAATAAAATTCTAAAGGCTCCATTTGCATGTAAATCCAACCTCAATTGTTTTTAATTCTATTTCTTAAACAAAATGATATTGTTCTCATTAAAGAGGAGCACTGTTATTTAAAGCAATTAAATATTAAAAAATCAACCAGAAATGTCATTTATAAAATTCATTTTCTTAGTTATCTCATCCCAATCGGATATTGAATGAAACTGATAAGTTTCTTTCAATAGCATTAAACAATGCCGCTTCTCGTTACTGTCATTTCTTTTCGAATGCAAAATCTAATACTCCCTCCGTCCAGGTCAAATTGTCCACATTTGACCGGACACGATAACCAATGTATGTGAGTGGTAGTGGGAGTTAGTGGGATGAATATTTTATTAATGAGTGTAGAGAATTTGCTATTTTAGGAAAGTGGACTAATATTGTGGGACAGACGAAAAAGGAAATATGGACAATTTACTTGGGACGGAGGGAGTATTATCTTTTTAAAGTATTTTCATCGTGGACGCCATTTTATTTAATTTTTTAAAAATTAGGTACTTTGGGTGGGGTGAACCTTTTAAATTCACGATTAATTGATCATAAATAAAATGTTTTAATCACCTTATTACAAAATCGAGAAAATAAGAATGATTTACATGCGGATGTCATTTTCGTGCCAAGTGAAAGATACCTTGTGAGTATGCATCAATTTAACCCCATCAATAACTGGAAATAAAATTAAAACATAAGATAATTAAAATCCCCAAGCCAAAATTAATTTGGAACTTTGGGTTGATATTCCCATAATATTATTGTAGGTCTAGAATTCTTGAGTTTTTGTATTAATCTCAATCACACGATTGATATTGGTGTTACCACAACCCATTGATTCAATGGCATGTGTTATCCTCAATCCAATTGCTCAACAATCATCTTTCCCCAATTAGGTACACCCCATTTAACTTTCACTCCTATTGGACTCTCTACTTCAAGATTTTGGTACACTTAACACTCTCACTTAGTCACTTTGGGCAATGAAAATCCCCAAAGAATACAAAAAACAATTATCCATTAATCATAATCTTTTCGGGTAGAAACTCCATCTACTAACCAACTGAAGTAGCAAATATTAAATTAATATAATAATTATAAATTAAGAAGTTGAAATATAATACTCCCTCCGTCCCACGAAATTAGTCCCATTTGCCTTTTTTGTCCGTCCCATCTAATTGTCCCATTTCCTAAAAAGGCAAACTTTTTTACACTCATCAATAAAATATTAATTCCACTACACTCACTAACATTGGTTATCGTGCCAAAACTAAATGGGACTAATTACATGGGACGGAGGGAGTATTTGTTTCAAATTAAATTAAAAGAAAATAGGTGAAAAGGAAAATATAGTGCAGATGAACACCCCTACCTACTGTAAGTAATTAAGTAATCGCCAAAATATGATAGCATGATAGGACCTTAATTGTTTGCTTAAAAAAAGGAACCCTATGGTTGACATTCTATTATTTTACCTGAATGATTAATTATTAGGAAATCTTGTACTATTTTTGAAAATTATATTTTTCAAATAATTCCCACCAATCTCTTGAGATCATCAACTCCTCCAATATATTAAATATCACACTTAATTACAGATATGGACCATCTATTTTCTTATAAGCTGATTTTATTAAGATGAGTAGGATCCTAATATGATAGGGAAGGTCTTAAGTTAGGCACACCTAAACGGTTTAGGCGGGTTTTATCCATTAACCCAACCCAAACCAAACCCATTTAATATACCCTAATTGGGGATTAATAAACCCTATTTGGGATGAGTGAAGCCATTTGGGTATGGATAAAACCCGCCTAAATCGTTTAAGCGTGCCTAACGCAAGTGTTTGCCAACATAATATTACAGTCAATCCAATTATAATGATGGACATCCCATAGCGCCGGTTGTTTGAAATAAAGATAATTCTACGTTGCAGCGTGTGAGGAAGTATATTAAATGTCCCACATTGATTGGAGATAATACATAGTCTGGACCTAATGGTTGGATCCTAATATGATATCAGAGTCAGTCCAATTATAATGATGGGAGATTCCAATAGTACAATTATCAGCGACTCACGTTGCTCGTGTGAAAAAATGTATTAAATGTCCCACATGATACATCCACAAAAAAATACATCCACAAAAAAATAAGTGAATCCTAGCTAACATGATGTAACCAAAAACAATGGATCGTTTGTTTTATTATCATTTTAGTAATGCATCAACTGTTTTTCCACCATATTTGTCGCAAAAGTTCATGTAGCATGACTTAAAAGTTTGAGTGATAAATTTATCATACATATGTGTTTGAAGTTCATTCGTGCAAGGATATCCGAATCGTACGTGAATATGAAAAGTAGGGCGATTCTCATTGTTCATCAAATGATTTGATCCCCTCATACCCAACTAAAATAGAAATTCAAAAGTTGAATGTACGTATGAAAACTCTTTAATCTAAGTAATCTTTTTTATTTCGACTTCGAGTATACTCTATATGTGATGGAGCAGTTGGAAGTTCACCTCCACACACAATGTGTAATGAATTCAAAGATCTTGGCTCATGAATGTGGTAGTAGAACTAGAAGTGTGAGGGTGGGCCATTTCTACTGTTAATGTGTGTGTTTCTGTTGGAAGCAGCCAACACCCTTACCTAATCCCTCCCACACACGAAACAATCTATTCAAATCCCATAATATTATTGCATTCCTTCTTTCTTACATAAACATAATCCATCTTCCCCTTATTTCCCACCAAATTACTACAAGAATTTGGGCAACATGGAATTCGATAAATTATCAATAAGCAGCGACGTGCCATTTCTTGGCCCCAGGCAACCCATGGACGTCCAAGAATTCTCCCGCAAGCCCAAGCGCACCACCTCCCACACTCTCGGCGAGCTCCTCCAGCGCGTCGGCGACTCCACCGCCGACTCTTCGCCGCACCGGGTCATGGATATCGAGCTCCGCCATTCCCCCGCCGCCTCCGTCCCCTTGCTCCTCTCCTTCAACAACCTCACCTACAGCGTCAAACTCCGCCGGAGATTCCTGCCCAGCGCCGACAATGTCACCACCAAGGTCCTGCTGAACGACATCTCCGGCGAGGCCAGGGAGGGCGAGATCATGGCGGTCCTCGGCGCCAGCGGCTCCGGGAAGTCGACGCTGATCGACGCGCTGGCTAACCGTATCGCGAGGGAGAGTCTGAAGGGCTCCATCACGCTGAACGGAGAGGTTTTGGAGTCGAAGCTTTTGAAGGTGATATCGGCGTATGTTATGCAAGACGACCTGTTGTTTCCGATGCTGACAGTGGAGGAGACGCTCATGTTCTCGGCGGAGTTCCGGCTGCCGAGGACCATGACCAAGTCCAGGAAGCGAGCTCGTGTCCAGGCGCTCATCGATCAGCTGGGCCTGCGCAGCGCCGCCAACACGGTCATCGGAGACGAGGGCCACCGCGGGGTCTCCGGCGGGGAGAGGCGGCGCGTGTCGATCGGCACGGACATTATACACGACCCCATCGTCCTGTTCCTCGACGAGCCCACCTCCGGGCTGGACTCCACCAGCGCGTTCATGGTGGTGAAGGTGCTCCAGAGAATCGCGCAGAGCGGAAGCATCGTGATCATGTCCATTCATCAGCCCAGCTACAGAATCTTGAAGCTGCTGGACCGCCTCATCATCCTCTCCCGCGGCCAGACCGTCTTCAGCGGCTCTCCCGGAATCCTCCCCCTCTTCTTCGCCGAATACGGCAACCCCATCCCTCCGAACGAAGATAAAACCGAATTCGCTCTGGATTACATCCGCGAGCTCGAGAGTGAAGCCGGAGGCACAGAGAGATTGATCAGCTTCAATAAAAAATGGCAGAAGAAGAAAAGAACTCCAATCTCATTCCCCAACGGCCCCAAACTCTCCCTCAAAGACGCCATTAGCGCCAGCATTTCAATGGGGAAGCTCGTGTCTGGAGCCTCCAACATGGACTCGAGCATCTCCTCATCCGTCCCCAAATACGCCAACCCCTTCTGGAAAGAGATGATCGTCATAGCCCGACGATCCGCCACCAACTCCAGAAGGGCTCCTGAGCTATTCGGAGCTCGATTCGGAGCGGTCATCGTCACCGGAATCATCCTCGCCACCATCTTCTGGAGGCTGGACGACTCCCCGAAAGGCGTCCAAGAGAGGCTGGGATTCTTCGCATTCGCCATGTCCACAACTTTCTACACATGCGCAGAGGCCATACCGGTATTCCTCCTTCAAAGATACATCTTCATGAGAGAGACGGCCTACAACGCCTACCGCCGCTCCTCCTACGTCCTCTCCCACGCCATCATCTCCATCCCATCTCTCATAGTCCTCTCCCTAGCCTTCTCCGCCACCACCTACTGGGCCGTGGGGCTCGCCGGCGGCGCGGCCGGGTTCCTGTTCTACTTCACATTCGTCCTAGCATCATTCTGGGCGGGCAACTCCTTCGTCACCTTCCTCTCGGGGATCATCTTCAACCTCATGATGGCCTACACGGTGGTGGTGGCCATTCTCGCCTACTTCGTGCTCTTCAGCGGCTTCTTCATCACCAGAGATCGGGTCCCATCGTACTGGCTGTGGTTCCATTACGCATCTCTGGTGAAGTACCCCTATCAAGGGGTGATGCAGAACGAGTTCGACGATCCTTCGAAATGCTTCGTGAGAGGCATCCAGGTGTTCGACAGCTCGCCGCTGCGGGCGGTGCCGGACTCCGTGAAGCTGAATCTGCTGAAGACGATGAGCAAGACGCTGGGGGTGAACATCACGAGGTCCACTTGCTTGACCACGGGACCCGACATTCTGAAGCAGACGGGAGTCACTGACATCGACAAGTGGAGTTGCTTGTGGATCACCATAGCTCTGGGATTCTTCTTTAGATTCTTGTTTTATTTTGCGCTCTTGATTGGGAGCAAGAACAAGAGAAGGTGATCAGATTCATGCCAGTTTCGTAATCAATCTTGAAGCTGCCTTGTCAATTTGTGTTAATGTTAATTTGTTGTGAGATTTGATTTGAAGTTGTAGTTGCAACAAGACAAAAGACAAAATGGTGTAAGTTGTTACATATCTGATCATTTGCTTCTATTAGTAATAAATATGAGAAATTTTGTATAATGTTTTGTCTTATTTTCAACATCCTATCCAATACAAACCAACCAACTCAACTCAAACCAACCAACTCAACTAAACTTTCAACTATAGTTAGAGAATGAGACAAGTAAAAACATATATATAGGAAATACTATTACTCCAGAATCTACAAATCCTCAACGTGATTATTTGGATCATTTGTTGTGACACAACACATTAGAGATGCTATTCACTGCATTGACATATTAAAACAAGGTAATTCTATTCATAGCCCTATTTTTTCTCTTCGTAGCCTCCATATTTAATTAAAATATAAATATTTATTTTAATTGGCATTTTTGTCCCTTACTATTATTTGCAAACTATTGTAGCCCCACAAGTCTTGTTCATCACTAGAGAATAACCGTACATTTTATATATACTCAAATCTCCATTTTACATTTAATTTATTTTTTTAAAAATCTATTTATTAGTAAATAACTGTAAATTCAGTTCACTTTTATTTCCTATCGTTTTTTTTCTTTTATTTACCAATTTTCACTTCTCGCAAATTAGAGATTTTATTTTGTGAATAAAATTAGGTGGAGTTTCAAAATTATTTTCTGCAAATTCATTAAATACTTCATAACAAATCTCAATAACATGTATACATGATGTGACTAAATTATATTTTAAATACAATTGTGAAAGAATCAATGCAAATGAAAGACAATAACAAAATCATTATATAAAATTAGTAATTTATCTAAAATTTGGGAGTAATATGAATCCAAAGAAGATGAAGGCACAAGCTAACTTGAAAAAATAGAGCAAATAAAGATTACTTTATTATACAATTTATATACGGAAACATAACTTTTTAAAAAACATAATTTATTTAACAATAGAAAATAGGAAAAATTGATCGGCAAATATATAATGAATTAACATTTTTTAAAAATTAACTCAACACCATTACTAATGGAAAATAGGAAAATTAAATTCTAAAAAAGAAAATAGCCGAAATGATATCTAGGCCGAAAATATAGGGGCTTCATAATTTTTTGCTTGTATTAAAAATGATAAATGGGGCTATAGGGGCAAATATGTCTATTTAAATATTTGAATCTTAATTATTTTATTTAGGGGCTATAGTGAGAAAATTAGGGGCTATGAATAGAATTACCCTTAAAACAAATCTTAAAAAAAAGAGAGATACTTGACCATTTTAACATTTATAAGGTGATTTATACTAATTTAACCATTGATACTTTAATATATATATATATATATAAACAAAATCTTAAGCAATATATGGTAAGTTTTAGTTCATTAATGATTCATTAAATGGACTATTTAGTTAATTAATAATGAAGTGAATGATTCCATATATAATAACATAGTTGTATAATGTTATATTACTTTATTATATATTGTTATATATTTGAGAAAATTCCCAAATCAAATTATTTTTGTAGTAATTAGCAAAGCATCGTATTACAATTTATTTAAGTTTAACATATTTTCTAAATATATAAATTATAATTGATTTTGTGCCCTGATCCTTGGACTTCCTTTCAGCTTCTGTCATTTTGTTTTGCATATTGAACAACACTTTAACTTTAACTCTGTCATGTAGGTAATCATATACGTCTTAGGATGAGTATATTCCCTGAGGAGCTCACAAGGTTCATTATGCTAAACCCTGCAGGTTGAGTTTTTTTCATTCAAGCATAAGTGAAAAGGAGTGAGCGGTACTACTCAGGAAATAAGAGATTAATTAATTATGGTTAACTGTCATAAGCCAAATTAATTAATTAATGTTTGGAACCTTAAATATATGGATCATTCAAGTTTAATGCAACCCGTTCCAAAATACGTGGTAATAAAGGGGTGAGTCGGCATTGTTACCGTGGTGAAGGTTAAAATAATATTTTATTAATTAATTATGTTCTGGGTTGGACATAGAATTAATTAATAAAGAGGGTCCACTTTATTATTTGCATTTGGTCCCTGGTCTGGCCCACAAATTGTTTGAGCCTATTAGGGTTAGGATTTTTGCAAACCCTAGCACTATATAAGTCTTTCCCTCTTCAAATCTAATACTACCTCCGTCCCGGATCATTAGTCTTGTTTCATTCCGGCACAGATACCAATGTGAGTGAGATAGAGGAAATTAGTATTTTATTAATGAGTGTGTATTAATTTTCCATTTTAGGAAAACAAGACTAATGTTTGGGACAGACGAAAAAGGAAAACAGGACTAATGTTATGGGACGGAGGGAGTACATTATTACACAACACAAGTGAGAGAGATATTTGGCGGCTACACCAATTTAAGGAAGAGTGATCAACTTCTTTGAGGTTTGGAGGAACTCGGTAGCGTATCCTCACCAGATTTCCGAGGACCAAGGGAACAGATCAAATCTGTTGGAGCACGATAGCTTTGATCGATCCCACATCCAAATCTACTTAATCGTCGTCATCTTTGATCTAGACATGTAGATCAGTTGTTGGAGTTCAGGTATTCCGTAGATCCATCCTTTGCAACTTATGATCTTGTGGTGTGTTGAGATCTGAGGAACTGAGGCCTATTTGTAGGAAAATATTGGACTTCTGTTGGGCCTGAGTTTCATGGGCCAGACAAGGGACCAGAATGCAAATAGCAAATAAGGCCTATCAATTAATTAATTCCCATATTCAACCCAAGATATAATTAATTAATTAATATTGATTCGTTCCACCAGAGAATCAATACTATCCTACCTATTTGCTACCACATTTTGAGGTACGGGTTGCATGGGCTCGGTTTATCCCCACATTTAAGGTTACAAACATCCGTTAATTAATTTAAACTCTGACAAGCCATTTAATTAATTAACATCTTATATTCCTGAGTCAATCCACTCAAAACTTTTCACTTATGCTTGAACTTAATTAGCCTGCGGGACTTTAGGATAACGAACCTTTTGAGCTGCTCAGGGAATGTCACCATCCTATACTGGATGTGGTTACCTAGTTCCAGTACCAGACAGTCATACACAAACTGCTATTACCCAAGAAACAGATATACAAGCTCAACCAGAGCCTTTTACTGCAACTCAAAGTAATACATAATTTGCATATACTTCTGTACCTTCATATAGACTTAGGATCTCGTCAAGCCATAGAGATCTAGATTCTTTTAATTTCAGATAAAAGAATCTATCTCGACTTAGGTCCTTATCAACGTGTGCCCCACACCATCATACCAAGTCATCCAAGATAAGATGCTTATTATTGCGTATGCTGCAGCCTACACTGATAGTTTATCCTGGAACTGTCTCAGCTATGATAACTATTTATATCTCGCTAGGTCAAATGATCCATACGATCTTCTGTGATCTACTACACACCGTATGATCTCCCTATCGACGAGATAAGAGGATAATTGTGTTTGCGACACATGTTTGTTAATTCAAATAGGAGATGAACATACAACATTTATGATTCCCAGTATATTAACCAATCGACCTTGTACATAATATACCAATCATAATGCTTTCAGTATATAAATCCATCAATCTCCCACTTATACTCAAAGCATTATATAGGTGCTTTCCAGAGTATAACGCGTCTAAACTAATCTAGCTATTACATCAATCATTCTACGTTGCTGGCTTTGCCTTCAACCCAAGGTTACGTACATGCATCTCGTAGACCTTCTGAGGCAGAGCTTTTGTGAATGGATCCGCTAGATTATCTTTTGTATCAATCTTCTCTACTAGCACATCACCCCTTGCTACGATTTCTCGTATAATAAGGTACTTCCTTTCAATATGTTTTGTTGCTCTGTGAGTTCGTGGTTCCTTTGAATTAGCCACAACTCCCGAATTATCACAATATACCGTGATGGTCTTGGGCAGCTTAGGAATCACGTCCAACTCCAGAAGGAAGTTTCGAAACCATACTGCTTCTTTCGAAGCTTCAGAAGCTGCCACATATTCTGCTTCCATGGTGGAGTCAGCAATGCACTTCTGCTTTGCACTCCTCCATGATATGGCCCCACCTCCCAATGTAAACACATAGCCAGAGGTGAACTTCTTTTCGTCTCGATCTACCTGGAAATCCGGATCAGTATAACCCACATGGCACAACTCCTCACACTGATAGATGAGACAATAGTCTTTAGCCCTTTTCAAGTATTTGAGTACGTGCTTTACTACGGTCCAATGTGCCTATCCAGGGTTAGACTGATATCTTGCTACCATGCCTACAACAAAGCAGATATCTGGCCTCGTACATAGCATTGCATACATGAGGCTCCCCACGGCCGATGCATACGGCACGTTCCTCATCTCATCTTTCTCCTTTTGTGTCACCGGACACTGATCCTTGGAAAGATGTATGCCATGTCTGAAGGGTAACATACCTTTCTTGGCAGTTTGCATGCTGAAACGGGCAATCACAGTATCCACATATGATCCTTGAGACAAGGTCAACATCCTCTTATTGCGCTCCCGCAATACTTTTACCCCTAGGATGTATCCTGCCTCCCCAAGGTCCTTCATATGAAACTGTTCGGATAACCACCCCTTTATGCCCGACAATACTTCCACATTGTCGCCAAATAGGAGAATATCATCTACATAAAGTGCAAGGAACACCACGCTTCCGCTGATACATAGACGGTACACGCAACTCTCGTTTGAACATTGTGAAAATCCATAGGATTTAATCACTTCATTAAAACGTAGATTCCATGACCGTGAAGCTTGTTTAAGTCCATACAGCGACTTCCTTAGCTTCCAGACCAAATGTTCTTCGCCCTTCTGCACATAACCTTCTGGCTGTTGCATATAGATGTCCATACCTTCTTCAAGGTACCCATTTAGAAACGCGGTTTTGACATCCATCTGCCAGATTTTTAGGTCATTATGTGCTGCTATGGCTAGGAGAATTCGAATGGACTTAAGCATGGCTACCGGTGAGAAGGTCTCGTCATAGTGTACACCTTCTTTCTGACTATAACCCTTCGCCACCAGCCTTGCTTTGAAAGCTGTAATCTCACCATTCGCTCCTTTCTTTCTTTTGTATACCCATTTGCACCCTATGGCTCGATAGCCATCTAGCAAATCAGTTTTCTGGTATACATCCATAGCCGTAATGGATTCTATTTCCGAATCCATGGCGATCAACCATTTGTCTGCATCTTTATCAGATACCGCCTCGTCATATGTCCAGGGATTAGGATCATCCAGTTCATTTTTCGGGATCAAGTCAGAGGACTCTCCCACAAACATATACCTCTCGGGTTGGTGGACAACCCTCTCACTACGACGAGGCATCTGAACCGTGTCAGTAGTTGGCACAGTACCCGTTGGTCCCATACCTTGCATGGCAGTGTTGGTATTGCCTCACCTATTTCAGGTGGATTTACTACTACACTGGACTTTCCTGATAGGATCACTTCCTTATCCTCAAGCTCGTGGAGGATAATTTCACTCTTGGATCTGTGGTTTCTTACATATTCGTCCTCCAAGAATCTTGCGTTGGTACTGACAACCACTTTCTGATTCTCAGGACAATAAAAGTAACCACCTTTCGTTTGCCTGGGATATCCTACAAACAGCATCAACTTACACCTATTTTCTAACTTATCAGGTTCCTTTGTCAGCACATATGCTGGACAACCCCAAACCCTCACTCTGTTCAAACTTGGCTTTCGCCCATACCAGAGTTCTAGAGGCGTTTTAGGAATTGATTTAAAAGGTACTAGGTTAAGCAAATAGGCCGCTATCTCCAAGGCATATCCCAAAAAATGAAATCGGCAAGCTTGCATAACTCATCATCGACCTGACAATTTCCAAGAGAGTTCTATTTCTTCTTTCCGCTACACCATTTTGTTGAGGGGTTCCTGGTGCAGTCCAATGGGATGTAATCCCGTTGTCTGACAAGTACTTCAAGAACTCGTTACTGAGGTATTCTCCACCATGGTCTCATCGTAGTGTCTTGATAGTCTTACCTAGCTTCTTTTCTACCTCAGTCCTAAACTCTTTGAATTTCTCAAAGCATTCAGACTTGTGGTGAAGCAAATAGACATATCCGAATCGTGAATAATCGTCAATAAATGTGGCGAAGTACTCATAACCTCCACGAGCTTGCGTGGACATTGGTCCACATAAGTCAGAGTGGATCAATTCCAACACATCCTCTACTCGAGACTGACTTGCCTTAAAAGGCCTGGTCGTCATCTTTCCCTCTATATAGGATTCACAGATTTGATGCGGTACCACTTGAAAAGAATCAAAGAGCCCATCGCATGCTAATCTTTTAATCCTCTTTAGATTATTGTGACCTAGTCTCAAGTGCCAGAGATATGTTTGATCCTCATCGGAAGAAAAATTTCTCTTTAAATGATTATTATTATTGGATGAATTTGCAACATTCACGGAAGATTTATGCATACAATCAATGATATAGAGAGAGTCAATCAGTTTGCTGATCACTAATTTTTTTAATGATTTTTTATAGAGTAGTGACAAGTTAATATTATCGATCCCACGGAGATTGTAAGAGCGAACATCTCATATACTGAACCATTTGTTTTCGGTTTGTTGTCTAAGTAAATAAAACTTTGAAGGGGTTTTGAAATTTAAAACTAATTTTGCAAGAAAATTAAATTAAAGCAGGGAATTAAAATTGGGTTTGAAAACACTAGAGAAAAGATCAGATTCCAGGGCAAGTTCATGTCAAGGATAGCATGTAAGGAAATTTCATCGATCAATTTAGAATAAAGGTTTGGTGGAACATCAGGAAAATATTACAAATTCCAGGGTTTGGCAAATCATAAAGTAGATCATTAATTTTCTATATCCTTCCGGTCTCTAGGAAAATTAACAACTCCTAAAAACATCAGATTTATTCCTATGGATTAAATTCCTCTTTTCAGACATAATTAAAATCCATATTATCAATTCTTAAATCCATTAATCAATTTTCACTTTTCAGTCTCAAATTAATTAATTATGAAAACCTAATCAAATGGCCAATTTAATCAGATTAAGAAAGAGCACAAGAATTGATAAACCAATTAAAAATATTGATCGATTTAATCACCTAAACATACATCCAAGACAATCACATAAACCCTAGAATCTGAATAAGGGATTACGTACACATATTCATGTTAAACAAAAATATGGAAAGATAAAACCTGTAACAAAACTTCATAGAGAAAACAAGCCTTGTAATTGCATCCAATCTTCAAAGGTTCGAACACAATCCTCACCACAATTCGAAAGCAATTCAAGAGAAAGAAAAACTCTAGGGTTTAAGTCTCAAAAGTGACATAATCCCTAAAAATGGCCTAAACAAAACAATATATACTAGGTTTAATTGTCCCAACATGGAAATAACTTAAACACATTAAATTCCGCCAGCTTGACCCGAATTTCGATCGACAGAAATTCTGTCGATCGAAATGGGTTCTCAAAATCGAACACCCGAAAGCCCTATCGACTGCCTACTTCTGAAATTCCTGTCGATCTACAGGATCTCCTCTTTTGTCGATAAGCTTGAATTTTTCAACGAGCTCTTCGGATACAACATTCCTCTGTTTCGATCGACACAATTTCTGTCGATCGAAACAGAGCACACCACCAAACGTCTCTTTTTCAGACTTGGTCAATTTTCACTCCAAAAACCTGTATTTTTCAGCATAACGAACAACTTAGACATAAAACTCATACAATGCTCGAAATTTAAAGTAAACACACCATAATTCTATCAAAACAACCTAAAAATTCATAGATAAGTGAACGAAATAGCGCACTTATCAACTCCCTAAACTTGAACTATTGATCGTCCTCGACCAAGACACAAAAAGAAACTCAAATTCATGCAAACAGAGATGTGCAAGGCCTCACAAGATTCATCACAATCTAAGTACACCCTCATCCAAAAGACAATGCAATCAAAATCCAATCCAAATCATCAACCGTTTCGGGAAGAACCTCACAGATAGACAGAATTTTATCAATCACTCATCACTCAAGTGTTCAGGACATGTGTTTCACTCAATTCAAAGTAATATACAGTTTTCTTAACCATAAGTTTGGCAAATTTCTCATCTCTCCACTGCTTAGAAAGTAAAATAACTCGGTGAATCAAAAAGATCTTTTATTTGGTTGTAATGAGGCTTTTCTAGAAGGTAGGTCGTTTTAGGCTGAGTGACTAGCACACTTATAATTTTTACAATTTCCCAACTGTCAACCTACATCACATCAATTTCTCAACTCCTCTTTCCTATACTTGTATTGTTATTATTTTTTCAATTTTTCACTATAAGTTCACCTTGCAAACAAGTTTACCAACAATTTTTTTTTTCAACATTTTTCTCCATCTTTTCTTTTTTTTTTTTTTCAAGTTAGCTCAAATCCATGAGCAATCATATTTTCAACAACTCACAGCTCATTATTAAACTACCTTTCTCTTTTTTTTCAATTCAATCCACAACCGGCTCACTAGAACACTACTTAGATCAAAGAAAAACTTTTCAGGCTCAAAGTGGCTACAAGTGGTCATGTGTAGGGTTAGTGTTTGGGATACGGCTAAGAAAAGAGGTGCCTAAAATCATTTTCACCAATTCTTACATCAATACAGTGTCGAGAGAGAAATAAGCCAAATTCTAGAATCCAAATGCAAACTCGATCACACATGAAAGAAAAAATTCAGGCACAATTCTCACTTGGTTCATTTGTTCTTCCCTAACAGTATCCAATCCGAATCAGATAAATCAAGCAAAATCAAAAATCAGAGAGCAACTTATCATGCGGTATTCTCCTATCATTGGCTACTCATCATGCAATCCTAATTGTATCAATCTCAGTGTAGACCAATCATCAATCAAACAAGTTCATATCTAGGGAAGGAATAGTACATAATCTCTAGTTACACTTAATGGATTTCTGAACTAAGAACAAATACATGGGAAATAACGAATACATCAGAAATATCTAACTAAAGCAAATACAACTGAAAAGAAATAAAGTACAGGGAAATACTGAAATACACGGAAATAACTGAAATACATCAAAACAGAAATAAAGCAGTAAATGATAACGGATTCCATTCCCACAAGTCATCCTCCCCCAAACTTATTCAACACGAAGGGAAGAATAAGTTTGAAAGTCAGCTTGTAGGAAAGGAATCTAGACCTCACTCCCGTGGACTCTGATCTCTCTCCGCCCTCCTGTTCCTGCGGCCATAGCGCAGGGCTGGCTCAAAATCCGAGAAGTGCTCCTCCATCCTGCGGGTAAGATTCGCCATGGCAGTATTGTGAGCTGCGTTGTAGGCCTCCTGCTACGCCTGAATGTCGGCAAGTAAAGTATCCTACACCAACTGATGATCTCGGACCTCTCTGAGCTCGGTGCGGAAACTGGCAAAATCTACCCTATGCTCCTGCATGAACTGGAGGAAAGGACTCTAATCTGGAACTGTGGTGGAAGAGCTGGCGCCGACATATGAAGTAGAAGCTCTATCCCCGCCCCCTGCAATAAAAGGTGGAACGGACTAAAATAGGGGGGCATCAGATCGGGGCGGCACGTCTCTCTGCTGCGCAGCCCATCGCCGCTCCTCAGCGAGTCTCTCGGCCTCCTCCTTGCGGGTGCAAACCCGCTGATCCGGTGGTGTACCGGCACGGTGTGACAATCGGGAGGTGGGTACATCACCTCGAGAACCTCAAGTCCGATCCATGTGAGCTGTTGTAGCCATGAACCAGTTGTCGCGGTACGCAGAGTCCGTGACATGGGTCAGCTCAGGAGCGGGCAGAAGAAATCGGTCGCCATTCGAGAATCGGAGGAAAAGCTCACCACGGTAGGCCACCAGGAAATGAAACTGCTCCAGCTGGTCGATCTTCAAGGTCCGGTCACCCCCAGTGGGGTGAAAGCATCAACTGGAATCCCTACATGCCGGGCGATGGGAGTCACGAACCCTCCACACCAGAAATTGCCCGGAGTAGCACCAGACTGCCTCTTCCAGTTCTCCATGACGAAAGCAGCCAAACTGAGGTGGACGCCATTCAACATGGCCCAAATGCAGAAGATCTCGCTCCCCCGGGCTTTCCCGTGCTCATTTCTGCCAAAAACAGAAACCCCAAAGATCTTCTAAATGTATCGGAGCATCGAGTTGTCGATAGAAGTTGCCTTCATGTTGGCTTTGCTGAAATGGGCCGGGTCAGCTGTAGCAGAAATGGAAGGCCAAAATTCCCCAATCTGGAATTTGGGCGGCTCGTGGTAAAGGCCCCCCGGTTCACACCCAAAAATCCGGTCCAATTGCGTTCTGCTGAGCCGGTAAGGCTACCCCCGAAGCTAAAACTGGATGCCATTCGGCTCGATGGGGCCTTGGCTGCGGGGCGGCTCTATGATATGAACAGTGGCGAAGAACTCCAGAACTAGTGGCGGAATAGTGGGCCACATCTGGGTGATGAAATGCCCCCAGCCGCATCGGGCAAACAGTGTCTGAACATCATCCCCTAATCCCATCTTCATCAGATCATCTGCAACGGGGTACCGTGTTGGTTTCAGGGTGAAGAGCTTCATGTGCTGGAAGCGCTGCTGGTGATCGGCAAATGCAAACTCTGGCTCCCAACCAGGCTGCTCCTCTGGGACTAAGTCCTGGTCATGCTTCTCTTCGGCCTCAGACGCCGTATCATCGTGCATCTCTTCATCGGTACCCGGATTATAATCCTCGTCAGAAGATGTCATCCTCAACTTTCTACAATAACAACAACATCAATCAGTATAAAGAAGAGCTAAGAAAGCAGCAATTCCCCCAAACTTGCCTAGTGCAAGTAAATCCACCAATCTCAAGCACAATAGAGCATGCCCATAGCCAAGTAACCACCCAATCATGCAATTCATACCAAACCAAAGTGCAAAACAACAAGCAATAGCCACAGAAACCATAATGTACACATGGGAAAAGCACAAACCAAGCAACAGTAAAGGGGGTTGCATAATGATCCAAGAACTCAAAATTGAACCACAACTAGGCATGCCCATTCCAAATTGACCACCCAATCATGCAATTAACACCAAAACCAAGTGGAGAACATAAGTCATGAAGCAATTGAAACAAAATTCACAATTTGGTAAGGTGTAATGAGTGCAACAGTAAAGGGGGTTCAATTTGGGGTGCTCAATTCCTCAGAAATCCACAATTAGCAATCATGAAGTAACAAGGAACTCAAATCGACTCTCCTACAATCTAGAACGAACCAATGTAACCCGATATATGCAACAAATCGAAGAAATAATCAACAATTCAAACCAAAGCATAAAAGGGCCAAAACTAAGGTTCATAACAAAATTAAGCACAAAAAATGTAAATGGAGACCCAAAATCGAGAGGAGAGAAGGGAGAGATGTTTACCTTGAGTGCATAGGAGGAGGGGGATGAAATTTCGATCGGGAAGATATGGGAGAGGGAGTGTGTTTGTGTGTCGAGAGAGAGGAAAGAAAGAATGAGGAAAAAATAGACATGTTCAGCGTTTTTAAAAGACGGACCCCGCGCGTCTGTTTCGATCGACAGGAATTCTGTCGATCGACAGACGCGCAATTTTTTCAATTTTTCATTTTTTTAATTAAATAAATAAATGCGGAATTTTAAACTTAAATTTAAACAGACTTGTGTCGATCGACAGGATTTCTGTCGATCGACAAAATTATTGACTCGACAAAATTAAAAGGCGAAACCCTTGTCGATCGATAGCCCTTTTGTCGATCGATAGTAAAACATTTTTTTTTTTGTCGATCGACAGGATTTCTGTCGATCGAAACAGAGGCTTATTTTTCAGAACGAAATTTAAAAGCTGGAAATTTTTCTAAGGCATGAAATTAATCCTAAAACACCTAATACTCAAAAATTAACTCTCAAACTGAAATAAAGCAATAAAATGATGGGTTACCTCCCAACAAGTGCTTCATTTAACATCGTTTGCTCGACGATACCTCGGATCACGGCTGGTCCAGATAATGCACTTCCACAGCTCCGATCTGCAGCGGGCTATAGTAGCGCTTGACTCGGTTTCCATTGACTCGGAAGATTGTGCCATCCTGACCAGCTAACTCCACCACTCCATTGCTGGTAATGTTGACCACAGTATATGGTCCATTCCACTTGGACTGCAGCTTTCCTGGCATGAAGCGGAGGCGAGAATTGAAGACCAGGACCAGATCCCCTTTGTAGAATTGTCGCCTCTTCAGGCCTTGGTCATGGAATCTCTTGGCTCGGACCTTGTAATTCATGGAGTTCTCATAAGCCTCCTCACAGAATTCGTCCATCTCATTCAAGGAAGCAGCTCGGCTCTCAGCAGCAGCCTTCTAATTCAGATTCAACTCCTTCACAGCTCTCCATGCCTTGTGTTCAAGCTCCACAGGAAGATGACAGGACTTACCAAAGACCAACTGGAATGGAGACATCCCAATCGGCGTCATGAAAGCAGTACGGTAAGCCCACAGTGCGTCATCAAGCTTGAATGCCCAGTCCTTCTTCATCTTGACAGTCTTCTCAAGGATCCCTTTGATCTCCCTATTGGACAACTCGGCGAGGCCATTCCCTTGAGGGTGGTATGGAGTAGTAACCCTGTGCTTGACACCATATCGAGCAAGAAGAGCAGAAATAGTACGGTTACAGAAATGGGAACCACCATCACTCACCAAAGCTCTAGGAGTGTCGTATCGAGTCACCACATTCTTCTGCAGGAAGTTCACCACAACTTTGGAGTCATTGGTGGTCGTCGGAATGGCCTCCACCCACCTAGAAACATAATCAACGGCCAAAAGAATGTAAGTGTAACCTCCTGAAGGTGGGAAAGGTCCCATGAAGTCTATCCCCCTCACATCAAGTATCTCGACCTCAACCACTGGGGTCTGGGGCATCTCATCTTTCTTGGAAATGTTGCCCATCCTCTGACACCTATCACAATTAAAAACAAAGGACTTGCAATCGCCATGAATGGTCGACCAGTAGAACCGACTAGAGAGGACCTTGAAGGCGGTCCTGTTGGCAGCAAAGTGGCCACTGCTGGGAGAGGAGTGACAAGCCTCGATGATCTTGAAGAATTCAGGCTGAGGGACACACCGGCGGATAATGGTAACGGCACATCGGCGCCATATGTACGGATCCTCCCAATAATAAAATCGGACCTCCTTCAGAAATCTCTTCCTTTCCTGTGGGGTAGACTCCGGAGGGGGAACTCCATTCACCAAGTAGTTGGCATAGTCAGCATACCAAGGAGTCTTGTTGCAGTAGTACTCCTTGAGGTCCCTATCTCTGCATACAAAGACCTGTTCACCAGGGAAGGTCTATTGGATCTTCATCTTCTGGTCATCCCCCTCAACCGGGTACTCCAACCTGGAGAGATGGTCGGCAATCACATTCTCACAGCCCTTTCTGTCCTTGATCTCCACATCAAACTCCTGAAGTAACAGGATCCAGCTGATCAACCTGGGCTTGGCATCCTGCTTGGCAAACAAGAATTTAATAGCAGCATGGTCAGTATAAACAACAGTTTTCGACCCTATCAAGTAGGGTTGAAATTTATCAAATGCATACACAACACACAACATCTCCTTCTCCGTAGTGGTGTAATTGCATTGGGCAGGGTTCATGGTCTTGCTGGCATAGTGAATGACATGGAAGAGCTTCCCCTTCAGCTGTCCTAGAACCGCTCCAACTGCAAAGTCGCTAGCATCACACATGAGCACGAAGGGCTCATCCCAATCTGGAGAAGTGAGGACTGGAGCAGTCACCAATGCATTCTTCAACTGCTCGAAAGCCTTTAAGCACTCTGTATCAAAAATAAAAGAGACATCTTTCTCAAGCAGATTACAAAGAGGTCTAGAAATCTTAGAGAAATCCTGTATAATCTACGGTAGAACCCGGCATGGCCTAGAAAACTCCGAACTCCCTTCACATTGAGTGGTGGCGGCATCTTCTCAATTGTTGTGATCTTGGCCTTGTCCACTTCCAAACCTTCAGAGGACACTCGGTGTCCTAGTACAATCCCTTCCTTCACCATGAAGTGGCACTTCTCCCAATTCAGACACAGGTTTGTCTCAGCACACCTCTCCATCACTGTAGCTAAATTCTGCAAACAAACATCGAACGAGCTACCAAAAACAGAGAAGTCATCCATGAAAACCTCCATAATTTGCTCAATAAGATCATGAAAAATAGACATCATACACCTCTGAAAAGTAGCAGGTGAATTGCACAAACCAAAAGGCATTCGCTGGTAGGCAAAAACTCCATATGGGCAAGTGAGGGCCGTCTTATGCTGATCTTCCGGAGCCACTGCAATTTGGTTATAACCAGAATAACCATCAAGAAAACAGTAATAGGGGTAATCTGACAGTCTATCAAGCATCTGATCGATGAAGGGTAGAGGGAAATGATCCTTACATGTGGCTGCATTCAGAGCTCGGTAGTCGATGCAAAATCGCCATCCTGTGACTGGTCTTGTCGCCACCTCTTCGCCATCCTCATTCTTCACGATCTGCATTCCCCCTTTCTTGGCCACAACATGTGTCAGACTCACCCATTGACTATCGGATATGGGATAGATCATCCCATTGTCTAGAAGCTTCAGTACTTCCTTTTTCACGACCTCTTGCATTGTAGGGTTGAGTCTTCTTTGAGCTTGTCTCTTTGGCTTAGCCTCTTCTTCCAAATTGATTCTGTGCTGGCATATGGTTGGACTGATTCCTTTGATATCTGCCAGTGTCCATCCAATAGCTGACTTGTGGTCCCTCAAGACTCGTAGCAGCTTCTCCAACTCTGTAGAATTAAGAAAAGATGAAACAATTACAGGATAAGTATTGTCAGGACCCAAATAAACATATTGTAGATGAGAAGGAAGAGTTTTCAGCTCCAAAACAGGTGGTTCGGGCCATTTTTCAGCCTCGGGTACGGCTGTGTCGGTCGACACAACCTCTCTATCGATCAAAACAGAGGCTACTGATGGGTTTTTGTATACTGAAAGCATTTATTACAATGTGTATACAATGGTTTATTTCTCCTATCTGTTAACAATAGTACATGTATGAACAATGGTATCCTCTTGTCTCACCGATAGGGATGATTTTGCTGCGTGTAGTAGATCGCAGAAGACAGTATGATCACTTGACCTAGTGAGACATAAACCATAATCACAGCCGAGACAGCGTGTGAGGATACGTCTGTCCGGATGGCAGCGGCATTGTCGGAATAAGTAGCTTGTCTTGGTTACTTGACATGCTGGTACGCAGAGGTGGCGTATTGATGGACCGCAGTGAGATATATTCGTCTGTCTGACATCAGCGAATAAAAGATCTCGTTATATTGATTGAGTCCAAACCCTAACGAAGGTTCAGGGGTTTGCACGGGTTGACTGTTGCTTTGACTTGCCATGGTGGAGAGCCAACACAGCGCGCTTGTATATCCGCATCTTGGGTAACAGCAGTTCGTGTAGAACCGCCTGAGATTGAACTTAGGTAACCATATCCGAGTAATAGGATGGGGACATTCCCTGAGGAGCTCAATAACATTCATCGTGCCAAAGTCCTGCAGGCTGATTAAGTTCAGGCACGAGTGATAAGGTTTGAGTGGTACTACTCAGGAATAATAAGATATTAATTAATTGTAGTGAGAGCTTGTCAGAGGCTCCGATTAATTAATGAATGTCCGGTAACCTTAAATATGGAGATTCTCAATTAATGCAACCCGTTCTCACAACGTGGTAATAAAGGGGTAGATCAGTATTAATTCTGTGGTGAAAAAAAATAATATTAATTAATTAATTGTGTCCTGGGTTGTGGACATGGGAATTAATTAATTTATAGGCCCACTTTATTATTTGCATTAGGTCCCAGGTCTGGCCCAAATAAGTGTGCTGAATTGAGCCCAAAATGGCCCATTAGGGATAAAACCCTAGGTCTATAAATAGACAGCTCTCTCTCTGAAACCCTAAGTGACTTCATAACACAGTTGAAACACACTAAACCTAGAGAGAGAGGGAGGCGCCAATTTTGGAGAGAAAAGGAGGAGAATTTTCGAATTCTGGTCCTGCTCAAGCCACAGATCTACGGAGTCCTCACCAGTAGTAGATCTGAACAGCGTCGGGATACAGATCTGAAGATCTAATCTGGAGAACAGATTTCTTTTCTTTTTTTCTGATTTTCGAATTTAATCTTGAAATTAGATTGCTAATTTCTGTTTCCGCAGACAAATTCGAATCGCGTGGTTGAATCGAAGTTTGGATTTCAAACGCGAAAGATCGGTTCAGAGACTACGGAATAACGGTAAACCCTAAATCCACAATCTTGTATTAAATTCATAGGAGCATGCTAGAGTTTTGTGAATTTGTATTATGAGCAATATCCATAGATCCGATCCGGTTCAGTTTGGTTTTGGTGATTCGGTTCACGTTAAAACCCTACAGCTACTTCTTTCTTCTTCTTTCTCCTGGACTACCTGTCGACTGGGTGATTTTTTTCAACTGTGTCGATCGACACCCTCCCTGTCGATCGACAGGGAGGTGATTTTCCAGCACTCGACACAAATGCTCTGTCGAGCAAAACAGAGGCACCCGCTCGAGTTTTTTCTCCTTCTTTCACAAACTGGATTGGCAGGGGTTCCCTTTTGTTCTCCTTTGCCCTAGGTAACTCTTCCTTCACATCGAGATCCACAATAAAGTCCAGAAGCTCGTCACAGGCTTCATCAAGTTCTGAAAAAGAAAATAAGGAGTGGTGAAGACATTGTTCTAGATAATCAGTTTCAGCATGAATAGAAAGTAAAGGGGAAGAAATCACCGGATCAAAACTGTCTATCACATGGCATTCTTCTTTGTAGCTCCCATCATCGTGTTTTTGCATTGACTTGAAAATATCGAAGGTCACAGACTCATTGTCGACTCGGAATGTCAGTTTCCCTTCTCGAATATCGATCAGAGCTCCTCCGGTCCTCAGAAACGGTCTCCCCAGAATCAGCGGGATATTGTGATCCTCCTCTATGTCCAAAACAACGAAGTCACCCGGGAGTATGAAATCTTTGACTCTCACTAAGACATCCTCCACAATTCCTCTAGGATAAGAGATCGATCTATCAGCCATCTGAAGAGTGATGGTAGTCGGCTTGATATTTCCAATCTCCAGTCTCTTGAAAATGGACAACGACATCAGATTAATGCTTGCTCCAGAATCGAAAAGCACCCTGCCGAATGTCTCTCCACCTATAACACAAGAAATTGTGAATGAGCCCGGATCCTATCTTTTAAGAGGTAGCTTGTTTTGAATGATAGCACTGCATTCCTCAAATAGGTTCACCGTCTCATGCTGTAGCATAGGTCTCTTCTGGGCGACCATATCCTTTAGGAATTTGATATACCCCGGCATCTCCTGCAGAGCTTCCACGAGAGGAATATTGATGTGCACCTTCTTCACGTGTCTCTAAAAACCGTGCATACCTCTCATTAAACTTCTTCTTGGCAAATCGCTGTAGAAACGACATCGGGGGGAACTTTTCTTCGGGACCTGGTAGCTGTGTCGATCGACAGGGATCCTATCGATCGATAGACAGGATTTTTGTCGATCGAAACAGATGCTTCTGTCTCGGGTTCCTGCTCCTTTTCACTCCCTTCTTCGGCCTCAGATTTGGCCCCTTTCTGTTCGGGTACCTGTAAGACTTGCCACCCCCCAAAGTGATGGCATTGACCTGATTTCTCTGATTCTTCGGGTTTGCCTGAATGTTGCTCGGTAATTGCCCTTGTTTATGTTGTGATCCAAGGGATGCAGCAATCTGGCTGACCTGTGTCTCTATGATCTGAGCATGTTTCTCCACTCTATCAACTTTGGAGTTGATTCCTTCCACTTCCTTCTCCAAATTCCCAACTCTCTTATTGGACCCTAGCATGAACTTGGCTAGGATTTCCTCAAGGCTCAGCTTCTTCTTTGGCTCAACAATTTCTCCATTCTCCACATTGAATCCAGCAGGAGGTTGCTCGGCAGCATCAGGATTTGAATATGAGAAACCTGGGTGATTCCTTGCCCGGTTGGGATTGTAACTTTGATTGTAGTTCTGATTGTAGCCCTAATTTTGTGAATATCCTCCTCGGTTGTTATTCTGATAACCACCTCTTTGGACAAAGTTGACATCAGCGGCATCAGTCTCACCAGAAGAGGATGGAACTGGATCGACAGCAGCAACGGTTCTTCCAGATTCCATCTTGGCAAAGTCTTCTCTCAACTTCTTGATCTCTCCCATTAGGTCTACCTCGGGTTTTGCTACCTTCTCCACAGCTTTAACTGGTTCTTTGCGGTTGCTAGACCATCTCTGGCTGTTAGTTGCCATCTTCTGAAAGAAGGCCATGGCTTTCTTGGGCCCCTTTGTCATCACAGAGTCTCCCAATGTGGAATCCACCAATTCGACAGTCTTTTCATTCAATCCTTCATAGAAGGTTTCAGCCTGATCTGCCAAACATAGATTGTGACCAGGGCACAACCTCAGCAACTCCTTGTACCTCTCCCAGGCCTCATAGAAATTCTCATCATGTCTCTGAGAAAACCTACTGATATCCTTCTTCCTTTGCCTGATGACACTTGGGGGAAAGAAATTCATCAAGAATGCGTTCCTCAGTTCCTTCCAAGTGTTGATGTTGGTTTTATCCAGAGCAGAAAACCATGACTGGGCCTTGTCTCGCAGAGAAAAGGCAAAGAGCCTCATTCGCATGGCACTTTTGCTGACTCCATTGATCTTCACGGTGTTGCAGAGCATGATAAATTTGTCAAGATGATCATAGGGGTCCTCAGTAGCTCGTCCCCCATATTGACTCTGCTGAACCATCTGCACCAACCCAATCTTCAGCTCAAAGTTATTGGCATTGATGCCAATGCTGAAATCATTCTCCTGGAACTTTGGTCTGTATCTCTTCTGGATAGCATCTTCATCCTCGTCAGCATCAATCCCTAGATCATCATCCTCATCTTCATCATCTGAAGACCCTTCGGGTGGATTATTGTCTCGAGGATTCCTGTTGTTGGCTCTTTCCTGCTCCAGTATAACCATACGCTCCCGCATAGCGTGCATCTCTCTCAAGAGTTCTGCTGTCTGCTCGGGAGTAAGGACGGGATTGTTCTCTAGATGTTCATCAGCCATCTTGACAATTTCACTGCTGGAAGCGGCTTCCTCTCGGTGTCTCCTGCTGTTGTTTCTTCTGCACGTAGCCTCAATTTCAGGATCGATAGGAATCGGTACCTTACCACACGTCCTCGTGTGCATTAACTACCTGAAAATAAATCAGGGGAAGAGTGAGTACACACAGAACAACAAATATACTGAAATAAATTAACTAACACAAGAATTAAACGATAAAACAGAGAAAATCTGAAAAACAGCTTTTCTGTAGGTCGACAGAAACTCTGTCGATCGACAGGAATCCTGTTGATCGAAATTATTTCTGTCGATCGAAACAGAGAGTAAAATTTTAAAGGAAAAACTGGCGAAAATTTTAAAGGAAAATAATAAGAAAATTTTTGCAAAACTGAAAGGGAAATTAAAATTAAAATTACAATTTAAATCAACAACCCTAAACAGATTCAATAACAAGATAATTCTAAACAATCCCCGGCAACGGCACCAAAATTTGATCACTAATTTTTTTAATGATTTTTTATAGAGTAGTGACAAGTTAATATTATCGATCCCACGGAGATTGTAAGAGCGAACATCTCATATACTGAACCATTTGTTTTCGGTTTGTTGTCTAAGTAAATAAAACTTTGAAGGGGTTTTGAAATTTAAAACTAATTTTGCAAGAAAATTAAATTAAAGCAGGGAATTAAAATTGGGTTTGGAAACACTAGAGAAAATATCAGATTCCAGGGCAAGTTCATGTCAAGGATAGCATGTAAGGAAATTTCATCGATCAATTTAGAATAAAGGTTTGGTGGAACATTAGGAAAATATTACAAATTCCAGGGTTTGGCAAATCATAAAGTAGATCATTAATTTTCTATATCCTTCCGGTCTCTAGGAAAATTAACAACTCCTAAAAACATCAGATTTATTCCTATGGATTAAATTCCTCTTTTCAGACATAATTAAATTCCATATTATCAATTCTTAAATCCATTAATCAATTTTCACTTTTTAGTCTCAAATTAATTAATTATGAAAACCTAATCAAATGGCCAATTTAATCAGATTAAGAAAGAGCACAAGAATTGATAAACCAATTAAAAATATTGATCGATTTAATCACCTAAACATACATCCAAGACAATCACATAAACCCTAGAATCTGAATAAGGGATTACCTACACATATTCATGTTAAACAAAAATATGGAAAGATAAAACCTGTAACAAAACTTCATAGAGAAAACAAGTCTTGTAATTGCATCCAATCTTCAAAGGTTCGAACACAATCCTCACCACAATTCGAAAGCAATTCAAGAGCAAGAAAAACTCTAGGGTTTAAATCTCAAAAGTGACATAATCCCTAAAAATGGCCTAAACAAAACAATATATACTAGGTTTAATTGTCCCAACATGGAAATAAATTAAACACATTAAATTCCACCAGCTTGACCCGAATTTCGATCGACAGAAATTCTGTCGATCGAAATGGGTTCTCAAAATCGAACACCCAAAAGCCTTGTCGACTGCCTGCTTCTGAAATTCCTGTCGATCGACACAATTTCTGTCGATCGACAGGATCTCCTCTTCTTTCGATCAGCTTGAATTTTCAACGAGCTCTTCGGATACAACATTCCTCTGTTTCGATCGACACAATTTATGTCGATCGAAACAGAGCACACCACCAAACGTCTCTTTTTCAGACTTGGTCAATTTTCACTCCAAAAACCTGTATTTTTCAGCATAACGAACAACTTAGACATAAAACTCATACAATGCTCGAAATTTAAAGTAAACACACCATAATTCTATCAAAACAACCTAAAAATCCATAGATTAGTGAACGAAATAACGCACTTATCATTTGCCACGACAGATAACACCGTTATTACCAATGATAGAAACTTCACTATCAAAAATAACTGAATGTCCATCACTAAATAACTTGGAAACTGAAATTAAGTTCCGCCAAAAAACCGGCACATATAAAACATCTCTCAAAATAAAAACATTATTTTCAAAGCATAAAGTAAAATCTACAATGGCTACTGCTGAGACTCGCTCTCTACTGCCCATTGAGATGGTAATCTCGTCATGCTTCAGCTGCCTTGTCGGCCTGAACCCCTACAAAGTATAACAAACATGATCAGTAGCTCCAGTATCCACTACCCAAGAATGGGTAGAAACTAATGTTAAACACGTTTCTGTTATAAATGCACATGACGTACCTTGTCTACCCTTGCTAAGCACTAGACAATCTACTTCATTTCGCTTGCGTTTGCTTGGCCTGATGACGTCTTCTGCCAGATCAGCTTCATCTAACCTTTTAAGCATTTCTTTTGCTTCAGCAACTGTCTTGTCAAAAGCTGACAAAGTTGGAGCAAATTCTAATGCTATCAGGTCAGATTCCTCTCGCATCAGGGCCGAGAGTAACTCAGGAAGAGTAAACTTGCGCCTGGTACCGAGGGACTTGATGAAATCATTATAAGAATCAGATAGAGAGTGCAGGACAATGTTTATTTCCGCCCGCTTACTTATTCGTCCACCTCTCTTTCTGTACTTTCTCATAATTCTCATCATACTGACGAAGTGCAGAATCAACGAACTCCCATCAGTCATCCTCTTGCAGACCAGGTCCTCCAAAGATCATAACTGACAGTTCGTCTCACCTTCCCATATACTTTCACAAGGTCCCTCCATATCTCAACAACAGTCCAGTACTTCTTGTACTTGAGCTTTAATTCTCTAGACAGACTGTTCATGATGAGTCTGCGGGCAAACTCATCAGAAGCTACCCATCTGTCATAGAACTCTCGCTCATAGCCAGTACAGTTCCAATACTTAGGAGATAGAGGGTCCATGTAAAGCACATTAGCATGTTTTGCAGTGCAGAGTATTTCCATGAAGCAAAACTTCCATTCAGGAAAATTTGGACCAGTTAAAGGGTTTGAAATTAAGAGGTTGACAACGTGAGTAATAGACATGTCTGAAAACAATAAATTAAAGCAGAAATTAAAACATAGTCACAAACAATTGAAACAATTAAATATTGAAACCTTATGATAAAACAATATTAATGTTTCCTCCAATTTGCCTAAGTATTACTATTGCAAGCCACACATGTGGACGTTTACAACAAAACACTTAACCAGACTGCATCTTTCAATTCCAGTCCTTTAATTCCAATCCAAGCCCAGGTTCCTTTGACAAATGGAATTAATAATTGGAGACTAACTTAAGACCATATTATCCTACTGAGCAGAGACATCACAAATGAGTTATACTCTAGATAACATTTAAGCTAGCTTACCACCAAAGCCAACCCTCTCATATAAGGATCTACTAGAACACACCTGATCCCTATAATAAGGTTGACTCATTTAATTCAATCCCTAGAGAACTTATGAAAATTCAATACGCAAGCTACACATGTAGATGTTTACGCATGAACTCCCACTTCTCACATAAAATAAATGTCTGTTTTAAGAAATCCTATCTATTAGAACTTATGAATAATAAATTAAGCAAGCTACACATGTAAATTACCCACTTCCAATAAAGGATTGCTTTGTGGAGGTCTTACTAAATTATGAGCTTAGTAATTTTAAATTCATAAGGTTCAATTGCACAGATTATTTTATGTAGCCATAATTATAACATTGCTAAAATCCTATCATGCATAACATGAACCCCGAAATTATAGTTATAATTAATTACATAAAATAAATCACATAGCATGCTTTAAAGTTGTAAATAAAAGCAGTAAACGTCCTCGTGGCCAGATAGCATGCTTTAAAGCTGTAAATAAATGCAATTAATATAAACACATATATCGTGCGAAGACAAATAATATAACAAATAAAAAATGTCCTTGTGGCCCCCATGATACTTAAAATAATAATTCTAACTATTACACGTTGGAATTATTTTTACAGATCTTCGACTGGGCTCCCATTACTTGGACTGTGATCCGACTTTATTTTTTGAATCTGGACCTCCAAGATTTGATTCATCAGAAAATTGGACAACTGGGCTAGTTAACCAAATTGCAGGCCTAGGCACACATTGCAAGCCCAATAGCCCGCAAGAACTCGGCCCGATAAGCCATCACCGGTGAACCGCCGCCGCTGTCGACTCGCCTCCGCCGCGAGGGCTCCTAGGATCGCACAACAGCTATGCACGTACGTGCACGGTTGCAGCCCGCGCTTTCACCTCCTCCGGCCGTCGCCCGAACCGCCGTCACCTTTTTTCTCCACCGTCGGCCTCCGTGACTCGCCAAAATCGCGCAAGAGATGAGACTAGAGGCTCGCGCGAACCGCGTGCAAACCCTAGGGTTTGCTGCACTGCGGTTCGCACGTCCAGTTCCTCCGCCGCCGTCCCCAGCCCGCGACCCCGCCGCCAAGCCACGCCGTCACCACCCTTGTGCTGCCATCGCCGTCTGAAGGGGGGGAGAGCACTGTCAGCGCTGCGCGCGAAGCTGCACAGGCCTACCGCACGTTGCCATCCCGGCATCCTCGCCCGTCCCTCGCGTTGCCGACCCAGGGCCACCGCGCCGGCCTGACAAGTTGTGGCCGCGCGACCCGTGCCCTGCGTGCGCGCGCGCGTGCACTGAAAAACCCTAGGGTTTCGCAGCGCCGCCACCGCCACGCGCCGTGCCGCCGTGCATGGCATGCTGCCATGCCAGTGCCATTGTGCGATGTTGCACGGTCCTTCGTTCTTCGTGTTCTTCGTTCTCCATTTTATTGATTTAATTTTTAAAATAAAAGATTACATTGAATAAACATAATTACAATTTAAAATCTAAATCTAACCACTGATTTATCTCGTGGGTGAAAAACAAATCATGTGAATTAATTTGAAAAATACAGATGGGCCGGTCCAATAAAGTATACCCAAGTTGCTAATCATAATATACAAGCCAACCATGATCAGCTGACAATGCTGACTGAGGATGAGGTAAATTAAATGAATTTTGTATTTATTAGTTTCTGATTTAAATATTTTAATTTTGGCTTTTAAATGCAGTTTGTATTTTCTCCGTACGATGACATGCCTGCCTATATCCCCTTGTCTGATCGTCCATGGACCTCGACCACGTATTTAATTTTTTGAAGTGGTTGAGGGTCACCATCTGGAGAGGGTGAAGCGACAGTATGGCCGAATCCAGGACATCCCATATTCAAAGTTGCTCATTCACGATCCTGAACTCACCAGACTTCATGACTTAAAAAGGACGGGACAAATGTTTGATTGGCAGGTGAATCACTATGAGAACATCCGAATATGGGAACTCTGTGATCGTAAAAGAGCTCACCTTGGGAAAACCCCATAGTGGATGGAGAACCCACAGTGACTGATGATTCTTCCCTGGCTTTTAAAGAGAACTGTGAAGTTTGTGGGTAATCCATATCATTCTCGTGACATGGCTGCTGGGCCAGAAGGGTTTAAATAACACGTCGAGAAGCTACATCTCCTTGTTAGTTATTTTTTTCATTTCTTTATATTTTATAGTTTAAATAGAAGTTTTGATTAATATTGTTTTTTTTTTCCAGATGGAGTCACTTCATGTTTTGAAGCTTACACTAAATGAAGGTCTACAAATGGTTTGTGATAAGCCAGCCGAATATGCACCAGACTAGTGGAAGAAGAGTATTAGTCAATGTGAAGATGTTATTAAATTGATTCAAACAGATCCTCCATTCATGCAGCCATCACAGACCATTATATATAAGGATATTATGGAGGCGGACCATGATTATTGAAGATGTAATACGAATCAGTAAGGGAGGAGGTGGCAGACAACTAAGAGGTGGTCGGAGAAAGAGAT
Organism: Plectranthus barbatus; assembly: GCA_026898455.1. Lineage (NCBI taxonomy): Eukaryota > Viridiplantae > Streptophyta > Magnoliopsida > Lamiales > Lamiaceae > Plectranthus > Plectranthus barbatus. The sequence continues at coordinate 98,580 of JAPKLW010001183.1, forward strand.
CGCCTCCACCACATCAGCAGTCCCCTCCGCCACAGCATCAGTCCTCAACGACACAACATCGGTCCCCGTATATTCCACAGGAGGTCACTATAGAGTATGAGCAATTCCAGTTCCAGGAGCCTACTATGCAGCCCAATGAGGAGGTCGCCATGGAAGATATTTTTGCCAGTTTGGAGGAGCTTGATTTCACACCTGACCAGATTATGGTGGATTCTGATGGGTTTTGTATACTGAAAGCATTTATTACAATGAGTATACAACGGTTTATTTCTCCTATCTGTTAACAATCTTACATGTATGAACAATGGTATCCTCTTGTCTCATCGATAGGGACGATCATACAGCATGTTGTAGATCGCAGAAGACAGTATGATCACTTGACATAGTGAGACATAAACCTGATCACAGCTGAGACAGCGTATGAGGATACGTCTGTCCGGATGGCTGCGGCATTGTCAAAATAAGTAGTCTGTCTTGGTTACTTAACATGCTGGTACGCAGAGGTGGCGTATTGATGGACCGCAGTGAGATGTATTCATCTGTCTGACATCAGCGAATACAAGATCTCGTTATATTGATTGAGTCCAAACCCTAACGAAGGTTCAGGGGTTTGCACGGGTTGACTGTTGCTTTGACTTGCCATGGTGGAGAGCCTAAGTAACGTGCTCGTATATCCGCATCTTGGGTAACAGCAGTTCGTGTAGTACCGCCTGAGACTGGACTTAGGTAACCATATCCGAGTAATAGGATGGGGACATTCCCTGATGAGCTCAATAACATTCATCGTGCCAAAGTCTTGCAGGCTGATTAAGTTCAGGCACGAGTGATAAGGTTTGAGTGGTACTATCAGGAATTATAAGATATTAATTAATTGTAGTTAGAGCTTGTCAGAGGCTCCGATTAATTAATGGATGTCCGATAACCTTAAATTTGGGGATTCTCAATTAATGCAGCCCGTTCTCATAACGTGGTAATAAAGGGGTAGGTCAGTATTAATTGTGTGGTGAAAAAGAATTAATATTAATTAATTAATTGTGTCCTGGGTTGTGGACATGAGAATTAATTAATTTATAGGCCCACTTTATTATTTGCATTAGGTCCCAGGTCTGGCCCAATTAAATATGCTGAATTGAGCCCAAAATGGCCCATTAGGGTTTTCAACCATAGGTCTATAATAGACTGCTCTCTCTCATAAGTTAAATAACAGTTGAAACACACTAAACCCTAGAGAGAGAGGGAGGCGCCGATTTTGGAGAAAAGGGAGGAGAATTCCGATTCTGGTCCTGCTCAGATTACAGATCTACGGAGTCCTCACCAGTAGTAGATCTTAACAGCATTGGGACACAACCCTGAAGATCTATTCTGGAGAACAGATTTTCTTTCTTCCTTCTCTTTCCGCAGATTAAATTTGAATCGCGTGGTTGAATTGGGATTTGGAATTCAAACGCGAAAGATCGGTTCAGACTCGACGGAGTTACGATAAACCCTAAATCCACAAATCTTTGTATTAAATTCATAGGAGCATGCTAGGGTTTTGAGAATTTTAATTATGAGCAATATCAATAGATCGATCCTGTTCATTTATGGTTTTGGTGATTCGGTTCACGGAAAAACCCTACAATTGATATCAGAGCCAGGTTTTTTATTTATGGCTCTGTTTTTCATAATTAAATTCAATATGCATGTATGAATTTATTGTTTTGTGGATGTTTGGTTTTTGTTCCTCGTGGCAACTCGTTGATTCAGCCCGCGGTGGTTTATCCGTGTAGGGCTGAATTGTTTTGTAAAATCACGAGAAAATCTGTGATTAGTGTAGATTTGAAAAATTGTAATAGAATAGATTTCTGTATTATTTTTCAAATTTTGTAATTGGACGGGTCGAGGACGAAGAACGAAGACGGAGCCGACGCAGGGCCGACGGAGCACGACGGCGGACGACGGCGGCGCGGCACGCAGTGCACGCGCGACCTGCGTGCGCGAGGCACGGCACGGGCACGCGGCCGCGGGCGCGGCACGGCAGCAGCTCGCGGCGCTGGCCGGTGGCCGGCCTGGCGGCGGCGGCTTTGGCTGTCGTCGGTTGCTGCTGTCCCGTCGCGGTGGCTCGTGTTTTGGTGGTTTGCACAATCCTGTGTAAACCCTAGGGTTTGCATTAGGGTTAGGGCAAATCATCAGATCACAAAGGCCTAAAAATCCAGAAGATTTGGTGTATCCAGATTTGAAGGCCCTTGAAGATTTGGAAGATTTGAAAAGATTTGGATTTATCCAAATTAATTCAAAATTCAAATTTGTAATAGATAGATATTAATTTCTATTTTGTGGGGCCACGAGGAATTTTCGTTTGCCTTAATTGCCCTCGTATGATATGTGATTTATTTATGTGCGCAATTAAGCATGTGTAGATAATAGGAAAAGCATGATTTATCGTTTTTATTATTTACAGCTTTTCAAGCATGCTTATGTGATTAATTTCTTTTGTTGGATTATATTTTGGGAATTTTTGGGCTTGTTTAATTACATGCAAAAATTTGGAAAATATAATGACAAAGAAATTATGTGTGCGCATAAAGAAACCTTTTAAAAGAAAAATACTAAGCAGATTTTTTAAAAATCAATAGACCTCCACAAAGCGGTCCTAGGTTGTAAGTGTATCTCTCGTTCTAGTAAACGTCTACGAGCGTAGCTTGCTAGTTCCCGGAGGTGCATGGGTACGGTTGTTGGGATTTCTAGACAAACAATTTAAATCATGTGAATAGTGGGAGGGCTTTGCGTAAACGTCTAAGAGTGTAGCTTGCGTAGATCTCTTTCACAAGTATTCTAGGATTGATCTAAATTATAGATAACAAAAGCTTTAAGGGTTGTGCGGTATGGTTACGTGCCATGCTCAACTGTCTCTTTTGGCCGGAGTTAAATTTGTGGTTAATTGCTTAGAAGCATCTTAGAATATAATGCAAGAATTGCATCCCTGTTCTTGAAAGATGGCTTGGTCTAAGGTTTTCACTAATTAGTAATTTCTAGTTTCAAAAGCATCCTGACATGGTAGTGAAATTAAATGGATTGGGGCTTAAAACCCGCAGTTCTGGTTGAGGGTGACATCGTAAACGTCTACGAGTGTAGCTTGCGGTGGGAACTCTTGGGCAATTAGTGGAAAACATTTGTATTTGATTTATTAAAAGGTTTTCAATGCATTTGTTTTCGAAGTTCAACATGTATGTTCTTATTTAAGATCTTTATTGTTTCAGATATGTCTATGTCTACTGTCGATCATATACTTGCTCTCAATCCTCTAACTGGTCCGAACTTCCATGAGTGGAGATATTGCATTGAGTATATTCTCCTGACTAAGCAACACATGTTTGTTCTTACTATGATGCCACTTGCCCCACGTTACCATAAAGTGTCTAGACGTGAGAAGGAGTTCTATGACAGTTGGGTGGCATCTGAGGATTTTACTTACAAGTTAATCTCAGATAACCTATCTAGAGAACTTAAGCTCAAGTACATGGGCTATTGTAGCTCTGTTACTATCTGGATGGACTTAGTGGCTACGTATGGCGAAGTGGAACAAACTATCAACTGTGATCTCGTTAGAGACCTTGTCTGTAAGAGAATGGTTGATGGCAGTTCGGTGACACTGCATGTGATGATCATGGATAACACCATGAAACGATTCACACGTGGAGGTGGATATATCAGTGATCGGGCTAAGATCGATATAATCCTGAACTCCTTACCGATTTCATTCTATGACTTTAAGAGGGATGTAGCTAAGAGAAGTGAGTACTCTTTCAAGGAGTTGCTTACTGATCTCATAGCAGGACAGTCCTTCGTACCTTCATGGGAGTCTGAGTTATCAGATCTTGAGCACAGCCTGGGCACATTGAAAGATGTGGTTCATACTGTGTGCAAGAATATGATTGATCGCAGATCACGTGAGAGGAGGTCAAATGAAATGAAAAGGGTTGGTGTCACTTCAAGTGAGAAGGCATGCGGAAGAAAGGGACAAGGTACGTCATTTGCATTTGTAACGGAAACATGTTTAGCATCAGTTTCTACTCATTCGTGGGTAGTGGATACTGGAGCTACTGATCATGTTTGTTACATTTTGCAGGGGTTCACACCGAGGAGGGTGCTGAAGAATGACGAGGTTGCCATCTCAATGGGGAACGCAGCACAAGTGAGTGCAGCTGCCATTGGAGATTTCACCTTGTACTTTGATGATTCTGTTTTAACATTGAGAGATGTTTTGTACGTGCCGGATTTTCGGCGAAACCTTATTTCGGTTTCCAAACTTTATGTTGATGGATATTCAGCTATTTTTGATAGTGGTGTTTCTATCATTGGTAATAACGGTGTTATCTGTCGTGGAATGCTGAATGATTCTCTCTATGTTGTTAACTGTAATCATAAGTCTTCCACAAGTATTGCATGTAATTCATCCGTAATTGATAATCCTAGGAAGAGAAAACTTATTTCTTCTGATGAGGATCTTACATATCTCTGGCACTTGAGACTGGGTCACATCAGTTTGAAGCGGATTTAGAGACTTGCAGATGACGGTACATTGGACCTAGTCCGGGCTGTACCTTATCAAGTCTGCGAATCTTGCATCGAGGGCAAGATGTCAACTAGGCCTTTCAAGGCTAGTCAGTCTCGAGCAGAGGAAGTGTTGGAATTGATCCATTCTGACTTATGTGGACCAATGTCCATGCAAGCTCGTGGAGGGTACGAGTAATTCGTCACTTTCATTGACGACTACTCAATGTACGGATACGTTTACCTGCTTCGCTACAAGTCTGAATGCTTTGAGAAATTCAAAGAGTTCAAGGCTGAGGTAGAAAAGAAGGTCGGGAAAACTATCAAGTCGCTGCGATCTGACCGCGGTGGCGAATACCTCGGTAACGAGTTCCTGCAATATTTGTCAGAAAATGGGATTACATCCCAGTGGACTGCACCGGGTACTCCCCAGCAAAATGGTGTAGCTGAAAGAAGAAATAAGACTCTTCTAGAGATGGTGAGATCAATGATGAGTTATGCAAACTTACCAATTTCGTTTTGGGGCTACGCATTGGAAACAGCAGCTTACGTGCTTAATGTGGTGCCTTCTAAATCAGTTCCTAAGACACCTTCTGAGCTCTTCCTTGGTCGTAAACCTAGTTTGTGCAAGTTTAGAGTATGGGGTTGTCCGGCACACGTACTGTCGAAGGAACCTGATAAGTTAGAAAGCAGGTCAAAAGTAATGTTGTTCATAGGGTATCCCATGCAAACGAAAGGTGGTTACTTTTACTGTCCTGAGAGTCAACGAGTCGTTGATAGCACCAACGCTAGATTCTTGGAGGATGAGTATGTGAGTAATCACAAGTCAAGGAGTGATATTGTTCTTCAAGAAATTGAGAACGAGAATGCAATTCCAAGGGAAGGGGAACGTGTAGATGTGGGTGCTCCTGTGAGAGGTACATCACCACAGACACGTTCTACAGTGCAAGGTGCAGGACCACAAGTCACTGCACCTACTACTGACACGGCACCAATGCCTCGTCGTAGTGGGAGAGTTATATTCCAGCCGGAAAGGTACATGTTTGTGGGTGAGTCTTCGAACTTGAGCCCGGAAGATGGACATGAGGACTCTGACCCACTGACTTACGAAGAGGCAGTGCAGGACAAGGATGTTGCCAAATGGCGTGTCGCCATGGATTCTGAAATTGAATCCATAACTGCTATGGATGTATACCAGAAAACTGATTTACCGGATGGCTTTAGGGCCATAGGGTGCAAATGGGTATACAAAAGAAAGAAAGGGGCAGATGGAAAGATCACGGCTTTTAAAGCCAGGCTGGTGGCAAAAAGTTATAGTCAGAAAGAGGGCATTGACTATGACAAAACCTTTTCACCCGTAGCCATGCTCAAATCCATCCGGATACTCCTTGCCATAGCTGCGCATATGGACCTCGAGATCTGGCAGATGGATGTCAAAACTGCTTTTCTAAACGGTTACCTTGAAGAAGGTAGAGACATCTATATGCAGCAACCCGAGGGTTACATAAGCAAGGTCGAAGAACATCTTATCTGGAATCTTAGGAAGTCCTTGTATGGACTTAAGCAAGCTTCAAGGTCGTGGAACTTACGTTTCAACGATGTGATTAAATCCTATGGATTTGCACAGTTGGAAAACGAAAGTTGTGTTTATCAACTTTGTGTCAGTGGGAGCGTGGTCTTTCGTGCACTATACGTTGATGACATACTCTTTTTTGGAAACAACCAGGGAGTGATGTCCGAAATCAAAGTTTGGTTATCCGAACAGTTCCAAATGAAGGATCTGGGAGAAGCTGGCTACTTTCTTAGGATTAAGGTCTTACGAGATCGTAAGAGAAGAATGTTGAGCTTATCCCAGGCATCCTATGTAGATACTGTGATAGCCCGGTTCAGCATGCAACTCGCCAAGAAAGGCTTGCTACCTTTCAGACATGGCGTTCGTCTTTTTGGTGGGCAGTGTCCTCAGACACAGCGGGAGAAAGACGAGATGAGTCTTGTACCATATGCTTCGGCTGTGGGTAGTCTCATGTATGCGATGTTGTGTACCAGGCCAGATATCTGTTATGCCGTTGGCATGGTAGCAAGATATCAGTCTAACCCTGGACAGGCGCACTGGACTGATGTAAAGCACATCCTCAAGTATTTGAAAAGAACTAGGAATTTCTGCCTAGTTTATCAAAGTGAGGATTTGTGCCCTGTGGGTTATACAGACTCAGATTTCCAAGGGGACCAGGATGAGAAGAAATCGACCTCAGGATATGTCTTTACCCTGGGAGGTGGAGCTGTATCTTGGAGGAGCTCAAAGCAGAAATGCATTGCTGACTCCACCATGGAGGCGGAATATGTCGCCGCCTCCGACGCCTCGAAAGAGGGGTGTGGCTCCGGAACTACCTTTTAGAGTTGGACGTGATCCCGAGTTTGCCGAGGAGCATCACAATTTATTGTGATAACTCTGGTGCAATGGCAAACTCAAAGGAACCGCAGTCTCATAGGGCAAGCAAACACATAGAGAGAAAGTACCATATCATACGAGAAATTGTATCAAGGGGCGATGTGCTGATTAAGAAGATTAACACTGCTGACAATCTTGTTGATCCGTTTACAAAGAACTTGCCGCAGAAAGTTTACGAAACACATATTCGTGAGCTGGGTCTGAGGTGGATGCCGACCACTGATAGTGGTTAAAGTGACAGCAGACTAGATAGACGGACTGTATACTCTGTAATAGCTTAGTTATGCTTTGAGTAAAAGTGGGAGATTGATGGGTTTTGTATACTGAAAACATTTATTACAATGAGTATACAACGGTTTATTTCTCCTATCTGTTAACAATCTTACATGTATGAACAATGGTATCCTCTTGTCTCACCGATAGGGACGATCATACGGCTTGTTGTAGATCGCAGAAGACAGTATGATCACTTGACCTAGTGAGACATAAACCTGATCACAGTCGAGACAGCGTATGAGGATACGTCTGTCCGGATGGCTGCGGCATTGTCGGAATAAGTAGTCTGTCTTGGTTACTTGACATGCTGGTACGCAGAGGTGGCGTATTGATGGACCGCAGTGAGATGTATTCATCTGTCTGACATCAGCGAATACAAGATCACGTTATATTGATTGAGTCCAAACCCTAACGAAGGTTCAGGGGTTTGCAAGGGTTGACTGTTGCTTTGACTTGCCATGGTGGAGAGCCTAAGTAACGTGCTCGTATATCCGCATCTTGGGTAACAGCAGTTTGTGTAGTACCGCCTGAGACTGGACTTAGGTAACCATATCCGAGTAATAGGATGGGGACATTCCCTGAGGAGCTCAATAACATTCATCTTGCCAAAGTCCTGCAGGCTGATTAAGTTCAGGCACGAGTGATAAGGTTTGAGTGGTACTACTCAGGAATTATAAGATATTAATTAATTGTAGTTAGAGCTTGTCAGAGGCTCCGATTAATTAATGGATGTCCGGTAACCTTAAATATGGGGATTCTCAATTAATGCAGCTCGTTCTCATAACGTGGTAATAAAGGGGTAGGTCAGTATTAATTCTGTGGTGAAAAAGAATTAATATTAATTAATTAATTATGTCCTGGGTTGTGGACATGAGAATTAATTAATTTATAGGCCCACTTTATTATTTGCATTAGGTCCCAGGTCTGGCCCAATTAAATATGGTGAAATGAGCCCAAAATGGCCCATTAGGGTTTTCAACCCTAGGTCTATAAATAGACAGCTCTCTCTCATAAGTTAAATAACAGTTGAAACACACTAAACCCTAGAGAGAGAGGGAGGCGCCGATTTTGGAGAAGAGGGAGGAGAATTTCGATTCTGGTCTTGCTCAGATTACAGATCTACGGAGTCCTCACCAGTAGTAGATCTGAACAGCATTGGGACACAGCTCTGAAGATCTAATCTGGATAACAGATTTTCTTTCTTTCTTCTCTTTCTATTTCGATTTTAATCTAAGAAATTAGATCTCTAATTTCTGTTTCCGCAGATTAAATTCGAATCGCGTGGTTGAATTGGGATTTGGAATTCAAACGCGAAAGATCGGTTCAGACTCGACGGAGTTACGGTAAACCCTAAATCCACAAATCTTTGTATTAAATTCATAGGAGCATGCTAGGGTTTTGAGAATTTTAATTATGAGCAATATCCATAGATCGATCCTGTTCATTTATGGTTTTGGTGATTCGGTTCACGAAAAAACCCTACAGATTCTTCCCATACAAGTAAGATATATGTAATCTTGTTATATTTGAATTCATTTACTAAAAGTGATTAATCTTGCATTTGTACGGAATGAAGAGGATGGATTGTTAGGGTCTACTTCAAAGGGGAGGATTTTGTCGTAAAATCACAAGGTTATTTAAAAAAAGAGGCGACAAACAACTTTATACCGATCATGTATTTCAAACAAAACAACTTTAATGAGCATTATTTTATTTAAATTGTTTTAGCTCCATGTAATTGTTGTGATTTGTTGATCAATTGTTGTGGGTAATGTGTTAAGTGAGGCAGGTTTTGTATCGACCTTGGTTGGTCCAAGTTCTGCTAAGGTCATGTCAATATTTTTTAAGTGTAAAAATGAGTTTAAGATAAGGTATAAGAAGTATAATTCTATATTTAAGTTTAAAATGTGAAATAAGATATGAAATAAGAAGTATAAATCTAAGTTTAAGTTTAAAAATGAGTTTACAATATGAAATAAGATGTATAATTCTTAGTTTAAGTTTAAAATATGAAATAAGAAGTATAAATCTAAATTTAAGTTTAAAAATGAGTTTAAGATATGAAATAAGAAGTATAATTCTAAGTTTAAGCTTAAAAATGAGTGTAAGATATGAAATAAGAAGTATAATTCTAAGTTTAAGCTTAAAGTATGAAATAAGATATTATTATTAATAATTATATTATGGTGAGCAAGTCGAATTAAAAAATTGCAATTAAAGAAAATCGACAACAAATACCAAATAAAATTCTACTGCTAATCCTTGCTAATATCACGCACTCGATGAGCATTATATATTCGATCTATACGAACTCGATCTGATGGTGGATGAGATCTGGGACATTCTCTTGCTATATGGTCCAAACCGTTGCATCGAGTGCAATACCTTTGACCTCCACTCCTATTTTGGTTGTCCATCGACATCCGATGGCGCTGCATTTGACGTCGGCCTCTTCCTTTATAGTGAGCAAGTCGCTCGTAATTTGGAACTAGAGTCCATCCCACATCGATCATTTTTGTGTTGTCCAGAATAGGTCAAAATCCCCCAGCAAATTGTTCACACCATTTAGATCGGGTATAGAATTCATGTACCAAATTATTGGGGTTCTCCTGTTGATAAAGACAAATAGCCACGACATGAGAGCACGAAAATCTCCTTGTTTGCCACACACCACAAGCACAACTCCTGTCACGATAGCGGAGCTCGAAAGTCGTTGTACCTTGACCTCGACCACTCAGATATGTTGTAACGTTGTAGATCTAGTTTACACAATCCGTACAAATCACAACATGTTTGGGGGGCCCAGCTCTAACCTCCATAAATTTACCATGGTGATAGGTGCAAAGGAAGGTATCATAGTTTGTGATATCATCTTGAGCAACATCAAAGATTTTTGTTGTTTGAGAAGGGTAGAATTGACCAATGATTTGATAGGTAAAAACCGTGTACCTTTGAGAGTATTGTTATGACTCTCGAAGACATTGATCATTGTATTGCCCCAACGACAACCCCCATCGTTGTAAAGGGTCCACTTCTGCTCTAGAATTGCCTGAAGCCATTCACATGCACCGGGGCTCCGTGCATACATATCTGCCCACGCCGAATTGTAGTCATCTTCCGACAAGGCTTCACCGATCTTAAAGAAGTTGTGTTTTATACCAAGTCCCTTGAATTTATCTATCAAGTTGGTGCAAACATGGCGAAAGCAGTATCGATGACATTCAGCTCCACGAAATTGTGCATAATGTGCACGCCAAGCAGCAAGAAGACCGGCGTTGTGATCATATATAATGCACACTGGCCGATCTTTGAGAATATTGAGGCTGAGGTGCTTCAAAAACCAAGTCCAGCTATGGGTGGACTCTTCGTCCACGAGGGCATATGCTAGTGGCAGTATATTGTTGTTTGCAGTTTTCGTAACTGCTATTAGCAACTTTCCCTTGTAGTAGCAACTTTCCCTTGTAGGAGCCACGAAGGTGTGTCACATCCACCATGACGACCGAAAGTGTGTGTTGAAAAGCTTGCACATAAGGATCAAATGCCCAAAACACATATCAGAACGTCCGACGTGACTCATTCTTCTCATTTTTACCAAATTTCCACACCACCTTGGTATTTGGATTACGTTGCACAAGTAGCTCTATGTATCCAAGAAAATTGCAGATATTCTTCTCCCAATCGCCGTACAAGTACTCCAGCAGTTTTTTCCGTTCGTGCCAAGCCTTTTTGTAAGACACATCCACGTTGAAGGCATCTCGAACATTCACTCGGATGTTGGCAACCTTGTATTCCAAATATTGTTCAATATATCCCAATATCAAAATTGATATCATTTTGGCTGTGACATTTCGCCCATGTTGCCTCGAGTTACTGCCGGAGCAGTTGTGTCTGGTCCAACCACAACTAGAATAGATGGAAAGAGCTCTCCATCGGCATGGAGGGCCTCGTTGAAGATTTTCATGATTCGAATCATCCTTGGTGTCGCAGTAAACATCCCATAATGTTTTAGTGCTCTTTTTGAGCCGATATGCAACACCCGGATTAAGAGACCAAAGAGTGACGGCTCGCTTGATGTCAAACTTCGAGGAGAAATATATACCAGCTGTAATGTTATGCAAATCACCATTCCACATTACTAGCTCATCATTGAAATGATTTGTATCATTAGGTTCAGCATGTTCGATGTCTGTGTAGACATGCCTCCCTCTTAACCCTTATGACGCAGATATGTCATCATTATCATCTTCATCTTCATAGTCACTATCCTTGTCTGGCATTGGTTCACCATCCTTACTGCCCTCGTTGTCGGAAGAATTCTGATCACTTGTCGTTTCATCTTGTGTGAGAGTACTTCCACTCACCGCAAAACAACACACAATATGTATAGTTGGGAGTAAATTGCTATACATGTATATAATATGCATATTGTTGCCATCATTAAGATCAACGGCACCATACTGGGGCGCGGCAAAAAAGTACAAATTTAATTGCAGCTCTCACTGGTTACTATCCCAACCAGTAACTTCAAATATTTTGTGAAGTAGTTGATGTTGATACAACGACCCTGATATTTCAAGTGAAAAATCAGGATTTTTACTATTAGTGCTCTCTCAAAAAAAAAATTCCTTAAAAAGATTCATTTTGTGAGAAAGAAAATTGAACAAGAGATTAAAAAAGAAAAAGAAAAGTTGAAACACACTTCTGACGATGATTTTTCGTTTGTGAGTAAGAATAAATGAAATTCATGAGCCTTTTGTAGGCAAAAGAACAATTGCACCTTAATTATTTACCTCTGCAACATATCTAAATAGACGGCTTATGTACCATATTTATTCCCTCAAGCACGCCTGTAAAATTGGACTTGTATAAAACCGTCTATATTATAGACGGTTTGTTTTTATTTTTTTTCGAAAATGTAAAGAAATTGTCTATGTTATAGACGACTTTTCTTACTGCCAAAATAGAAATTTTATAAAACCATCTATATTATAGACGGTTTGGTTTTTTTTTGAAGATTTCAAGAAGTCGTCTATGTTATAGACGATTTCATTTACAGCCAAAATTGGAATTTTATAAAATTGTCTATACTATTCACAGTTTGATTTTACTTTTTTTGGAAAATTTAAAGAAATCGTCTATCTTATAGTCGGTTTAATTTTAATTTTTTTACTAAGATTTGAAGAACCGTATATGCTATAGACGATTTTAGAATTTTTTATTTTTTATTCTTTTGTAACTTTTAATAAACCATTTTGTTATAGACGGTTTTAAAAAATAATTTTTTAATTTTGTAGACAGTTGATTTTTTAAAAAAAATTACTAATCTTATTAGTAATTTAAGTTTACTATAAACTGTCTATGTTGTAGATGATTTTTTCTAAGTTTATTGCAAACTATCTACACCAAAGACGGTTAGGTTATGAAGTTTCACATATTCAAACCCTAGTTGTTTGATTTCTACATTTTTAAATATGGGTGTAATATTTTATCCTGGTACGACGCTATAATTTGTTGATTGAAATTAGGGACTTTGTTATTGTCTTTGACAGGGGCGGCACCATCCCAGGGCTTAGGGGGGCGCCCGACCTCACGGCAACATTTTTCTTCGTATGATATACTCGTGAAAAAAGGAAATTATGCTAGATATTTGTTGTATTTTGATGGCCGAACCCCACAAAAACAAAGAATTAAAAATACTAGTACTAGATTAAATTTTTTGTTGGGCAGGCCCATCTTTTGTTATAAATTAAAAAGAATAAAATTGGCCCGATCAATTAGTTAGAAAAATTGAAATTCTATTTTATAATTACATTCAACATTGTTAACGTGAGGTGATTTACAAATTATGATGATTATCATTAAAACTCTTGATTCCCTATTGTTAATTTATTTTGTTTGTAAATTTTAATTATTCATTATTTTGTATGTTTATTTTGAATCATAATTATTTGTTATATGAATTGTAATTATTAATTATTGGTTTGTAGTTTTAGTTTAGATTGTAAATTGAATTGTAATTGTTGATTATTCAAATTGTAATTATAAATTTATTTATTTTAATAATTTATATAATACAACATCAGTTGTGATTATACAATCTACTATATGGAAATGTTTGGTCATTTACTTAGGAAAAAGGTTACATTAAAATTTTCTTTCCTAAACTTCATAAGGATTTCAAATCGAATGTTGTAGCTTCAACTACAAAAATTTAATATCTAATGATAATGAGAATAACACAAATTTTTTAGAAAGAATTTGGATAAATATTGAATGAGCATTGCAAAACCATTTAATAGTTATCTCATTGATACTAGAGGTGAATTAAGGAGATGATATTTGGGCGAAGGCCCTTGTCAATCATTTGAGATGCATATGTTATGACTGAGTTTAGTAAGTTTCGCATGTCATCTTAATATTATTGATTCAAGAAATTTCGATGAGGCAACCCGAAAATCAAAATGATAGGGTTAGAGTTGAAACAACCTGGAAAAACTTGTGGCGTTTAACCTCGACCAATTAACCTACAGTCTGATGGGACTAGCCTGAAATTTGTTGGGTTGACCCATTTGACATCTCTAAATTATTGGCATAGTAAAGTACAGCCTCCACAGGCCTCAAATTCTACATCCGCCACTGGTATTTGACATTGCATTATATGAATGCAGGTGCCGCGTGGGCCTGGAGGGGATCGAGAATATGTGGGCACAGGTCCTGCTCTAGGTTTTGGTCGCTGCTTCAATTGTGGCATTGATGGTCATTGGGCTCGTGATTGCAAAGCTGAAGACTGGAAGAATAAGTGTTACCGTTGTGGGGAAAAATGACACATTGAGTGGAACTACCAAATCAGTCCTAAGAACATGAGGTATGGTTATTGACTGGTGTTTAGATTGCTTGCTTCATTAGTTTTGTTTTTTTTCTTTCTCTTCCTCATCCCTGTCATATTTCAGACTCCCACTAATTGGAGTCCTAATTGTTACCGATATGACTAAGACATTGTTGAATTCAACGCAATGCTTGCCTCTAATTTTCCCAGTAAATTTATTTTGCAGCAGCGGGTGTGGTCGAAGTTACTTGCAGTCTCCTGTGAGGTCACGTTCCCCTCGCCATGGCCGTAGCAGGAGTCTGAGTTTCAGCCACTAGCGGATCTAGTCAACGGCTAGGGTGGGTTCCAGCCCCCTAGCCGAAATTTTTTTCAATTCTAATAATAGGATGATATGATATTCTATGATATAATTCTATTCATCGGTAAATTATTAAGAAGAAGGGGTGCTAAGATTGAAGAAAAATAGGGTGTGAAGGGGCTTAGAGACAAGATGAACTGAAAATTCTTTTTATTTTAGTTGTGAGATTTTAGATTTTGAGTGAGATTAATTTAATATATGAATTTTTATATACATTTAATTATTGCTTTGAGCTCATTTTTAACTTAATTACGTAACTTATTGTTACGTAAAAATTAAATGAAACCCTTCTATTAATTATTTCTGGATGCGCCTCTGGTTTAGCAGAAGTATTAGCTACAGGTTTGAGATTGCGCATTTCAATATTTGTAGTTACAATATTCAGCATATATTGTTGAATCTGAATCTTGTCATTCTACATTTTTTTATTTAAACTTTCCCCATTTATTTTTATGTTTCCAGCCGGTCACGGTCCCCTGCCACCAGAAGAGGTCGTGATGTTGATTACAAAGAAAAGAGGTCCAGAAGCCCTCGTGATGAAAGTCCAGAGGCTAAGAGGGAAACTTCTCCTCCTAAATCAAGGAAGCTAAGTCCAACACCAGAAAGAGATGAACCTAGAGAGAGAAGTGTTTCTCCTCCAAGTAGATGCAGGGAGGAGACTGAGCAAGATGGGTTTAATAATGAGAGCCCAAAGGAGACTAGCTGGAGCCCTGCAAGTCCTGCTGCTAGGAAGTATGATGAGAGCCCTATTGATGCGAATGGGCACAACCGCAACCCTAGCCCAAGAGAGGATAGAAGCCCTGTTGATGATGAGGGTACAATACACTCTCCCCAAGGCAGCAAGTCTTCTTGACAACATTTTGAGAGTGTGTTTCATGAATCAGTGAATGTTGGTTGGTCATGGGGTTTTGATGTATTGTCACTGTCTGTGAATTACTTGCTTTAAACTTGAGTTGTGTTTATCTTTAGTTTGTGGAAGGTGTAGCATGATGAGCAACTTTGGATTTTCATGTTCAAGTTGATTTGCCTCTTTTTTTTTTTTCTTTTTTTTTTTTTTGGTATGCATGTGTGGGAAAGATATCATCTATGAATATGATGTTGTAAGATGCAATTCAGATTTAATTCAACTGGATTATAAAAACTACATGATGAAATAATCCTACTTCATCTCACCTGAATGCATATTTTCTTGAATGTTGATACAATTGATCTTATGTTCTCTTTTAATTTCAAATTTTACTTTTCTTAAAATGTAAAGCACAACTTCCTCTCCCTTTATCTGGATGTAACATTATATGTATATCACTAGAAGTATTACATCAATTCATACTACTACATATTGTATTTTTTGGCCCATTTACTTGGCCCAAATCAATTTCTTTCTCTTACCCACTTATCCAAGCCCACTACCACTTTGTCATACATCTAATCTGAATATTTATTCAAATTGAGTATTCCCATTAGAATATTGAGAGAGAGCAGCGGTGCATCTCTTTGAGAGAGAGAGAGTGAGCAGAGTGTCATCTTCTTCCTTGCAACGTGTTTCTCCTTTGTGTGAGATACCGAGAGAGCGAAAGATAGATATAGGGTTTGGGGGAGAGCGTGAGAGCGAGAAAGGGAAAGTGAGAGAGCCTTTTGTCGGTGATTATCCGTCGCGGTGGCTGCTCCTTTATGCTCCGGTGAAGTAGGCTGTAGATGACATTGAGAAGGCTAATATCTGAGAGATCTGAGCCAAACTACTACGAACTTGTTGTCATGCACCTCCTCCGCAGCTGAGCATGCTGCCACCGCGCAGCCCGTCACTCGTCGCTGCACTTCAGCGCAGTTGCGCCTTTCTCCTATGCAGCATCATGCTGCATCTGTTCTTGCAGCTGATCATCGCCGACGAGCAGCTCTCCAGCGCACGTAAGTAGTTGTCATTCATCCTTTACACCTTCTAACCTCTTTGTTGTTTCTCTACTGGATGTAGCAGCAACTTGTTGAAGTGGTGGACAGCAGCTGATAGGTTAAAGTTTGAAATTGCGATAAAATTTAAGAACGCAACTACAGCGCTACGAGGACAACTACGGATCCCTACAGTTGTATCAGAGCCATGGGAGAGAGGGAAGTTTCGCTGGGGCATCCCCACTGTGGTTGCGGCGTCCTCATCGTTAGTGTTCCCAGGAATGTGTTAGACAGGTCGGAAAGCCCTTACCTAGGGCTTCCGCTCAGGTAAATTGGCTTAAACCTCTCAACATTTAAATTCCTAGATCAGTCAACTGGCACCGTAGGATTGGGACTTTGATGCTGGTAGAAACCGCATGCTAGGTCTATGTGCTATGTGTTTATGGATAACGCATATTTTCTTCGTAGTTGCTTCTGCTATGCTACTTTGATTTTGACTTATTTGCTTCTTTCTGCTGTTGGTTTGCTACCGTACATTTTATTGTCCTAATTGTGTTAGCTTGCCCTATGTTTTCTATGGTTTTCATTTATGAAAATTTGAAAACTTGAGCTCTACTGTTTGGGACAACTTGTTGTTCGGTTTGTTTGTCTTGTAGTTTATCGTGGTAATTTTATCGCTTTGGGCTGATTTCGGTTATTTTTGTTACTTGTTTCATTTCATGTTGGTTGCTTACTCTTCTGCTTCAGCCTGTCTATTTTAGTGTGATTAATTTGCTTATTTGTGTTAAGCATCACATCCACTCCTGCATATAGCCTAGCTCCATTTAATGGTAAAAATAATTTTAGCATTTGGAAGCAGAAAATGAAATGCATTTTTATCCAACAAAATGTGGCATGTGATTCTTTCTGTGAATCTGAATGCCTTGTGGATTCTGGTTGCACCTATCATATGTCACTGTTCAAGGATATGTTTTCAAGTTATAATGAAGTTTCTGATGGGTATGTCTCGATGCTAATGATAAGAAATGTCAAGTGGCTGGAATTGGTGATATTCGCTTGAAATTTGATTGTGGTTCTATCTATGTCATGAAAAATGTTAGACATGTACCTGACTTGAATTATAACTTGATGTCTTGTGCTGCCCTTGAGGAAGAGGGTATTGAAGGGAAATGGGGTAAGGGAATTATAAAAATCATGAAGGGTTCTTTAGTTGTTTTCAAAGTTGTTAAGAAGCATAATTTGTATGTTTGTTCTGCTAAGCATGTTAAGCATGGGTCTGCTAATGTTGTGAACAATGACATGACATCTTTGTGGCATCGTCGATTAGGGCTTATGAGTAATAAATGCATGAGCATATTGCATAAATCTGGTGCATTTAGTGCCGATCATGTGTCTGAGTTGCCTTTCTGTGATGCATGTGTGCTTGGAAAACAACATGAAGTTAATTTCTCCATCTCTTCATCTCCAAATACATCTACTTGCTCCATTGTGCTTGAATACATTCATGTTGATGTGTGGGGTCTTGCAAGTACACCTATGGAAATAGGTACTTTCTATCTGTGATATATGATTATTCCAGGAAAGTTTGGGTTTTCCTGATGAAAGATAAGTCTGATGTCGTTGAAAAGTTCAACAATTGGAAAACCTTAACTAAAAATCAGACTAGTAAGAAGATTGGGACACTTAGGGCAGATAATGGTCTTGAATTTTGTAACTCCATGTTTGATGATTTATGTGTTAAATCAGGTATTATGAGGCATAGGACAGTTCTCTATACACCTCAACAGAATGGGGTTGCAGAGAGAATGAATAGGACCTTGTTAGAAAGAGTTAGGAGTATGATGATTCATAAGCAGATAGACTTGAAGAACTTAAGAGTATTTGGGTGCACAGCTTAAGTACAACAAAAGGGAGACAAACTTGAGCTTAGGTCTAAGAAATGTATCTTTCTTGGTTACCTAGAGGGGGTAAAGGGCTACAGGTTGTGGGATAGAAGTGAGGTGGGGTTTTAAAGTCATAGTTAGCAGGGATGTTATTTTTAATGAACTTGAATTTCATTGCTTGTCTGCTTCTTCTGATACTGCTCCTTTTGAGGTGGAGAAATCCCCTACTCTTTATGATTCTTCGGTGTCTGCTATTCGTGCTGAACATGATGATATTAATGTGCATGATTATGAGGGCATTTGCATGATGAACATGAAAATAATGTTGATTTAAATGCTGCAAATGTTGATATACCTGGTGAAAATGTTGGTGAACATGCTGAAAATGGTGATGAACATGCTGAGAACAATGAGCATGATGATGTTGATGACTTGCATGATTATTTGTTGACTAGGAACAGGGTTCAATGAACTATTAGGAAGCCTATTAGGTTTAATGATGATGACCAGATTGCTTTTGCTCTTCATGTGTTTGAATCTCTAGATGGTAATGAGCCTAAAAGCTACAATGATGCTATGAATTCTAAGCATGCTGCTAAGTGGTTAATTGCTATGAAAAGTGAGATTCGGTACCTGCATGTTAATCAAATTTGGATTTTAGTCCCTAAACCTGCTAACTATTCTGTGGTTGACTGTAAGTGGCTCTTTAAAGTCAAAAATGAAAATGAACAAGTTAGGTTTAAATCAAGATTAGTTGCTAAGGGATTTACTCAAAAAGAGGGGGTAGATTACATAGAAATTTTTGCTCCAGTTGTTAAGTTCACCACTGTTAGAATTATGTTAGCCTTAGTTGCTCATCATAATTGGGAGTTAAAACAGATGGATGTAACTATTGTCTTCCTACATGGAGATTTAGATAGAGATATCCATATGAGACAACCTGAAGGGTTTATTGATTCGAACAAACCTAAGCATGTGTGTTTGTTGAAAAAGTCTTTGTATGGCCTGAAGCAACCCTCTGGGCAGTGGAACTTGAAATTTGATAAAAGCATGTTATATTTATGTTTCAAAACAAATGCTTTTGATCATTGTTTATATTTTAAAGATACTGCATCTATGTCTGTGTTCCTGCCCATATATGTTGATGATATGCTCTTGATCAGTCCATGTGTGAAATCTATTAAGCATGTACAAATTTGTTTGAGCTAAAATTTTGACATGAAAGACCTCGGTGATGCAAAAAGAATCATTGGCATGAATATAATTAGAGAAAGAGAGAAATCAGTTCTTGTACTTAACCAAATTTCCTATGTGGATAAGATTTTGAGTAAATTCTCCATGTCTAATGCTAAGTCTGTGAATGTGCCTCTTGCTTCTCATTTTGTGTTAAGTAAGGATCAGTCTCCCAAGACCAATTCTGAAATTGTTGAGATGTCTAATGTGCCTTATTCGAATGCCATTGGATCTGTGATGTACTTTATGGTTAGCACTAGGCTAGATATTGCAAATCTTGTGAGTTGTCTAAGTATCTACATGTCGAATCCAGGTATGCCTCATTGGGGAGCCCTCAAATGGCTTCTCAAATTCCTAAAGTACTTTGTGAATTATGGTTTGACTTTCTCTAAGTGTGATGAAGGTACTAAACTTGTTGGTTATGTTGATTCCAATTATGCAAATGATAGAGATAATAGGAAGTCCACTACCTCCTATGTGTTTACCTTTTGTGGTGCATGCATAAGTTGGAAATCTCAACTTCAACCTATAGTAGCTTTTTCAACCACAGAGTATGAGTATGTTGCAATCACTTAAGCTATTAAGGAAGCTATTTGGTTAAAAGGTGTATTGCATGAAATTGGACAATTAGATAAGGAAGTGGTCTTATTTTCTGATAGTCAATCTGCTATACAACTATGTAAGAACCTTGTGAACCATGATAGGACGAAACATATAGATGTTTGATTTCACTTTATTAGGGACATAGTTGAGAAAGAGATTGCCTTGCTTGAAAAAATTCCAACTAAGTTTAATCCTGCTGACAAAGGCACAAAATGTTTGTCTGCTGAAAAACTTTTGTCTTGTCACAGGATTCTCCAATTTTGTTTTGGTTGAACTTCTTACTATGTTTGTCGTTTGGAGCCTGCGATTTGTCTCTTTTGTAGGTTCAATTGTGATTAGTAGTGAAAAATGGGTCGGGATCGGGTTGGTGGATCAGTTGCGACCTGATAATAACAAGCGACACGCCAACCCGAACCCGACTCATTTATTTTCGTGTCGACCCAAAACTTACCCGAAATGACATGTTTAATTATTTTTTAAAAAAAATTAAAAAATTGTGTTAATTTATGCTCTAATTTCAATCATTCTTTTCTAAAAAATTAAAATTTAATAGTTATTCAATAATTTTTACAATTGTTACATGAGTTGATCTAAATTCGAGAAGATTAAACGTTTAATTTTTTTTAACAACCACATTTTTTAAAACTTAAATATTTGTATTCATAAATTAAAATAATAAAGTTACGTAAATTAGGTTTTAGACTATTTCTAATTTACACTTTTAGGGAAATTAAGTTTTAGACTATTTCTGATTTATTAAATTTTTATATAATTATATTTCATAAATTATAATACTAATAATTAATTTTATTAGTGGGTCAAATGGATTTGCGGGTCAACCCGAAATTGACCCGAACTCGACACGAAAATTAAATGGGTTGGGTGGGTTGACCTGAAAATTAAATTGGTTGACTCAACCCATTTTTCTCGTGTTAGGTTCGTGTCGGGTTATCGTGTCGTATCGGAGATTGTCGCCCCTAGTTGCACACTTTATGTGGTGCCAATTGTGTTGATGTTGTTTGCATCCTTTTGAACCTCTGTGGTTTTGAGTTAATTCTTTGTAAACTAACTTGTTGTCTTCCTCCTGTTTTTTACTTGTGTGCAGGTATACAGGTGGGAGGCGTTGGCGATGATGAGATCCTATTGCCATATCTTTTTCCAGATTCACAGTTACCTTATCAATGGGCCAAAGGTGGAGATTATTGTATTTGTTGGCCCATTTACTTGGCCCAAATCAATTTCTTTCTCTAACCCACTTATCTAAGCCCACTACCCCTTTGCCCTACATCTAATTTAAATATCAATTCAAATTGAGTATTCCTATTGGAATATTGAGATAGAGCAGCGGTGCATCTCTTTGAGAGAGAGAGTGAGCAGAGTGACATCTTCTTCCTTGCATCGTGTTTGTGAAAGATACCGAGAGAGCAAGAGATAGATAGAGGGTCTGGGGGAGAGCGTGACAGCGAGAAGGGGAAGGTGAGAGAGCCTTTTGCCGGTGATTATCCGTCACGGTAGCTGCCCTTTGTGATCCGGTGAGGTTGGCTGTAAATGACATTTAGGAGGCTAATATCTGAGAGATCTAAGCCA